>JARQOC010000002.1:527084994-527302029 GCA_033576535.1 Allobates femoralis
TCGCAACGAGTAGCGAGTCCCGGGCTCGGACTCGCTAGAGTCAAGCGATTCCGAGTAATTTAGGATTCGCCCATCACTAATTGTAACATCATGACTTTCTGTACATTTACACAGAACCTTCCCAAACCTTAGCAGAACTTGACGTTTCAGCTCAGCATAAGAGGTTCAGAGGTTAATTTAAAAAAAAATACATATATTCGATTCTGCAGTCATTGTGTGTCCAGCCCAACCTGACAAGTGATTGTGAAGGCTCTTTTTTAAGCTTTTAACATATAAATAATAATAACATTTTCACAACGTTTACCTCTTACAAACACATTTATTAGATTCCTCTGTGTAGCTCATCACTTCTTATTGGACTCTTTTCTGCTACTGTCATCCCTGACTTTCAGTAAAACTGTGCTCACACAGGTGTGTTTTATCAGACAGGACTCAGTCCAATGTTATATTGTAGGACAGTGCAGATTTGAATTTTTTTTCTCATGCCAATTAAAAATGACAAAAAGATTGCAGCGTGCTGCAAATGCTACGCAAATCTGATCACACGCTCCCAGTCAGGTTTATGCATGCATGCAAGATATATGACTGCACTCAGATGACATCTGATTTAACGTGAATACAGACAATGAAGATTGAGAAATTAAGCTCTCCTTTTTCTCCGCACCTGTGATATGATTTTCCCATGCAAACGTATCAAATCACAGTAAACTGAGACTCAAGGCGAACTTGGTCAAAGTTTGAGCTGAGTGCCGTTACCATAATCAACCCAATTCTCTTGCATATGAGAATATATGGTTGTGTGAACACAGACAGAAGCTTAATAGCCTTTAGGACATGCAAAAAACATGATTTATTGACAAAAGTCCTATCTTTAGCTGTAAAAGAATAGTCTCAGTTTAGGCCTGTGACCTAATACAAATTATTACATAAGATCTTAAAGCATAACCGCCGTTTAAATTTTTATTTAATAATAATGTAGAGCAAGTGATTATAATCAACTTTCAAATATACTTTACTAGAAAAAGGCCCGATGCTATTGCATCGGGAGTGCCGTGAAATGAATTGTGTGTATCCTGAGTCGTGCTAACAGGAGCAGTAAAAATGTGTGACACTATTTGCGCTTTTGAAAAAAACTGTTGTATGTGATGTGTTTAAATTTGGGTATTCTATATGTAGCTTGATTTGAGTAATTTTAAACATGTGCATTGTCTTTTGTTAGTTGTGTGCTGTATTTAGGTATGTAGTGTGGTGTTTGTTGGCTGATGTGTATTATGTGTTGTATCTTGTGTTTGCAGTATGTGTGTCTTTACACGACACAGTGTGTTGTAATCGAATGTGACTGTAAATGATTGTGGTATAGTGTTTTGTGTATGTGTGATTGTGCGTGTGCAAAGAAAAAAACTGTAAAGAATTAAAAGCATAGTAGCAAAGTATACGGCGGCTCTGTGGGTAGCAGAGTATACAGGCGCTCTATGGGTAGCAGAGTATACAGGCTGCTCTGTGGGTAGCAGAGTATACAGGCGACTCTGTGGTAGCAGAGTATACAGGAGGCTCTGTGGGTGGCAGTGTATAAAGGCGGCTCTGTGGGTGGCAGAGTATACAGGCGGCTCTGTGGGTGGCAGAGTATACAGGTGGCTCTGGTGGTGGCAGATTTTACAGGCGGCTGTGGTGGTGGCAGAGTACACAGGCGGCTGTGGTGGTGGCAGAGTATACAGGCGGCTGTGGTGGTGGCAGATTTTACAGGCGGCTGTGGTGGTGGCAGAGTATAAGGCGGCAGTGTGGTGGTGGCAGAGTATACAGGCGTCTGTGGTGGTGGCAGAGTATACAGGCATCTGTGGTGGTGGCAGAGTATACAGGTGGCTGTGGTAGTGGCAGAGTATACAGGCGGCTGTGGTGGTAGCGAGTATACAGGCGTCTGTGGTGGTGGCAGAGAATACAGGCGACTCTGTGGTGGTAATATACAGGAGGAATACAGGAGGCTCTGTGGTGTGGCAGTGTATAAAGGCCTCTGTGGGTGGCAGAGTATACAGCGGCTCTGTGGGTGGCAGAGTATACAGGCGGCTTGGTGGTGGCAGAGTTTACAGGCGGCTGTGGTATGGCAAGTATACAGGCGGCTGTGGTGGTGGCAGAGTATACAGGCGGCTGTGGAGTGTGGCAGAGTTTACAGGCGGCTGTGGTGGTGGCAGAGTATACAGGGGGCTGTGGTGGTGGCAGAGTATACAGGCGCTGTGGTGGTGCAGAGTATACAGGGGTGGCTGTGGTGGGTTGGCATAGTTATTACAGGCGGCTGTGGTGGAGCAGAGTATACAGGCGGCTGTGGTGGTGGCAGAGTATACAGGCGGCTGTGGTGGTGGCAGAGTATACAGGCGTCTGTGGTGGTGGCAGAGTATACAGGCGGCTGTGGTGTGGCAGAGTATACAGGCGTCTATGGTGGTGGCAGAGTATACAGGCGTCTGTGGTGGTGGCAGAGTATACAGGCGTCTGTGGTGGTGGCAAAGTATACAGGCGTCTGTGGTGGTGGCACAGTATACAGGCATCTGTGGTGGTGGCAGAGTATACAGGCATCTGTGGTGGTGGCAGAGTATACAGGTGGCTGTGGTGGTGGCAGAGTATACAGGGTATACACTCTCAGGCATGCAACACACTTGCGCATGCCTGCGAGTGTGTTGGCCGCGTCTTCCTGCGAATGCGTGCGCGCTGGAAGGCAGTGACTTATCGTCGCCGGCAACACGGCGCGAGGCGCCGGTGATCGCTCGTAGCGCTGTCATCTGGCCGCGACGCTGGTAATAGCGGCTTGCGATGCCGCACATGCACTCCATCGCTCGCGGCGCTGTCATCCGCGGTCCCGCGTGCCCAGATGCCAGCAACTGGGGATTATTATATAGGATTAATGAAATCTTGATGGAAACCTTTAAAAAAAACTTCCACAAGATGTCATCAGTAGGCTGATTCTGAACATGGAATATGCTTGTTGTTAGGGAGATCTATGTTCAGGGTGTGTGGCCTACACTGCATTCACAATACAGCAGATAAGACTCTCAAGTTACCTCATGCTGACACCTCCGTTCACATGGCTCTTTTTGGTGTTATCACAGAACACAGAGCAGAGGCCATGTGAATGTGGGTCAGAAAACATTCAAAGCACCTGTTTGAGCTCAGCAAGATGCCGGCATGAGGTATTTTGACAGTCTTATCAACTGAATTGTGAATGCAGTGTAGACCCCACCCCCTGAAGATGGATTTCCCTAAGGACGAGCATATGTGTGGTTCAGAAATAGCCTACTGAGGACATCATGTGGAAGGTTTTTTTAAAGGTTTCTTTCCAGATTTCATTGAAAGTTGATTATAATCACTTGCTGTACATTATCATTAAATAAAAATGTAAATGACGGTTATGCCTTAAATGAGAGCATGTTAACTATGATTCTAAAAAAGCAGGTGAAACAATATCTAGTTGAAATCCTTGAAATATTTTAACTAACAAAATAATGCTGACAATTAAATATCTTTATTGTATTAAAGGGGACAGAAAGGTTGAAATTGATGGCCATAGTTCTTTTTTCAACATATATAGCAATGTAACTACGTCATACACAACTATACAATAAGAATTAGCTTGATTGCAGAATTATGAAATTGATCTTACTTTGATCTCAATTACTTTTACTTTCATAATATTTAAAGAATTTTTAAAATGCCAGATAATTTTTCAAATTAATAAAGCTGCTGTATTTAGTTTTACATGGACACTGAAAATAAATACTTTAGGCTCAAATCTATTATAATGAAGTTGTATGGCCACATGAATTGGGATCAAACAGAGCTTTTAAAAGCTAAATATTTGTAAATGTGTTGTACAGTATGAGCCAGCTAATGCTTTGTGGGTAATAATATTACAATACCTTGACATATTCTTAACATTTCATCCTTTTAACCAAAAAGTGCTCATGAATCATATCTTAACATCTGGGCAGGGTTTCCTACTATTGGCACAAGTGTTTTGTTCTTATGAATAGTTGGCACCAAGTTGTCTTTCAATTATTATTTTGTATATCAGTGAATCACCAGAGTATTGTATGCATTAATTGTTATTATTTTACAATTACCTCAGATTTGTAGGTCTGTAGATATTTGGTAAAAAAATTTGAGCTCTCAGAAAACATGTAACAACAGCATTCATATCGGAATTTATTACTTTTTTAACAACTTGATACTTTAGTTACTAAAGTAATTACAAGAAATATTATTAGAATATTCAGTGTATTCAGTATAGATATCAGCCATAACAAATCGTCACTTACAATTATTTGATGACAAGTCACTTGTAAAAAAGTGGGATTTAACATGCAACAAGATAACAATCAGTTTTTATCTAAAAAGAAAGATGGCGGCACTCAGCATTCCAATTTTGCCGCTGTTTGATTTAAAGCAAAAATTGCAGCAGCAGGTGCATGATACAGGGAGGGAGGTGCTAGGAACGACGGTGACCGCTTCACGGGATGTCTCGCTTCTACAGGTCCGGACAGCTGCAAAATTGGAATGCTGAGTGCCGCCATCTTTCTTTTTGGATTTAATGTCTTGAACTCTGGCTGAGCAACAGGATATTCCACAGCACACCACCGCTACAGGAGAATACAAGTAGCGCTGTTAACAGGTCAGTGCCCGGCTTTCATTTCTATGCTTGAATAACAATCAGTTTTTAAATTGAATATTTAAAAGAAAGTTAAAAGGAGTTGTCAATTTTTCATCCAAAAGCCAAAAGAGCTGTGTGCACTGTGAACCCTCACACCGCATTAGGTGCATGCTATCAAGAGTGACTGGTACGGGGGGGGCGTGGCTAAGCCGGTAATGGTGTCGGCTGCCTGATCCGGGAGCTCTCGCACCACAGGACCCAAAGCGGCTTCTATCAGCGTCATCCTCTCCCGAAAACCGGCTCATACCTTCCCGACCATCTTGGGAACGGATGGGGAAGACCAAACCTGCAGGCCGTGCTCAACCGGCGAAGGTATCTGACTTCTTCTCCCCCTCTCGGCCCCAACTCGGCGCTCCCAAAATGGCCGCTCCAGCTTCTCCCCGCGCTGCACGCGCGGCCAGAAGAAACCCCTTGGCGGGCGTTCCGACCTGGGAGGGATGCGATCCCGAGGCTCCGATCACCCATGGAGCCATGAAGGAGCTGCTCTCCTCCCTCCGTCTATCCCTGCAGGATGACATGCAACGGATGGTAGCGGACATTAAGGGGGAGGTGACGGAGCTGGGCGGGAGGACCAGCAAACTCGAGCAGAAAATGGCGGAGATGGTACACTCATAAAATGAGCTCCTGGATGCCCATGAAGCTTTGGAGGACAAAGTGGGCAAATTACAAAGCAAATCCCTGGACCTGGAGGACAGGTCCAGGAGAAATAATGTACGCATACGGGGTATCCCGGAGACAGTCCCCGGAATGGATCTGCGGGGCCTCCTCCAGGATTTCATTGGGGCTGCCCTACCTGATGTGGACAAGCGAGACATGATTATCGATCGCATCCACAGAGTCCCCAAGCCGGCTGGTTTGGATCCCTCCCTCCCCAGGGACGTGCTGGCTCGCATACATTTCTTCCAGCTGAAAGAGGACTTTCTGCGTGCCCTCCGTGATTGCCCATCTCTTCCTGGAGACTTTTCAGCCTTACTGGTGTTCCAAGACCTCTCTCCGGGCACCATGGCTTTGCGCAGGGCCTTTCAGCCTTTCACCAAAATTCTGCGCGCTAAAGATGTGCCATACAGGTGGGGATTCCCCACTAAACTGGTGATTAGGCGAAATGGGCTGACATCAGTGTGCCACACACCACGACAAGCTGAGACGCTTCTGGCCCAATGGAACCTGGTTGATAGACCTCCTTCAGCTGCCCCTTCACCTGCCTCCCCATCCCGGAGAATCCCTGGAGAAGAAGGATCTCAAGGGTCCAAGAGTGAGGATGATGGTCCCAGCAAAAGGTTCTGTCCTGTGGTGCCTTCCTGAAGTACTGTGGGACTTGTCTTTCCTTTTTCTTTTCTTTTTTATTAATTTTTTCTCTGTTTCTTTTTTCACCTGTTTATTTTACTGACTTGATTCCTCGCTGCTTTCTTCAGTGGGCCTCCCACTGTTGCTGATTTTTGTTTTTCTTGCCTTTTTTCTTTTCTGTTTTTGAGGCCACAGTTACTCCCTTGCCCTCGCTCACATAGAGCGTGAGGCTCTGCCCCGGAGAGTGTTTTTTTTTTTTGTACACTCTAGCCTGGTAGGATTTGTTTAACTTTTCCTACTGGCAATTGTTGACTTTCTTTTTGTTCTGTTGCATACAGATCACGTTGTTTTTTCCCTGGTTATCTTAATGTTCCCTCTCTGTTCCTAATCTTCATATCCCCCCCTTCCCTCCTTCCTCCCTATTGTGTAATCCCCTGGTTCGTATCACCCCTTAACCCTTCCCTCCTTCCTCCCTCCCTCCCTGGTGCTACCCACCTTCCTACTCCCCCTCTCCCTAATCCCTCCTTGCAGCATTACTCCTCATAAGTGGTATTGGTTTATATAATTTTCAGATCTCTTCCTCAGATTAACAGTGCATTACTGAATATATTCCTAGCTATTATGAGTGTAACTATATTGTCAGTGAATGTAAATGGGCTCAATTCACCCGCCAAAAGGTCCTTGGTGTGGAGACAGCTTCTCAAAACCAAATGCGAGGTTGTCTGCATTCAGGAGACCCACTTACTCCCTGGTGACGAGCCCAGAATGGCTTCAGCACATTACCACTTTCAATTTTTTGCCAGCGCAGGAGCAAAGAAAGCGGGTGTGGGCATTTTCATCTCGAAATCAGTGACGTTTCATCACATCCATACAATACAAGACCCCATGGGCAGGTATCTCATTCTGCTATGCACTATCAATGGTGTCCCCCTCACAATTGTTTCCTTATACGGTCCCAACGCTGGCCAACTAAAGTTTCTGAGAGCCTTCTACAAGACCCTTGCACCTGTGGCGAGTGGGAGTAGGGTGATTGCAGGGGACTTCAACATCACAATGTCCTCTCAAATGGATTGTTCTGCTCCTGCTAAATCCAGACCTGACATGGGTACTTTTATTCACTCTCATAGGCTACATGACGTTTGGAGATACCTTCACTCCACAGAGAGAGATTATTCCTACTTGTCGCCCCGCTTCCACTCCTACAGTCGCATAGACTACATCCTTGTGGATGATGCTCTCCTCCCTCGTTGTTCTGATGCCAAAATTGATGGTATATCTTGGACGGACCATGCTCCTGTGTCCCTCAAGCTAGGTCATATGGGCGTCATCCATCCCCCAGCTCGCTGGAGGCTGAATGATCACCTTTTAGCAGACCCAACCAACAGCTCGAATCTGGAGGAACATATTAAATCCTATTTTGCCTGGAACGATACCTCTGACGTTTCGGAAGACACCCTGTGGCTTGCCCATAAAGCTGTCATCAGGGGTCATCTTCTAAAACTTTCTGCTACTACCAAAAAACTCCGCACCGCTGCCCTCCTGCAGGCTTCCTCTGATCTTCTCAAGCTAGAGCGCCTACATAAACATCATCCCACCCCCCAACTTACACAAAAACTGTTTAAGGCCCGGCATGAGCTGAGAACTCTAATGTTAGACAAAGTCGAGAAAAATTTAAAATTCCTTAAAGCTAAATACTATTCCCTGGGCGATAAAGCCGGAGCTGTTTTGGCTCGAAGGGTAAAGCGTGTGGCGGCGCGCACTAGGATCCCATTCCTTTACACCAAAAATGGGGATAAGGTGCTTAATCCCATTGCCATAGCAGCAGAATTTGGGGACTACTATGCATCATTATATAACTTACGCTCTGACCCCTCGACTCCTACACCCACTCCTGAATCCATTAATTCCTTTCTTGACAAAGCCTCCTTGCCTCAGATTTCGGACGCTCAGCTAGCTACCCTCAACGCCCCTCTGACACTGTCAGAGATCCAAACTGCTATTAAATTCTCTAAAACACATTCCGCCCCTGGTCCCGACGGCTTTTCCTTCTCCTACTACACTCAATTCTCATCTATACTCTCCCTTTCTTCTTCGTCTCTTTGGTCATTGGCAGCGGTCCAGTACAATTGTGCGTGAAAGCCTCGAGGCTACCATTGTGACGTTGCCCAAGCCCGGGAAGGCTCTGACACCTCCTGGTGACTACAGACCCATTGCCCTCCTGAATTGTGATGTCAAATTGTACGCTAAGGTCTGGGCCTCTAGGCTCATGGAGGTCCTACCCTCCATCATCCACCCTGACCAAGTTGGATTTGTCCCTAACAGACAGACAAGAGACGGCACCCGCAGAATTATAAACCTGCTAGATGTGGTAGAGAGGGGCCGTATCCCCAGTGCATTCCTGTCCCTAGACGCGGAAAAAGCGTTTGACAGGGTGCACTGGGGCTACATCACCGAGGTTCTACATAGATTTGGACTGGCCGGCCCTGTTGCTGGAGCCATCTCTGCTTTATACTCTAACCCCTCAGCCTCGGTGTTGGCCTCTGGATTTCGGTCCCCCACGTTCCTGATCTCTAATGGGACTCGTCAGGGCTGCCCCCTTTCACCACTCATTTTCGCTCTGGTGATGGAGCCATTGGCCTCCATTGTCAGGCGATGCCCTCGCATTCATGGGATTCCGGTGGGTGATGGGTCTTACAAAATTGGTTTATACGCCGATGATGTCATTGTTACTTGCACCGCTGTCGAGGACTCCTTGGACGAACTCCTTTCTAATCTTGCTGATTTCTCTAACGCTTCCTTTTATAAGCTCAACCTTTCTAAATCATCTATTTTCCCCCTATTTCTCTCTCTCCCCACCCAGCGGATCATACAATCTAAATTCGCCTTTAAATGGGCCCCTTCTGGCTTTACTTATCTTGGCATCCACATTACCCAACTTAAACAAATCGTACGACTTAATCATGACCTCGCCATGCACGAGATTCGGTCCTTACTAGATGGGATCCCCGGAGATTCTCTTTCATGGATGGCCAGAATTCAGGTGATTAAGATGCTCGCTCTTCCTAAACTTCTTTATCTATTCAGGTGTCTCCCCCTTTATTTTCCCAAAAAATACACATCAGCTTTTCAGAGGGCCTTCATCTCATTCATTTGGCGAGGCAGACCTCACAGGGTATCCCACAGAATTATGTCCTTGCCTTACTCAGATGGAGGTCTAGGAGTTCCTGATGTCCGCTCATACCACATAGCTGCATTACTGGAACCCGCCAAGTTCTGGTGGGAAACTAGTCCTGCCCGCCACACCTGGCTCCACATTGAAAGGTCCCTCTCCCCGTCCAACTCAACTAAGCTCCTCCTAGAAGCGTCTCTGCTACAGTCGCTTCCCTCTCTCCCCCCCCTACTGATTATGACTTCTCTGTTGAAGGTCTGGTCTTCGGTCAGACACAAATGTTTTCCCTTTCTCCTCCGCGATGTTTCGCTTGAGGCTCTCGAGCTGTTGGTTGTGGATCTGTCTCTCTCTCGCTGGAGACAAGGGGGTGTATCCAGGCTGTGTGACCTGTTTGGAGATACGGGCCTATTATCCTTCGAGGCAATTCGAAACAAATTCGACCTAGCACACTCTGTATTTTATCAATATCTACAAATACGCCACTTACTGCAAACCCTTGGTATTTGCGACCTTCCTACTCACCTAATGTCCCACCCGCTTCAACAACCATTCAAATCCACAGGTCCCTGGGCACATGGAGTCTCCATTCTCTACAAGATGCTCCTCATCCCCACGGAGTTTGCAAAACTCCCTTATATGGCCTCTTGGGAATCCCGCCTTTCCTTCTCGGCATCTGCTGAGGCCTGGCGCAGGGCGGCCACTCATGCGAGCCACTACACATCCTGTATAAATATGCTGGAACAAGCAAAAAAAATCCAGCTCGGCTGGTATATCTCACCTGCTCAACTGGCTAGATTCGGGAGAGCCACGACCTCTTCAGCGTTATGCTGGAAACTCTGCTCACATAAGGGCACCCCTGAACATGTCTGGTGGTCCTGTCCTAGGCTCCAGATTTTCTGGAAGGAAGTATCTGAGATGCTTACTAAAGTGTTGGGATTCCCATTTGCCCTAGAGGCTCCCCTGGCTGTACTGGGCCTGGGCATCGAGGACATGCCTCCCCCCCTACGCCCTATTCTTACGAATGTTCGAACGGCTGCCAGGCTCTGCATAGCCCGCCACTGGAAACTCCCGTCCATCCCGTCCGTACAGGAACTGATTAACCAACTCCACCTTCATCTTTCCTACGAGGAAGCTCTTGCTCACGACCTTAAAAGCAGGTTGAAAATCTCATCCTGGTGGGACCCTTGGAAAGAGTCCCCTTATTACCTCTCTCGCATCAAACTCTGAATAATGCATAATTGTTGATAACATTAACCAATACGTTACTCATATGTATTTCTCCCTATCCCTTCCTCCCCCCCCCTCCCACTCCTGTATCCTACCCTATGTATTTTATATGGTTCATAGCTCTGCGAGCTAAAAGTTTGTATTATTCATTTCTTTGAAATCTCAAAATAAAATGGTTTAAAAAAAAAAAAAAGAGTGACTGGTACTTTCAGCAAAACCAGGCCATCACGTGAACACAAGTACTGGTGCATCACAATGAATTAGAATATCATCAAAAAGTTAATTTATTTTACTAATTCAATACATAAAGTGAAATGCATCTTTTATATAGAGTCATTACAAACAGAGTGATTTATTTCAAGTGTTTATTTCTGTTAATGTTGATGATAAAGGCATACAGCCAGTGAAAACCCAAAGGTCTTTATTATCTCAGAAAAATAAAGTAGGAAGGATGAAGAGTCTGAGACATAAAGTATGACCTAAATAGGTATCAGGGACTTCACCTTGTGTGGTTGTGGAAGTCATAACAACCACTATAAAGCATATCACGGCTGCTGCAGTCCCCAGCATGGTGCATATAGAGTAGGGAGGATGAAGGGTTAGAAGGCACACTGACGTATTCCACGAGACATCAAAGGGTGAATATAATATTGAGTTATTGGTCAATGCATTTCAGGGCTCTCTGGCCCCTTCCACAGGACACATCAATAAAATATTGCCATGTTTCAGGGTATTTCAGGGGATGTTTTCATTGGCCCACCAATCCGAGAGAGTGAAGAGCGTTAAGAGAGAAAATTATAGTAATTTTGATGGTCTTCTGCATGAATGTCTTCAAGAACGTCATTTTCAACTTTCTAGACAACTATAAGGTGCCAGACTATGCTGAACAAGTTGAAAGTCCATGAAGTGCAACATGTTACTTAAAATACATTTCCTTCATTCACACCTGGACTTTTTCTACTAAACCTCGGCGCTGTAAGTGATGAACACGGTGAAAGGTTAAATCAAGACATTTATGAGATGGAAAAACGGTATCAGGGAATGTGGAGTCCTTCGATGTTGGCTGACTATTGTTGGAATCTTGTCCGTGGATAATCGGAAAGTGATTATAAATGGAAATAAATGGCAAAACATTCCTAACTTGATAGCTTTTGCTGACTTTTGCATTCAGAATATCAAATGCCACTACGAATTTGACAGTATGCAATTCATATATATATATATACGGTATATATATATATATATATATACTAAAAAATTTTGCATTTTTCTCAAAAACCTCATGTAAGTAGAGCGAATCTGAAGTTATTTCTGAACGCAGCATAAAAATTACAATGAGATTCACCCAATTTCATGCAGAAATCAAAAGCTTTGTTGAACAGTGTAATCAATTTATTAACTTCTACTATGTTATTATATGGTCCCTTGAAGAAGAATTCACACCCCATAAAGTTTTTCCACATTTTTTTATGTTACACAAATAAACTTAAATGTTTTTTATTGGGTTTTTATGTAGCATACTAACACAAAGTAGCAAATAATTAAGAAGTGTAAAGGAAATGATACATGGTATTCTGGAACACTTGGGATCAATAGAGATCAGACAGCATCATTAATACTAAGGAACACACAAAACGGGTCAGGGATAAAGTTATAGAGAAGAGTAAAGCAGGGTTGGATTATAAAGAATTAGACCAAGCATTTCACATGTTATGGATCACTGTTCAATCCATCACCCAAAAAGGAAGTAGTATGGCACAACTACAAACCTACCAAGACATGTCTGTCTAATCAAAACTGACATCCTAAAAAAGGAGAGCACTATTTAGAAATGCAGCAAAGAAGCCCCTGGTCACTCTAGATGAGCTGCAGAGATCCACAGTTCAGATGAGAGAATTTGTTGTATATTCCAGAAATCTGACCTTTATGGAAGAGGTGGAAGGAAGCCATTTTTGAGAGCAAGTAGAGGAAAGGATTAGTGGTTCTGAGGGTGCTACAAAGGGGCAGAGGAGCCAATAATTTTCCAATATCTTACTTGTTTAATCAAAAAAGGTCACAGTCTCAACGCGTTTCAGCGGATACTCCACCTTCATCAGATGACAGGGGGATCCTTAACATTGGATATTTAAAGGGATCAGCCAGTGACATCACTCAACCCAGTTAACTTATTAGTGTCTCAATACAGACTACAATAATAGAAATGGGGAACATTCCAACTATGAACATTCCAATTAAAAACAACATGTGTGTGATAACCAAAGTAAGATATAAGCAATGTAAATGTTAAAATTCATAAAAAACTTTATTATTATAATAAAATCATACTTTCTAAAAGCTTTAATTTGTAGAAATATGAGAATTAGTATTCAATAATCTACTAGTGTAAAATTAATGAACCATCAACAATTCCTCTCAATTTCAAGGGAGGGTTCATGACTACTGATCTTACTGTGAAATAGGACTGATAATGTCCCCATTATTCATCTTTCCAATTATGGGAAAGGGGAATGTTGGCAGAATTCCCAATTGATAATTAGTTTAAAACTTCGAGGTGGGAGCTGAATAATAAAAAAACCATAATAGTGGTGGTGATAATTTCTTTAAGTTTTTTCGATAGAGAATTAAAATAATTAAATTCATAATAATGTTAATTGAAGAAGTAGTGGTGGAGTATGTTCAAATTGGGGTGTTCTCCCATTTCCTTCACATTTTACAACACTTCCCAATCATTACTCTACATCTTAACAATCATCTATAGTAGAACCACTTCAGAACAAACTATCTTAGTGTTGTACAAGAAATTCAGTTATAATTTAGATGGTTACATTTTCAAGCATCAAATTTAGGCCTTCTGGGTGTAAACACCCTATTTTGAAGATCCAGTAATTTTCCCTCTTTATGAGGCTCCTATACCTGTCCTTACTCGTTTCAGGGATGTGATCTATGATCCATAGTTTAAATTGTCTGTAGTCCCTCTGGTGTTCCAACAAAAGGTGCTTAGACACATTATGTTGTATGAAACCGTTCTTAATATTTTGTCTGTGTTTATTCAGACGTTGGTGCATAGCCTGGATAGCTCGACCTACATATTTTAGGCCACATGTACATTTGATAACATAGACTACATATGATGATTGACATGTTAGGTGATGTTTAATACTAAAGGACTCCCCACTTGTCTTAGAAGTAAAGGAAGTAGCACCATGGGTTATTGATGCACAACAAAGGTATTTTTGTACTCTGCATTTATAACAACAGTTGGTTTGATCAGTGGTCGGGATTTGCTGTGAATTATCTCTGGTGGTGGAGCTGAGAGCGACCAAATTTTTCAAAGATCGGTTGTGCCAGTATATAATATTAGGTTTTTCCGGTAAGTGTTTTGATAGCACAGAGTCATTTTTCAAAATTTACCAATATTTCTTTAGGAGATTGTTCAGTGCTCTTGTTGATCTATTATAAGTAGTTATTAAACTGAACTCCCCTTTTTTATCACCTTCACTGCTCTTGCCATTTTTCCTATACATTTTTAATAAACAAGACTCTTGAGTTTCATTTTTAATCTTATTAAATGCATCAACCACTATCGACTTCGGATACCCTTTTTCCATAAACCTCTCCTTTAGTATTAATGATTCCTTCTGGAAATCACCATCATGGGTTCAATTTTTTCTGATGTGCCAATACTGCCCATAAGGCACATCGAAATCCACTTTGGCAAGTGGCCGCTATCAAAGGCTAAATAACTATTAACGTCCACGGTTTTGAAGAAGGTAGAGGTAAATATTTGTTCATTCTCCCCTTTACGGATAAACAGGTCCAAAAATTGGATCCCTTCCATGGACTGTGTGAGTGAAACTCAGACCCCATGTATTAAGATTTACTTGATTAACAAAGATTATTAGTTCCTCACTAGTTCCTGACCAAATTAAGAACAAATCATCTATGAACTGTTTGTACACAATGATTTTTGAGAGCAAGCCATAAGAAGTCTTGTTCACATTTTGGAAAGAGCCATGTACGGCACATAGCAAGCATGTGGAAAGAGGTGCTTTGGTGAGATGACACCGAATTAAAATGTTTTGGGCTAAAGGCAAATTGCTATGTGTGGCAAAAAATTAACACTGTCTAAATAATATATAGGGTCTAGAAAGTGGAGACAAGAGAGAGCAGGCGCAAATCTAAGTGCAGAGTCACAACGTTGCAAAATTTAGATTAAAGTAGGTTCTGCTCACCTTGCAGTAGTCTTTGCACAAAGCATGCAGGTCCTCTTACAGTCAATGAGTTTGGTCGCGTCTAGTTTGCAGCTCGCCTCCGTATCAATCAGGTCTCTTAGTGTGAGAACCTGTCAGAACTATAGTAACGAATAGGAATATACGGACATAAATTCACGGCTCTACCAGAAGAAGACAAGGGATATTCCATATGGATGTTTTATTGTTAAATCAAGATTAATAGTAAGCAGGGTACAACATGTTGTGGCTATGAATTAATAAAATTAGCCTTCCTCAGGTAGTTATGAATAGTGTGCCGGGATTGTAGTTGAATTACCAGACATGAGCATTGCATCTTTCTGCAGTTTGCCTTCTGAATTGATTGCTATCAACAAGCCATGAGGCAGGAAGTCAAAAGTCAGAGTCAAGCCAGGAGAGTACCTAACTGCCGAAGAGGAGCTCGCTCAGCCTGCCGACCTGCTCTCCTGTTCACATCATCCCCATCTGATTCAGTCCTTGCCTGGTTGAAGAGAGGGAGCTCAGGGAGACCTTCAGCAACAGAGCAAAGAGGAGAGAAAGTGCTTTTCTGTAACTCTGTGACTCTGTGAGTGATCTGTGTTGTTGTGGGTGCACTGCAGATTAACCTGAAAACACCGTTTTCCATGTCAAATATAGTGGTGGATGAAATATGCTATGAGGATTTTTTTCTTCAGCAGGGACAGGAAGCAAGTCAGAATTGATGGGATGATGGATGGAGCTAATTGCGGGTAATCCTGAAGGAAGACATGTTAATGACAGCAAAATATTTAAGAGTGGGGAATAAGTTCACCTTCCAACAGGAAAAAAGCCCTAAACATACTTCCATGCATCCAAAGTTGGTCCTAGAAAGCATTGACTTCAAGTGCACATCACAATGTTCAGATTTGTATTTTTAAAATATTTTAAAAAAATTATAATTTAATTTACACTTAACAAATACTTGCCACTTAGTGTTGGTATATTACATCCAATCCCAATAAAAATATATTTGAGTTTTTAAGTGTAATGTGAAAAAATTTGGAAAAGTTCATGAAGTATGAATTTTTTTCACGGCATTGTATGAACTATGCTATGAATACAGATATCAAGTATATAATCTAAATATTATCCTGTATATATTATCTGATTTTGGAATACAGTATACCACATAAAGGTAGAATATGTGACTGGTATATGATATACGGTGACTACAGACATCTGATGTTATATATGCGATAATATTTAATGGTGAAGATTACACTATGATTACAGAACATCATCTACTACACCAGGACATGAAGGGGTTCTAACCATCGAGAAATTCTTGGACAGTCCCTTATAAATAGGACAGTTTGTTTCCCTGCACATAAAAAAAATCTGACGTGTCTGTGATTTTATAACGTTGGATATATTTATAGAGAGTTATTATGACTGTGATTATCATCAATTTACAGTTCACAGTGAATGCAGCTAACATCCTTGTACCAGAATTTTGGGCTGTAAATATATGTCATTTTCTAATTATCTGTCAAGATTGTTCACTGTAATTGATTTTTGGACAAATCTTCCATAAAACATAAAAAAATCAATTTGGCAACCCTAGTCACAACATATTACCCTGTATTTACCATCAGATGTCTGTGCACATAATATAAACTATTACATCTAGTATGAAGGATAATCATGTGATGGTTACATGATAAAGTGTGACTACAGACAGTACATGTCATATACAGGATACTTTGTGAAAAAGTATTCAAACCCCATGAACTTGATAATTACACAATTGTACAGAACATCAGAAATTATACCAGCCATATATTATCTGTATATACATATTATATTGCATAAAGTGTAATCGATACTATGTGATAGTATATGATATACTGTGATTACAGATACCAGATTGTATATATGGAATAATATTTTATGATATACATTGGTCCACCATCCTGGCCCTGTCATATAATAGTCTTTCCCTTCCTGGGCTCCTTCTAATGAAATTGTCCACAATCATAGGTCCTTTCCTATATTAATATCCCCTATCATGTGCCCTTTCTAGAAATAATTTCCCCCATACTAGGTCCCTTCCAGTAGTAATATCCCTCATCCTGGCCCCTTATAGTAATAATGTTACCCATCTGGGATCCATTCCTAGCATAATGTCCTGCATCCTGGGCCCTTTCTTGTAATATTGTCCTCTATCCTTTCACCTGATAGTAATAATATGACCCATTCCAGCCCTTTGCAATAATGTTATTCCTTATCTTGGGCGGCTGCTTCCAGTAATAATATCTCTCATCTTAGTCCCTTCCTGTAATAATGTCCTCCATCGGGATTCATTATAATAATGTCCACTGTTCTGCAGTACTTTTCCATGACATTGTTAATAATTAAATGATTCTTTTTACCTTTACGCACGTCAACCACATATGGGGTCTACTTTCACGACTGGCACAGAGACTGGCAGCTAAGGAGGACACTTTTTCAGATGCAATGTATTGTAGAGCAATGCAATACAAGCCGCTGTCATATCAGAGACTGTCAGCTGATGTTGGAGTCCTTGAAGTGATGATATAACCCCAATAGAGGACCCCATATCTCAAAATCATTAAATTTGTCTGAAATAACTTAAGGAGACAGAAGGTTCTGCGCAAATCTACATTTGTAAAAGATCTGCAGTTAAATGTCCACAGACCGTGCTCAAGATTATCAAGAATTGATGTTCTTTTGAAGACAAAAAAGTGGTCACACAAAATATTGAATTGATTTAGATCGCTTTTGTTCACTCATTATGTAATGTTATAATTGATAAAAAATAAACTAATAACACTTCTGCAGAACATGACTTTTAGTAAAATAATAACATGTCAATTACCTTTGTCCTGAGGTTACAGAATTTATCTCTCTTTCCGAACTTAGTAAGCAGAGATGGGAGAACCCACAGATGTTCTCATTCTCCAGTTGTGGACAGACTTAAAAAAAATATAAAGTCTGCTTCAGAGCTGGACTTGACTCAAGCTTGAGCTCAGACCTCTCACCCCATATGAGTCTATAGGGACTCCAACTTAAGAGCTAAAATATGGTGGTAGTAAAGGCTAGGGTAGGGGACTGTATAAGGAAGCTAATCAAGGATTAAAGCAGGGCCTGCTCATCATACCTTATGAATATTCAGTAATCTCACTGCCCACCCTGTGTGACAACAACTGTAATTGGTTACAGTCAGACTGCTCCCCCACCCTCTGTCTCAGTGTGCTCACACTAGCTGACCAGGTCCCCAAAGTGGAGTGGAAAAATATATAAATAATTGAAAAAAATTATGTGCCCCGCCATATTTTGAAACCCAGTGCAGATAAAGTAGACAGTAGGAGGCTGCAGCCCCAGTGTGCGCCCATGGTCCAGGGGTTAATAAAGATGCAGTCCCTTTTATTCACATTCTTTTATGGATTTGTGAGAAAAAAATTTGACGTAGGCTTCGCCGTATTACTGGAACCAGCCGGATCCAGCAGGCAGCGACGGGCTGCCCCCAACCTCCAGGTGCCTATTTGTACCTGGCCGGACACAAGAATATAGGGGAGCCCTTTTTTTTTATTATTTCATGAATTTCATGAAATAATAAAAAAAAATGCGTGGGGCTCCGCGCAATTTCTATGTCTAGCCAGGTACAGCTAAGCAGCTGGGGGCTGGAATCCGCAGCGCAGGGAGGCCCAAGCTTTCTGGGCACCCGCTCTGCAAATTGCAGCCCGCAGCCGCCCCAGAAGATGGAGCGTTCATTGAAGCACCATCCTCTGGCGCTGAACCCCGCTCTTCCAGCGGCCCTGGTGGCGGTGGCACGCTGGGTAATAAAGGGGTTAATACCAGCTTTGTTATACAAGCTGGTATTAAGCCCGAGATTCTTAATGTCAGGCCACGTTTGACCCAGCCACTAACAATCTCCAATAAAGGGTTAAAAACAACACAACACAGAGAAAATTTTTTATTAGAAATAAAAAAAAAAAGCCATTAGGGACTCCATCTTTAATTAAAAAAATCCTCTTCCGTCCGACGTAGTCCAAAACGCGATGTCCTCTCTGCTACATCCCTGTGCATAGATATAGATGTCTATGCACAGGGAATGAGCAGACTGAGAACAATCTCAGCTCTGCTACATCATCTCTGTGCACAGGGAGAGCAGGCGGGCTCTAGGACCCTGGAGCTGCGGCAGCCTGCAGGACCCGAGCCTGACACAGAGCAGACAGCTGGACTCCTTGGGGTGGAGGCACATTGGCGTGAGACTCGCGCGAGTCTCACGCTTGTAAAAAACGCATGTCACTCGCACTGATGTTAACAAATTGGCCAGGGCACAGTGGTCCGTTTTACGCAGTAGTCTCTCGCATGTCGCCGGCAATGCGATTCCACTCGCAGCATGCTGTGTATGTGTGCGATTCCTACGCGCGTACGGCCAATGCAAGTCTATGGCGGCGTTTTTTTCTCGCATGAAGTCAGCACACCATGCGAGTTACATGCGCGAAATACGCTTGTACGTGACAGGAAGTACTAGCTGATTCCAATTCTGAAGTGCACCTGCATGCCTCCATGCCTCAAAAACACATTAAACACGGATCGCTGTTTGTGACTGAAAAAACGCACTCGCATCGCACTCGCACCACACTCGCACACAACTCACACACAACTCGCACCGCAATCACGGACAAATATGCGACGCAGTCGCAGAAATGGCTAGCGTACAAAACGCTCCGTTTTTCACGCCCCTAGTGTGCCTCCACCCTTAGGGCCCCTTTACACGCGGCTACATTTCTTGGGTGGCTACAGGTAACTTACTGGTTGCAGTGAAATCATGGAGAGATTATTCCATTTGTACACAGCAACAAGATAGAACCTTGTCTCCATGATTTCACTGCAACCAGTAAGTTACCTGTAGCCACCCAAGAAATGTAGCCGTGTGTAAAGGGGCCCTTACTGTGCGAGTTTCCCTGCGATTACTTCACAGTAACGAGTCCAATGCAAGTCAATGGCAATCCTAGTTTTGTCAGAGTCTCTGACAAAACTAGGATTGCCATTGATTTGCATTGGACTCGTTACTGTGCCAGTAATCGCTGGGAAACTCGCAGAGTACCGAGTCCTGCGAGTCCCTTACTACTCGCCGAGTAACGAGTCCTAGCGAGTAGACTCGCCCATCCCTAATAGATATATGTAAGGCAATACAACTGTAAAAAATATGGGTATAGACTGTTTTGCATACACTCTACTGAAGTAGGTCTTACTCAGTGTTTTTACAGCCATATCTAGTACTGTGGAAGTATGGAGGAAACTAAGTGACAGTTTACACAGCACAGGAACGGACAAATGTGTATGATTTCATGACTCATAATTATGGCATTCTCATAGTTAAAGAGGACCTGTCACCAAACCAGGCATGGTGATCTAATTACAGCACTGGATGTTGCATGTCTGCTGCATCCAGGCAAGGGGTCCCCCAGCCATTGAGCCCCCAGTACCCTGAGTAAATACACTTAGAAAACTTACATCCTGCAGCCAGAAAGGAGGTGGCTAGAGGCAAGAGCCGAAGGGCAGATTCACACCCCGCCCCCTGTGGTGACGTCACCACTTATACCCGCCCTGCTCTATGGTTAACATAGCGCAGGGCGGGGAAAGGTGGTGATGTCAGAGCAGGAGGCTGACCGCCCTGCCTCCTGCAGTGACATCTCCGCTTATACCCGCCCTGCTCTATGTTAACCATGGAGAAAAACGGGTATAAGCGGTGATGTCACCGCAGGGGGCAGGGCTAATCGGCCATTTCTAAAAAAACAAAACAAAAAAAACCTCTGTGTTATGCTGCAGAAGAGGGAGACAATGATTGGCAGCAGTGGGCAGATTAAACAAGCAGGGGGTGTGAATCTGCCCTTTGGCTCCAGCCCCTAGCCACCTCCTTTCTGCAGCAGGATGTAAGTTTTCTAAGTGTATTATCTCGGGGTACAGGGGGGCTCAATGGCTCAGGGACCCCTTGCCTGGATGCAGCAGACATGCTGCATTCAGTGCTGTAATTAGATCACCATGCCTTGTTTGGTGACATGTCCTCTTTAATAAATGAATGCATAAAGACTAGTAGAGCTTTGGATTGCTTGTTGTTGATGATACTCTCATAAGGGGAGATGACATTTGGGGATAGAAAGAACAATCATAGACAGATTTGTAATTACCATTGTTTCGATGTGCAGCAGATACAGCTGAAGAGATGTAGAAACTCACAAGCACACAGGAGAACAGAATTATGGAATTGAAGTTCTGAGGGGAATAATTCAATAATAAAAACAGTCAGTAAAATGTTTTTCCTCAGAAAAAGAATCAACTATGATGCTGCGCTGTAATGTCTGTATTCTCTTTTTTCTGTATTCCATGGCCCAGGAGCTGTGATATGATAAGACCATGTCCCTATATGGTCAGACACAGCCATTACACAGTACATAGCAGGAACACATATATAAGATTATCTCAGCACAGAAGATGTGGTATGATCAGACCATGTCCCTGTACGGTCAGACACAGCCTTTACACAGTACATAGCAGGAACACATATATAAGATTATCTCAGCACAGGAGATGTGGTATGATCAGACCATGTCTCTGTACGGTCAGACATGGCCATTACACAGTACATAACAGGGACACATACATAAGATTATCTTAGCACAAGAGCTGTGGTATGATCAGACCATGTTCCTGTATAGTCAGACACATCAATTATACAGTACATAGCAGACATAGATATATCATTATCTCAGCACAGGAGATGTGATATGATCAGACCATTTTCCTGTACGGTCAGACACAGCCATTACACAGTACATAGCATGGACACACATATAAGATAATTTCAGCCCAGGAGATGTGGTATGATCACACCATTTCCCTGCATGGTAAGTCGCAGCCATTAAACAGTACATAGCAGGGGCACATATATAAGGTTATCTCAGCCCAGGAGATGTGGTATGATCACACCATGTCCCTGCATGGTCAGTTGCAGCAATTACACAGTACATAGCAGTGGCACAGATATATGATTATGGCCAGGGTCACATTTGCGGTTGGACCCTGGCCTGCCGGATTCCGGTTTCAACTTAGCAATTTTTCCATCACCGCATAGCGTTTCCGCTATGCGGTGCTGGAAACCGCAGTCCCTAGTTACCCGGTGTTTACCTGCACGACCTGTCACACAGGCAGCGGCTCGGAGGGCGTTTTACAGCGCCGCACAGGAAATCGTGTCTGCAACGGTTTCCTGTGCGGCGCTGTAAAACGCCCTCCGAGCCGCTGCCTGTGTGACAGGTCGTGCAGGTAAACACCGGGTAACTAGGGACTGCGGTTTCCAGCACCGCATAGCGGAAACGCTATGCGGTGATGGAAAAATTGCTAAGTTGAAACCGGAATCCGGCAGGCCAGGGTCCAACCTCAAATGTGACCCTGGCCTATCTCAGCACAGGAGATGTGGTATGATCAGACCATGTCCCTGTACAGTCAGACACATCCATTACACAGCACATAGCAGGGACACATATAAAAGATTATCTAAGCACAGGTACATTTTTTCAACACATCCAATTGTGGAAATTATTATTACTCTATGAATGAACTTTAAAACTAAACTTTGTGGGAAAACCTCTTGAAACTCATGCCTAAATGAATTTTTAGACATTCTGGATTATCGACTTGATATAGATATTTCTAAAGTATTTGTCTCTGCATTTTCTTATTACACAAGGGTTAATTAAATATGTTTTAGGGGAAATTTGGTGTTTTAATCGAACATAAGGGAAATCCATCATTATGGTATAAGCATATTATTTCTTTTGAACCATTAGCAAAATGATTAGGGATAAAGACAGTCTATTGCTATATCTTATTACATCTCATGTTCATATGCTCAAAGACAGTTGAAATCAATAACATAATTCCTCTAAATTAAAAAGGATGTTCAGTAGATTTCATGCCACCTGTTATTTGCATTCTTTAAATGGGAAGCTATATTGTCTGTCAACTCAAAGCTAAAATATAAACTGTAGACAATATAAATTGTTCCAGACAGACCACTAATGATTTCTGTGATAATATGGAAGAAATTATCAAACCCATTAAATGTTTTCTTTGATCAAAAACCACAGATCTCACATGGCCTCTTTTATTCTAATATTCAGACTTCTAATGAGAGTTGATTCTGTGGTTAATTAATATGTTAGCAGTGTATCATCAGACACAAGATGTATTATCCCTTTGAAAAAATATGAAACACATGCAAAAGAAGTAATAAATCAAATAATGAATGACGCTCAAGCTGTTCATAGAAGTTAATCAGATCCGTACCAGTATTTGTTAAGATCCTTGTTTCTTGTTAATGAAATCTACAATCTAATATGCTATATACAGTATAATTATAAAGACTTATAATAGTATAGTATTTTAGCCACAAGGTAGCATTGCATAAGCTTTTTTTCTTAAAACCTCAAGCTGTACACCAGTTTACAATTTTACAAAGAATCCAGTCTTCTGCATTAGTTTTATCCTCGAAGTTGGGTATTTCTCTCTTACAACATACATTTAAAGGAGTTTTTCTTTAAGCAAAGTTAATTTTAAAGTTCACTGTAATCAATAGATCTTGAAATAATAATTGTTTCTACAATTGGATGTGTTTAAAAAATATGTTCTTCTGCTGAGATAACATTATAAATATGCCCCTGATATGTACTGTGTAATGGCAATGTCTTACTGTACAGGGATATGGTCTGATCATACCAATCCCCTGTGCTGAGATAATCTTATATATGTGCCCCTGCTATGTACTGTGTAATGGATGTGTCTGACTGTACAGGCACATGGTCTGATCATACCAGATCCCTGTGCTGAGATAATCTTATATACATGTTCCTGCTATGTACTGTGTAATGGCCGTGTATGTCCATACAGGAACATGGTCTGATCATACCACATCTCCTGTGCTGAGATAATCTTACATATGTGCTGCTGCTATATACTGTGTAAAGGATTGTATCTGACCGTACAAGGACATAGTCTGATTATACCACATCTCCTGTACTGAGATAATCTTACATATGTGCCCCTGCTAAGTACTGTGCAATGGATGTGTCTGACTGTACAGGGACATGGTCTGATCATACCACATCTCCTGTGCTGATATAATCTTATATATGTGTCCCTGCTATGTACTGTGTAATGGCCGTGCCTGACCATACAGAGACATGGTCTGATCATACCACATCTCCTGTGCTGAGATAATCTTATATATGTGTCCCTGCTATGTACTGTGTAATGGATGTGTTTGACCATACAGGGACATTGTCTGATCATATCACATCTCCTGTGCTGAGATATTCTTATATATGTGTCCCTGCTATGTACTGTGCAATAGTTGGTCTGACCGTACAGAGACATGGTCTGATCATACCACATCTCCTGTGCTGAGATAATCTTATATATGTGTCCCTGCTATGTACTGTGTAATGGATGTGTTTGACCATACAGGGACATTGTCTGATCAAATCACATCTCCTGTGCTGAGATATTCTTATATAGTGTCCCTGCTATGTACTGTGCAATAGATGGGTCTGACCATACAGGGACATGGTCTGATCATATACCACAGAGGGAAGTAAAAACACAAACATTACAGCACAGGATCACAGCTGATTCTTTATTTGAGGTAAAAGTGTTTGTTTTCAAAAAATGTTTTACATCAAAGAAAGATCGTTCCCTTCCGTGTCAACACTGGTGGCCCCGTTGATGCGATCACAGGGCCTCAATGTGTTGCTATGACAGTCCTGTGAGGACTCTGAATGCTGTCATTACTCACTTCCTGTGGGGCCTGAGTGCCTGTATCCACAAAAAGTGATTTTTCCTGTTTAGAAAGAAGCAGCAGCACATCTGTGAATAGGGCAAATGATCAAACAGTTCAGTATTAAGGTGCCCTAAGGGGCCAAGTAAATAAAGAAAAAGTAAAAAAGTTTTAAAAAATATGATAAAATAAAAAACACAAAAGTCCAAATCATCCCCCCTTTGCTTCATTGAGAATAAAAAGATGAAAAGAAAAACATAAAACATATTTTGCTTCACTGCATTCATAAATGCCCGATACATCAAAATATAAAGTTTATTAATCATATTGTAAACTGCGTAGTGGAAAAAAATTCAAAACGCCAAAATAATTTTTTTAAATGGCCGCAACATTTTTTCACCACTTAGATAAAAGTATACATATTTGCTATCTGCAAACTCATACTGATCTGAAGCATCACATTAGCATGTTTGTTTTACCATATAGTAAACATAATGAATAAAGAAAAAAAAAATTCTTTTGCTGTTTTAGGGTGTGTTTTAGGGTCGGTTTAGATGTGTAAACCGCCGGTCGGTTTACATAAGTTTTATGTAAATTTATGTTAATCCAAACCGGCGTTTGGATTAACATTAAAACCTATGTAAACCGACACCCGCTGTGCACACAGCGGCGGTTTACACATGCTCATCTGTTGCTAACCCGCTGGGTTCCCAGCGGGTTAGCAACGAATGTGCATGTCCTATAAACCGGCCGGTTCTGCAGCGGCTGCAAGCAGAATCATGTGCTGCTTCCAGCCGCTGCAGAACCGCCGCCACCAACCCTCTGTGCACCCGCCCGCAGCACCCGCCCGTCACCCGCCGCACATACCCGCCAGGAAGCCGGTGGACGCCTGCAGAGCTTCCTGGCGGGTCCGCCCAGCCGCCCACCGGCACAAACCCGGTATGTGGGCACACAGCCTTACAGTACACTTTATGTTAAAGGAAATATTGTCACTCGAAAGTACAACATGTTATGCAAAATCCAAGCTCATATGTCTATATTGAAAGAAAAAGAAAAAAGTTATAACTCTTGGAAGAAGTTAGTAAAAAATAAAAGTGTTAAAAAGTGAAATGTTAAGGTTGTGAAGTGATTAATGTTTTTATATTGAAAGTGACGTCTTAGGCCGGCTTCATACCACGTTTTTTCAGGTTCTGTCCGGTGTTTTCCAGAATGCACTGGACAGAACCTTACAGCCCCAGACAAACAGAACTGGAGGGCAAAAATGCCCTCTGATCCTGTATTATGCCAGAATCAGCGGCTGCCGTTGTCCAGTGCTGAAATTTCAGAATAGCAGCTGGAGGGGAGCTAACCGCGGTGCTGAAATTTCAGCCATAACTCTTTCAGCTGCGCTGTCCAGTTGCTGAAGGAGCACAGCTTGAATTTCAGAGCCGCCGCTCATGCAGCACACATCGTCCGGGAACCGGATCGTTTCTCTGACGGATTCGGCATGATCCAGGGCCCACAGACTCCCATGTTATGGGCGCCGGATTGCACCAGATCCGAGAGGATCCAGGAGGATCTGGGTTTGGTCGATTTTTGCCCTGGACACAAAAAATGCGGCTTGCTCCAATTTTGTGTCTGGGGCAAAAAATGAAATAAACCAGATCAAGCTGGACAGACACCAAACTGCCATCTGTCCCCATTCGGCACCATAGGGATATAATAGGGGCAAAATCGGATCCAAAAATCATAGTGTGAGGTCAGCCTTAAAGTATGTGCACACAGGGTGTTATGGCTGTCGACAAAAATGGAGCAAAACCTGTACAGGTTTCTAGTATCTCTACAGGGTGGGCCATTTATATGGATGCATTTAAATAAAATGGGAATGGTTGGTGATATCAACTTCCTGTTTGTGCAACATTAGTATATGGGAGGAGGAAACGTTTTCCAGGTGGGTGGTGACAATGACATTTTGAAGTCGGCCATTTTAGATCCAACTTTATTTTTTTCATGTGACACATCAAACGTATTGAAAATTTCATAAGAAAAACAATGGTCTGTTTGGTTTTAATGTTACTTTATTCTTTCATGAGTTATTTACAAGTTTATGATCACTTATAAAATGTGTTCAAAGTGCTGACCATTGTGTTGGATTGTCAATGCAACCCTCTTCTCCCACTCTTGACACACTGATGGCAACACCACAGAAGAAATGCTAGCACAGGCTTCCAGTATCCGTGGTTTTAGAAGCTGCACATCTCGTTTCTTCCCAGCATAGACAATTGCCTTCAGATGAGTGAAGAAGCAAACTTTTTTGTGAATGATAAAGTTAACAAACAAAACCGCAGCTATTACCGTATATACTCGTGTATAAGCCGACCCGTGTATAAGCCGACCCCCCTACTTTTGCCCCCAAAACCTGGGAAAATCTATTGACTCGTGTATAAGCCGAGGGTGGACCCTAGCACAAGTATACAGCCCCCAGCAGTGTGGTATACACCAGTCCCAGAGGTAGATACAGCAGCCCCAGTGGTAGTATACACGCAGCCCCAGTAGTATATACAGCCCCAGTGGTAGTATATACAGCCCCAGTGGTAGTATACAGGGCCCCAGAGGTATATAGCAGCCCCAGTGGTAGTATACAGGGCCCCAGAGGTATATAGCAGCCCCAGCGGTAGTATACAGGGCCCCAGAGGTATATAGCAGCCCCAGTGGTAGTATACAGGGCCCCAGAGGTATATAGCAGCCCCAGTGGTAGTATACAGGGCCCCAGAGGTATATAGCAGCCCCAGTGGTAGTATACAGTGCCCCAGAGGTATATAGCAGCCCCAGTGGTAGTATACAGGGCCCCAGAGGTATATAGCAGCCCCAGTGGTAGTATACAGTGCCCCAGAGGTATATAGCAGCCCCAGTGGTAGTATACAGGGCCCCAGAGGTATATAGCAGCCCCAGTGGTAGTATACAGTGCCCCAGAGGTATATAGCAGCCCCAGTGGTAGTATACAGGGCCCCAGAGGTATATAGCAGCCCCAGTGGTAGTATACAGTGCCCCAGAGGTATATAGCAGCCCCAGTGGTAGTATACAGGGCCCCAGAGGTATATAGCAGCCCCAGTGGTAGTATACAGTGCCCCAGAGGTATATAGCAGCCCCAGTGGTAGTATACAGGGCCCCAGAGGTATATAGCAGCCCCAGTGGTAGTATACAGTGCCCCAGAGGTATATAGCAGCCCCAGTGGTAGTATACAGGGCCCCAGAGGTATATAGCAGCCCCAGTGGTAGTATACAGTGCCCCAGAGGTATATAGCAGCCCCAGCGATAGTATACACGCAGCCCCAGTAATGCAGGCCCCCCCCAGCGTCTCTCCGGTCACCTGTAAAGCAAGCTATACTTATCAGTGTCCCGCTCGCACCCGCCGCTGCCGACATCCGCGATCCTCCATCTTCATGCGACTCCTCTTCCTGTTTCCTGTGCGCGTCGCCGGGAATGACGTCATTGCCGGCGACGCGCACAGGAAACAGGAAGAGGAGTCGCATGAAGATGGAGGATCGTGGATGTCGGCAGCGGCGGGTGCGAGCGGGACACTGATAAGTATAGCTTGCTTTACAGGTGACCGGAGAGACCCTGGGGGGGCCTGCATTACTGGGGATGCGGGGGCTGCTGTATACCGATGTATACATCGGTATGTACCGATGTATACATCGGTATACAGCACTGACTCGCGTATAAGCCGAGGGGGGTACTTTTCAGCCCAATTTTTGGGCTGAAAAACTCGGCTTATACGCGAGTATATACGGTAGTCTAACACTAACCCAAAGTGAATAAATCCCTCCAAGACTGTTGGAACACTAAAATTGATGGTATGGTGTGGTATATGGGGTACAAAGATAGTGGGGCCATTCTTCATCAATGGAAACCTCAATACCACTGGATATCTGAATCATGTAGTAATTTCAGGTATCCAGTGGCATTGAAATTTCCATTGAAGAAGAAATTCCCCACTATCTTTACACCCCATATACCACCCCATACAATCAATTTATGTGTTCTAAAAGTCTTGGAGGGATCTACCAACTTTGGGTTAGTGTCAGACCAATAGCAGTGGTTTTGTTTGTTAACTTCACCATTCATAAAAATATTTGCCTCATCACTCATCTGAAGGCAATTGTCTATGCTGTGAAGATACGAGATGTGCAGCATCTGAAACAACGGATACTGGAAGCCTGTGCTAGCATTTCTTCTGCGGTGTTGCTATCAGTGTGTCAAGAGTGGGAGAAGAGGGTTGCATTGACAATCCAACACAATGGTCAGCACTTTGAACACATTTTAGAAGTAGTCATAGACTTGTAAATAACTCATGAAAGAATAAAGTTACATTAAAACCAAGCACACCATTGTTTTTCGTATGAAATTCTGAATAAGTTTGATGTGTCACATGACCCTCTTCCCATTGAAAAAATAAAGTTGGATCCAAAATGGCCGACTTCAAAATGGCCACCATGGTCATCACTCATCTGGAAAAGTTTCCCCCCTCCCATATACTAATGTGCCACAAACAGGAAATTGATATCACCAACCATTCTCATTATATTTAGGTGCATCCATATAAATAGGCCACCCTGTACATTTCCTGGCAGGAGATTTGCTTCATTTTTTCAGCAAAAACGTAGAAACGACTTGACACGCTTTTTTTTTTCAAAATGCAGAAAAAACTGTACAGGTTACAGTTTCTGCAAAGAAACTAAACTAATGTGTGTGGACAGCTTTTCCCTGAAACACATTTTTTTTGCTGGGAATCAAAAATGCAGGTATAGATTACTATAGATTAGCATAACACCATGGTAAAATCACGTGACAAAAATGCATGACAAATGCACTGTGTGCACATAGCCTTAATGTAGTGTAATTTCTGTGAGTTTATTTCACCTCATACACTTGTTCAATTATGTATCGGTGAAATATTTATGACTTTAACTTAAATGTAGAGAAATATCAGTACTGTCACTGAACAGGGCTCAGAAACTCCTTCAAGGGTGCATTCATATTTGTGGAAATGGTCTGCAAGTGCAATCCGATAAAACATCTGTTTGCACTCTCAACCAAGTTAACCTATGCTGCCATGCATATCTGCGAGTTTTTGCTCTGCGAGAAACATGCTGAGGAAAAGTTCACAGCATGCTGTGTATGTCTTTGGATCTCACCAAAATTAAGCCAAGCAAGTGTATGCGTGCGATGATAACATTGCACACCATATGCAGAACACTCTGCCTGTGATTTTAGCATGGACATTTCCATGCAGTAAAATGTTAGAAAAGACAGACAGACAGAGAGATAGATAGCATATATAGATAGGATAGATAGATAGATAGATAGATAGATAGATAGATAGATAGATAGATAGATAGATAGATAGATAGAAAGATGCTAGCAAAAGTAGATCGGGCTTACCAGTCTCCCGCTGCTGCTTTCGGGACCACCCTTTAAGCTTCCTTCATATTCATTTCATTGACTGGCAACAGACAATCACAGACGCTTGCCCTCTGTGAGAGCGTCTGTGATTGGCTGTTGCAATCATACTGCATTTCTTCAATTTAGATGGTGATTGTGATTGGTTGCCATAAAAATTATTGTGTGGCAACCAACCTGTTGTCATAGTGTATTGAATAAATAAATAATTAAAAAACACATAGGGCTTTGCAATATTTTTCAGTCTAGCCCAGTGAAAGCAGACAGCTGCTAGCTGCCACCCTCAGCTGCCTAATTTTACCTTATTAAAACTAGGCAGCTGAGTGCTGGTATTCTCTGTGGGGTGGGAGCCCTTTGTTATAGGGCCCCCCACGCTAAAGAATAGCAGCCCACAGCCACCCCTGAAAATGACATATTCATTGTAGCGCCATTTCCAGGTGCTTTACCAGGCTCTTCAGAGGTCCTGGATAATAAGGGGTTAATACTAGCTTTGAAATGGCAGCTGATATTAAGCCCTGAAATTCTTAATGTCAGGCCAAGTTAGACCCGGCCTTTAAAAAATAGTAAAATAGACGCAACACAGAGACAAATCCTTTTATTCAAAATAAAAACACAGACACACTTAGTGACCCCATCTTTATTAATCCCTCAAGCATCATACTACTCCTCAATCCTCGTCTTCTCCCTTGTTGGACACACGCAGCTCTGCTACATCTGAGACCATAGAGATAAGCAAAGTGCAACCTCTCCCTGTGGTTTCTGATCACTGAATGAGTGAGCTGAGACCAGCAGAATGGAAAGCGATGAGGTGACCCAAGGACACTGTTACCATATTAACTGCTTACAGTCACTGTGGCAACAGTGTCCTTGGGTGAACTCAGTGGCTCCCAGCTTATCCTGTTGCTATCTCCACGGCTCCTGAATGGCCTGAAGACATTGTTGCCATAGTAACCACTAGCAGTTATGAGTGCTGATGCCACGTAGGTTATCTCAGGTCGCAAAACGGAATTCCCTGCTGCATGATACCCACTGTGTAACCTGAGACAACCTCAAGTAAGTCATTAGGATGTATGAGGTTCATGAATGGGTCCAGAAGCATGGTGACAGCGGCGCTAAAGCTTGCTTAGTAATAGTGTAGGACAATAATGTCTGTACCAAAACAGTGGGACTCCACTGTGGAATGGTTTAAGCTGTGTTTGGCAGCTTTTGGGCCCCTTGGAAAGTGTTTTCTAGGCTCACTCATCTCTACCTACAAATACCTACCTACAAATACAAAAAAATAGCATAGTGTGTTATATTTGTAAGCATGGATCTGCTTTTAAATTACCTACAGTAGTTAAAAAATGTTTAAATTCTGTGATGTAAATTTATTTAATAAGGATACGTTTGCAATGTTTGTAGAAGACACTTATGGTACCTTTACACACCGCCACAACAGGATGGATACCAACGGCTACTTCACGTGCACGAGCACGCCCGAACGGTTACCAACGGGAAACGCACCCTCTTTACACGCCGCCACAAGGTGCGCTACGCTACGCTACATCTACAGCTAGCTACATCGCCGGGTGTCGCAAGTAGCCGTCTGTAGCTCAGCGTACCTCATTTACACACCGCTACAACAAGCTAATATGGGCGGACCTGGTTCAGCAGGGACAGCACATAGGCGTGCCACAATTGTGGATTACAAGACGTCCGTACGGTGATAGGACAAAGCCAGAACATCATGATTGGGCAAGCATCGCAGGAGGCTGGTTAATACAGCACGCTCGAGCAATTGTGTAGTGTGACTGGTCAGCTCCTTAAATATGCCTCCCTATGCAGCAACTACCAATCGTCATGCAGGAGCTTCCACCAATGATCGCAGATGGGGAGCGGTAACACGGAGCCTTGGTCACGCCTTAGCTACATTGCTGCTACATCGCCGGGTGTCCACAGTTCCCTTCTGTAGCTTCTTTACACGCCGAGACAGCTCGCTACAATCGGCGATGTAGCCATCTGTTTATGGGCAGTGCACGGATACAGAGGTATCTGTAGCCGGCTGTGTCGTCCCGTCTTCAGACGCCGCTACTACGGGCGATATTGGCGCGACAAGCTACATTTGTAGCCTGTAGCGGGTTGTATGCATCCTGTTGTGGCGGTGTGTAAAGGTACCATTAGGGACATTAGTCTTCTGCAAACTATATTAATCATCTTTTAAATATATCAATAACCAATTTATTGATATTTTCATATGCAAGCTAGCAACTTAGGTTTCATATTTTATGCTTTCAAAAGTTTGGATGACAAAAATGAAAAAAAAATTAAAGTAATAGTAATAGCAAATATATACTTAAAAAAAACAATGGTTAGACAAAAATGAAAATAAAAGAGAAATGTAGTCCAAGTATTTTATTTATAATGGATACTGAAAAGCACAGATGGTATTTTTTATCAGTTGCTTAGTTGTGCCATGCGGATAAATTGACATATATGCATTGTTTTGACTGACTATTCTTCAAGTGCCCACACATTCAGTTCTGTTGAATGTTTTCTATGTGATAGACTTTGATACAGCTGAAAAATAAGTCTTATAATACAAAATGTACAAAATGTTCCACACTAAAAGTATAAAAAATTATTAACATTTTAATCGTGACATTTACAAAGCTATGTGACAGGTCTCCTGATGGTAAAATGTGCCCCAACTATCAGCTCCTCTCAATAGCTAAAGTAATATTTCATAAAATAAAATGTTCATAATATGTTATTCCATGGAACATTGCATATGTTTTCTATTTGTATAGCATCATAGCTTAAAGACCAACTGTTGTTTTATTTTTTATTCCACAATATATCTATTAAGCCTAGAGATTCTACCCAGTGTCCCTGTGCTGTGTAATCTGCTGAGCAACAGCAGATTCATTTTGTCTAAGAGCTGATTATCTTTAACTTTGTTTCCTTGTTTTTGGTCAAAATGTGTTTCCATTTTTCATTTAGTCTGTCCTATCACATTGCGGATGCAACTATTTATATCTTTGCTTTCCTGGTTTTTCCTGTTGTCTATATTCTAATGTGGATCCTGCTTGGAGTTTCAACAATATTTCCAAGGTGTTATGCCAGTGAGAGGGAGATTAGCTAGGTTTATTATCTTTGCTGTCAAGTCTGTGTATCCTTCTCCTTTCAAATGTCAGGTAATTGAAGGCTTTCCTTTCTTGCAGTGGTGCATTCCATTTTTCACTTCGTAACCATGTTTTATGTTTTCTCACTTATTACTATTATTTTTATAATTATTATTACTATTTATTTATAGAGCACCATTGATTCCATGGTGCTGAACATGAGAAAGGGTTACATACAAACAAGTTAAAAATACAACAAGGAAACTAACAGTGACGGACTGATACAGAGGGGAGAGAGGCTAGTGTCAAACTACCGTTTTTAGTAGATGTTACTGACATCCGCTAAAAACGTAGTCATTTTTTCATCAGCGCATATGTGCTTTTCAGCATAACTGCCGTTCAATGCTGTCCATGGTTACCTGATGTTGATTCTGGTAACCGGCTCACATCACGCTGAATAGTGGTCGCTTTTCCTCAGCGCACAAGGAAAAACTGCTTGCAGCGTTTCCCTGTCCGCTCTGCTAAAGTGGCCGCTATTCAGCGTGATGTGTACCTCGTTATCCACGATCAACATTGGGTAACCAGGGACAGCATTGAGCGGCAGCTGCGCTGAAAAGCATATATGCGCTGATGAAAAAATGACTAAGTTTTAGTTGATGTTAGTGACATCTGCTAAAATGGTAGTCTGACCCTAGCAAGAGGATCCTGCCCTTGCGGACTTACATTCTACAGGGAAGTGGGGAGAGAGACAATAAGTTGGGTCTGCTCTGGTGGTCGCAGAGCACCAGGTCCAATGGTGGTGGAATGCCAGGTCCAATGGTGGTGGAGTGCCAGATCCAAAGGTGGTGGAGCGCCGGTCCAGTGGTAGTGAGGTGGCACCGTGGTCATTGCAGGTTGTAAGCTGCTCTGAAAAGATGGGTTTTTGGGTTCCGCTTGAAGGTTCTAAGTGTAGAGGACAGTCGGACATTTTGGAGTGCAGAGTTTTAGAGGATGGGGGATACTCGGGTGAAGTCTTGCAGGCGGTTAAATGAGGAACATACACGTGTGGAGGAAGGAGGAGGTCTTGGGAAGATCGGAAGTTATGAGTTGGATGATATCAGGAGATTAGTTCAGAGATATATGGGGGGACAGATTGTGGACGACTTCGTAAGTCAATGTTCGGAGTTTGAATTGGATACGCTGGTGAAATGGGAGCCAGTAGAGGGATTTGCAGAGGGGAGAAGTGGGGAATAGCGAGGAGAGCGGTGGATTAGTCGGGCAGCAGAGGTAAGGACAAATTAGAGGGGTGCAAGAGTGTTGGCAGTGAGGCCACAGAGGAGGAGGTTGCAGTTGACAAGACAGGAGATGATAAGGACTAGTAGTTTAGTAGATTGAGAGTTGAGTAAGGGATGGATTTTTGAGTTGGAAGTGACAGGAGGTGGCAAGGGCTTGGATATGCGGTTTGAATGACAGGGCAGATTTAAGGGCAGCAGACTTCAGGTACAGGGCAAAGTGTGATGTCATTTATTGTGATAATGGATCAGGTAAGGGAGGTGTGTGAGATGGAGGAAAGATGATGAGTTCAGTTTTACCTAAATTGAGTTTTAGGAAGCGATAGGAGAAGAAGGAGGATATGGCTGATTGACACCCTGGGATTCTGGATAGCAGAAGGTGACATTATTTCAACCAGATAAAGAAGAGGGTTTCTGCCCTGTATCACATTAGATGTCACACAATAACCCATACTGTTTTTAGATTTTAAAATGCATCATTTTAATCATGTTTCCATGAAAAAAACATACAAAGTTGGCATTCATATAAGCAGTATGCATGTTAATACAGGACATCAAAAGTTTCTTTTTACAAAGTGAAAAAGTGCACAAAACAAGAAAAACGACCATTAAAACTTCTCAAATCTCTGAGGTAGTATACTCCCTGTATATTTACTATATTGGTGAGCATGATTTGATCTTATTGGAGGTATCAACTGGCTTTTTGCATAAAATACAGTAAGCTTAGGCTGCTTTCACATAGCGATTTTCTTCCATCCGTGGCTTACATCGGACAGCCTACGGATCGATTTGGCCCTCATGTTATCCTATGGTGATCGGATCTGATCAGATTTGGTCTAATTGCCATCCGATTTTGTGGGATCCAATTTGTGTCCGATTTTTTGCTGTACCCAAAATCAGAGACTACTCCGATTTTGGGCAAAGAAAAAATCGGATCCCACAAAATCGGGCCTATGAGCGTGGGTCCGAGGAAACAGCTGATTGTTCCTCAGACCCGATTTTAGTGTACTGAGCATGCTCAGTACACTAAAATTGCTCCTAACTGTCTAATTTCACTTCTTCAATGTATAATATACATTGCAGAAGTGAAATTATGTAAAAGAAAGAGTTAAAAATAAAAAATCTGTATGCTCACTTGTCTGCGATCCACCGCTGCCTCCCAGCAAGGTCGGGTGCTTATAGGACCTGCCGGATGTGACTCATCGGGTCACATGACCGCAGTTACCGCAGTAATTGCGGTCATGTGACCCGATCAGCTGATCGGGTTGTGACGTGACCACAGGTCCTATAAGCAACCGGACCTTACTGGGAGGCAGCAGTGGATCCCGAATAGGTGAGCATGCAGATTTTTTATTTTTAACTCTTTCTTTTTACTAAATTTCACTTCCGCAATGTATATTATGCATTGCGAAAGTGAACGTGCCCCGCTGTGTCCGGATCCGTGATAATCACGACCCGGACACCAAATAAGTCACCCCCTGTTGTGTCCTTTCCTGTCTGTGGGGTCCTACAAAAAGTAGGATCCCACAGACAGGAAAAAATTATGTGAAAGCAGCCTTAGTATTAGGTGCTCTGTTCTAAATAAAACATCAGCAAAGCCAACATACAAACATACTATCTTCTCAAGGTTACATGCTGACTCCTTGGGCATGTGAAATCACAATTTCATCCAGTGCTGGCTTCTTTTAATGTATGAGCCTTAACAAGTGTGGCATTAGTTGCTCATCCAAACATAGAACAAGCAGAAATTTTACAAAAAGTACCATAACCCTTTCTCAAGGTTAATCTGCTGGTTCCTTAAGGCCCAGTGGTTATACAGTTAGCTAACAAGCCTGATTAAGTGCTTAGTGCTGGAAACAACATGCAAAATCTAACAGGTATCACCAGCCCAATATCTATGTTCTGGTCTAGGTCCCTGAGCCCAAGGATCCCCCTAAACCTATTCAACCAACTTACCCATGGTGAAACAGGGAGCAAAATGTCTGGATGCCCCAGACACTTTTTGCTTGCTGCTTCCTCGGTGGAGAAGAAGGAGGATATGGCTGATAGGCACTCTGGGATTCTGGACAGCAGAGAAGTGACGTCTGGGCCAGAGAGATAGATCTGAGTATCATCAGCGCACAGGTGGTACTGGAAGTCATGGGACTTTATGAGTTGTCCCAGACGAAGGGTATAGATGGAAAAAAAGGAGGCTCTCCAGGACAGAGCCTTGAGGGACCCCAATAGAGAGGGGATGGGGCGAGGAGGTTGTGTGGGAGTGGGAGACTCTAAATGTGCGGTTGGAAAGGTAGGAGGAGATCCAGGAGAGGGCAAAGTCAGTGATACCAATGGAAGAGAGGATCTGTAATAGGAGGCAGTGGTAGACTGTGTCAAATGCAGAGGACAGGTCAGGAAGCAGGAGGATGGAGAACTGTCTGATAGCTTTGGCTGTGAGTAAGTCATTAGTAATTTTGGTCAGGACAGTTTCAGTGGAGTAGTGGGGGCAGAAGCCAGAAGGTTGTCAAAGTGGGAGTTAGATGAAAGGTGGGATGAGATCACAGTGTGGACATGCTTTTTGAGAAGTTTGGAAGTGAACGGAAGCAGGGATATGGGCCGGTAGCTGGAAGTAGAGGTGGGGTTGAGGGATGATTTATTTAAGATAGGTGTAATTGTTGCATGTTTGAAAGCAGAAGGAAAGTTACCAGAAGTTAGTGTTAGGTTGAAGAGGTGGGTTAGGCCTGGGATGAGTGTGGTGGTGTGGTTGGGGAGGAAGTGAGATGGGATGGGATCCAGTTCACAAGTGGTGAGGTGCAATCTGGAGAGGAGGTGTGCAAGTTCTCCTTCAGTGATGGAGGGGAGGAGGGTTAGTGGGGAGGGGAGGGGTGTGGTCTGGTATACATAGGGGTTGTGGTGGTTGGGTAGCAAAGACTTGTCTGATCTGATCAATCTTGCTGGTGATCTGTGTTGCAAAGTCTTCTGCAGAAATACGAGAAGTAGGAGGAGGCAGTGGGGGGGTGCAAGGGAGGGAGTTAAACATGTTGAATAACTGCCTGGAGTTATGAGACAAAGAGGATGTGAGGGTAAGAAAGTAATTCTGTTTAGTGGTGGTGAGTGCTGACTTGAATGTTAGAAATGCTTGTTTGAATGCTGTGTAGTCTTCTTGTGAATAAGTTTTCTTCCAGCACTGCTCAGCAACCCTAGACGCCTGCCGCAGCTTATTAGAGGTGTCTGTGTGCCAGGGCTGTCTGTTGATTTGTTGTGTTCTACCATGAATGAGTGGGGCAACTGTATCAATAGCTGATATGAGTGTAGAGTTGTAGAAAGCTGTGGCATTTTCTGTGTCGTGGAGTGAGAATATGAATGATAGCGGAAAAATGTCATTGGAGAGTGTGTAAGCGTCAAGATGTGTGACGTTTTGGCGAGGGTGTGCAAGTTGGTGGACATGGGGTTCAGGTGCGGAGGACAAGGATGAGAAAGTAGATGGTGCTCAGAGATGGAGAGAGGGGAGTTTGTGGGGTTAGTTAGGGAGCAGAGGCGGGTGAAGATGAGGTCTAGTGTATATCCGTCTGTGAGGGTAGCTGTGGAGGACCATTGAGTGAGGCCAAAGGATGAAGCAAGTGACAAGAGTTTTGAGGCTGTCAGTGGGGATGTTGAAGTGGCCCATTATGATGATGGGAATGTCAGCAGAGAGAATGTGAAGAAGCCAGATGAAGAATTGGTATATGAAGGCAGTGGTGGGGCCTGGGAGTCGATAAATGACAGCCACTTGGACACTTGGAAGTTGGAAGGAGAGTAGATACGGACTGAGTGCGCTTCAAAAGATGAGAGGATAAGTGAGGAGGTGTGGAGGAATTGGGTTGAAGGTGCAGTTGCGAGAAAGGAGGAGACCCACTCTTCCACCATGTTTGTTGCCAGTGCAAGGTGCGTGGGTAAAGTGAAGGCTGCCATAACAGTGCAACAGGGGAGGCCGTGTCGGAGGGAGTCAGCCATGTTTTGATGAGGCCCAGGAAGTATAGTCTGCCAGAGGTAAAGAGGTCATAAATGAAGTGGAGTTTAATACAGATGGAACGGGCATTCCATAGTGCTCCAGAAAAAGGGGGTGGTGGATAGGGGGTCAGGGGAATGGGTTATTGATTTCTTCTATCTGTGCACACCTTTCCTTATTCAGGGTTATATTGCTCTACACCTCTCATCGGTTCCTAAGGAGGTAAGAGGAATGCTCAGTAGTGTTGTTCGCAGCCAAATCCATGTTTTGTGGCTAGGATTATTCCAACCTGTGCAGGTAGAAACATTTGTCTGAACATCTTTTGGGTCAGATGCAGTAATTTTGAGATAGGTACTTTTTCCCTGTGAGAGTAACCATATGGGCAGAACGATATCTTATCAGACATATTTTCTTCTTTCTCTGCCAAAATTGACCAGTTTTTAAAATTCTCATTTTGAGGTAAAATCTGTATTCAGTGAACACTTTCCCCTTACTTAGATAGGGAATGGTAGCTGATAATGATCAGATTCTATGATGACAGGAGAGGGGTGCTAGAGACAGAGCTCAGCCTCCTCCTCCCTCTTCTATCTATGTAGAATCTCCTCAGTAACAACTACCATCCCCTATCTATGTATGGGGAAAGTGTTCACTTAATACAGACTTTACCTCAGAATTGAGAATTTTGATAATGACTGATCAATTCTGGCAGAGAAAGAAGCAAATTTGTCTGGTATGATATACTTAAAAGTTGCTAATTTTCATATTTAATATAGATCTATGAAATAAAAATTAAAACAAAATTATGCTTTAAATTGTAACTGTTGTTTTAATTTTTGTTCCATAAATTAAAAGGACACATGAAACTAAGTTTCTTCGTAGTATAATTTCTCAGAGAAATCTACTTCTCTCTCCTACTAGATAAAACCCAGGGAAAAGTGAAGTGCTAGCCCCTGAAGCAGCCGACGCGAAACACGTGTGAGGACCCTGAATCACAGGACTATGGGTAAGCTGCTAATCTGGTCGTGCTGTGCTGTGTTGTATCTACCTCACCTTAGGGTATGAAGCTGGGACACAGGAGTGGGTTCCTTAATACTATTTACCAGCTCTAATCTAGGAATTTTACCTTAAGCACTTGCACTTTCAGGAATTGGCTCCAAGGGCAATTCATACCCTCCTCCTCTATATCCCTCTGCCTGTCAATCTCCTCCCTCCAAACCCTTACCTTATCGACAATTTATTTGTATTTGATTGTTGACACTACCCCTTGCTGTTCCTTTGTAATGAATAAAGATGTATTCTTGCATGCAACACTTGTGTGGACATTGTGGTGGTGTTAATAAGAAACTGAGGGCAATTGTACACTCCTTTTCTCTGGGTTTTATATGGCTATTGAGTAGTCTGCCCTAATAATTATGATGTCCAAGTTTGGTTCTTCTCTGATTCTTCTTTCTCCTACTAAACTGATCTTTTAATCTCTGAAAAAACGCTGAGTAAAATATATAGGTGTTGGATGCATTTTTGTAAACGTTTTGCATTTTTGTTGCAGATCTTTTCTATTCATTAGTATGGGTGGAAAAACTCTGAAAGAATTGTCAGGCAGCAAATTTCAACTTACTGCAATTCTGCAGGGAAAAAATAAATGTATGCATGAAGCTCAGGACTCTCATTCACTTTGCTTTTACTAGAAAGGCTTCAAGAGTTATGGCAAAACTGAAGGTAAAAAAAAGTGTAAGGGTGTGTACTCACGTTCAAGAATTGTAGCATTTTGGATGTAGCGTATTGCCACTAGGTTCAAAACGCTGCGTTGTATAGTACCAGCATAGTGGAGGGTATTTCAAGAAACCCGTGCACACTATCCTTCGTCCCACCGAGGGTGTTTTCAGCTGTGGTGCTGGTTTTCGGACTTCCGCATCTCCACAAGATGTTAATTTCATGCTGCTGAGACAGAAGCAGTCACCATCGGGTAAACACAGGGAAAAGTGGCCTTGCACTCACCGCAGATCGTGAGTACGGGGCGACTATGGTCTCCCTGCATGCTTCTGTGGTTTCCCACAAGTCCGGAGGCACTGTGTCCAACATGCAGTGCCTCCAGATCATGAGCACACACCATTAGAAAATGCAACATGTTCACATACCCTTACACTTAAGTCTAAAAAAAAGGAAAAAACATGTGTAACCATCCTTTCAAGGGAACGTGAAGTAGAATGTCTATGTTGGCCTCAAGCTCCTCCCTAGTATTTTTCAAACAACATCTATAACCGTCCTTTCAAGAGAGCATGAAGCAGAATGTCTATGTTGGCCTCAAGCTCCTCCCTAGTATTTTTCAAGCACCAGCTATAACTGTCCTTTCAAGAGAGCATGAAGTAGAATGTCTATGTTGGCCTCCAGCTCCTCCCTAGTATTTTTTAAGCAACAGTATTTTTTAATCATCTTCTATTTCACTAATGGGGATTTTTTTCTTTCCTGAACACAAATTCTTTCCCCCTGAATTGAGAGTAAAAGATCAATCCAGGAAGAGAAAGATTTATTAGAGAAGTTATATCACAAGTGACTTATTTTTATGTCTGCTATTGATTTGTGACTTAAAACAGTGGTTATTATTTGAGATCAGTTAAGAGGTTACATAGAGCTGTAATACAGAGATATGCAGGATGCCAATCATGGTTAAAATTTTGACACTAAAATGTGCATAGGGTCTTATCTGTAGGCAGAGTGGGGCAATCGCCAGATGAAATTTGCTCACCTGGTCCGGTTGTGTGAACCCACAACCAGTAATAGCGCTTTTACAGCTGCCACTGGATCCACACCTCCACGTGCAACTTGGCAAACAACTGGAAACAGGACAAAGTGCCGGTGATCTGCGCTGCTGGATGGAAAACCAGGACCCAAGAAGCCTGGTGCAATGGTGTAACTTTATTCTAATATGTTTTGGAGCAGCCTCTGCTCCTTCCTCAGGGTTAACCTGAGGTTAACCCTGAGGAAGGAGCAGAGGCTACTCCGAAATGCATCGGAATAAAGTTACACCATTGCACCAGGCTTCTTGGGTCTTGGTTTTCCATCCAGCAGCGCAGATCACCGGCACTTCATCCTGTTTCTAACAAATCATGTTTGTAACAGGATTAGGTAATCTTTTTCACTATAGAGTTGTTAACTGAAAACTTTTCCCAAAGAGTTTATAGAATTTCACAATAATAATTGTATTCTCATTTACAATTCCTTACACCTTGTTTTGCTAGTTTATCTTCTTTACATATGTGACATTGTATTAGAAAATACAGTTTACTTGCTGTCACATTACAATAAAATTGCATTGGGAAATTTTGATCACTTTCCTATTATACTATTCTTCCCTACACATAGGAGCTTTTAATTTGTCATGTGCTTCTTATTTTTAAGAGGCTTTAATGAAATGAATTTACTAAGTATTTTAAAGGCAAAATTGTAGGTGACATGCATCATTATCTATTTGTCAGACTCAAGATACCTAATACTTGTGTACATTCAGCTGCAGAACGACTTTTGTTCAGCCATTCATTGTGCAATCGGCAGTTTGATTTCCTTGACATATTTTATGTTTAACTTGTCTCTTTTTCAATCTGATTTACGTTTTTTGTCAATTTTTATTTCACACCTATGCAAACAGAACTGGGTAGGAGTCTGGTTGATGAAATTTGAACCTGTCTCAATTTGTAAGAGCATGGTGAAGCACATGTCTAAATTTGCCTGGAAGGTGAAAATATAGAATAAAATGAGTTTAATTCTTTTATATTTATCTTTCACACTTAGTGAAGATATAAAGTAAACCTATTTAGGTCTTTTCATTACTGTACCCTCTTTTTTCTTTTTTTGACATTAGCTAAGTTAGTGTTTCAACACATTCAATTACAAACAATTTCCTTAGCTACATTACTTTAATAGGTTTTCTAAGAAAAAAAGACCAATTTCCAAAAGTGTGTTGGATTCCCACTTCATCCATGTTTAGTAAGGCTAGGGTCACATTTACGTTTTGACCCTAGCTTACCAGATTGCGCTTTAAGCTTAGTACTTTTCCCAGCATCGCATAGCGTTACCGCTATGCGGTGCTGGATAACGCTGCCCCTAGTTACCCGATATTTACCTTACCAACCAGTCACACAGGAAGCTGCTGGGAGTGCGCTTTACAGCGCCGCACAGGAAACGCTGCAGACTGGGAAAAGTACTATGTTTAAAGCGCAATCCGGTAGGCTAGGGTCAAAACGTAAATGTGACCCTAGCCTTACTTTATTATTTCTAACCTCTTCCTGCAGCAGCCAATTTTCTTGTTTATATTGTTTTTTTTCTCCCCTTATTTCAAGAGAGATACCTTTATTTTTTTCTGCTCACATAGATACATGAGGGTTTTTTATTGCAGGGCTGAATGCAGGGCGGTTTTAGACAAAGTGGGGCCCTGGGCAAAAGATTAAAGTGGGGCCCTATATGCTCATATATTGCATCATTTTACACAAATAGGTTACATGAGTTCAGACCGATAAACGAGTGTGATCAACAATATTGCAATTGAACATACATTCTGATGTCCTCACTATGTACCACCAGGAGCCCATACATTCTGATGCCCTCACTATGTACCACCAGGAGCCCATACATTCTGATGCCCTCACTATGTACCACCAGGAGCCCATACATTCTGATGCCCTCACTATGTACCACCAGGAGCCCATACATTCTGATGCCCTCACTATGTACAACCAGGAGCCCATACATTCTGATGCCCTCACAATGTACCACCAGGAGCCCATACATTCTGATGCCCTCACTATGTACCACCAGGAGCCCATACATTCTGATGTTCTCACTGATATATTCCAGACATGCCAGTGACACCAACAATAAATGTAGCATCCTTGGACCATTCATGTGTGGGGGCTTTTCATACACATTGGGGGATCACTCATAATACTGCCTAAGAAACCTGCCAGAGATAAACACTGGCATCTAAACCTGATCCAAAAAGACTCCCAATGATGCAGGAACAATTTAGGGATGAACAATGATAACATCCAGGATGACGGAGTCACAAGCCAAGTGTGAATTACACTGATGTTTTAGATCCATAGCTGGGAATCTCTTGGAATCTCAATCCCATTGAGAAACTGGGAAATCCTCAATGGTAGAAGGACACAAATAATCATAGAAAATCTGGGACAAGGCTGGACACACCGAGTCTGTGCAGAAAGTAGATGTTTTGTCAATTAAAGTTTTAAAGCTTATGTAGTGCTGATAAATACTTAAGCAACCATAAAAACGGTGAACTACAAGGTCCAGACATAAAAACATTATCATGCTGGACTCACTTCTTCAGCCCACACTCCTCTCCCTCCGCGTCCATAAGTTCCCTATTCACTGTACACAATAACACTGTCCCAGCACCACCAGTTAGCAGCACTCCCAATAAAAGCCGCTTCCATTTGTATAAGTGTGAACTCTCACCTATCTCCGCCTCTCATAATTTCTCTCTCTTCTCCCTGACGCAGCTCCTATAGACTGGGGCACTGATGCTGGAAGCTGCAGACCCTCCTCTCAGCCCCGCCCACAGCTGTCAATCACTGGCTGAGCCTCCTCTCACAGCCCCGCCCACCACTGTCAGTCACTGGCTGAGCGGTCTCTTGCAGCCCCACCGACCACTGTCAATCACTGGCTGAGCTTCCACCCTCTCCCTCCCAGCACGCTAAGGATTATAAACCTGTCACTAACTGCCACAGGATGAACGGCCAGACCCAGAAGAGGAGAAGATGCAGACTGCAGAATTGAATACACGATTACTACTATTACGGCTTCTGCCTCTGTCTGCAGATCTCCGATCATGGAGCTACTGTAATTTATAGCTCTATGATCGGAGATCTGCAGACAGAGGCAATAAATAACACAGGGTAAAGCAGCCAGTGCAGCGTCCATCGCAGGACAAGAACAGAAGGAAAGGTGAAGTTATCTCTGCCTTTTCTTCTGCAGTGCTGAGCGAAGCTCGGCCGTGGTGTGTCACATTATAAACTGTATTGTGGATTCGGAGGTAGAAGTCAGGTGTGTGTGCACAGACCCGCTGTCTGCATCCTTTCCTGACTGCTTGCTGGCTGCCAGTGTGCCAGTAATGAAACATCTGAATACTCATTACATCATAGATCAGAGTGGGGGACAAACCAGGACTTCAGGGGGCTCCTCACTGCATGGGGGCCCTGGGCAACTGCCCAGGCTGCCCCCCCCCCCAAACGCCGGCCCTGCTGAATGTACTTGAAGAACACCATTGATTTTGCCAAATAGTTTATTAAAAAATTTTAATAGAGAAAAAGGATTGAGATTTGAACTTGTCTTCTTTAACATTTATTGCATGTTTTTTTTTCAAACTTTTTTCTGTAACATTAGTCCTTTCAGTGGACTAGAACCCACCATCATCGTACTGCATATACTGCTTTCAACGATACCACAGTATCACAATAACCAGTAATCATCACGGTCTACTTTGGAGTCTGACCACAGGCATGGTTTCAAAGGAGCTCTAATGACCAGTATGGAATCCGTTCCAAACATCCGCCCCCGACTTGTATGGCAGATGTAGGCAAAAATTTAACTTGAACTTATAGAAAACCATGGAATAATGGCAGCAATAGAAAATCATAAATGCAGTTTCTGAGATTTTCATAGACCCAGAGACTGACATTGGCATGTTTTAACCATGAATAACGGCAAAAACTGACCTTTCAAAAATATAGACATGTTAACATCTCTATATATCTGTACTGTGTTATCCATGAACAACATGGGTAAAACAAATAAATGAAAAATTGATGTTTGAATAAGGCTTTAGTGTTAAACACACAATGGTTTAGAAATTTAAAGGGAATATGGTATGTCAATAGGCATACCTTGATTTTAGTGATGTGACCCTTACTGGGCTGCATAGTGTATTTTTCATAAAATCACTGTTTTTTCACCAGTAAAATATCACTGGAGAACTATTAAGTACTAGCTGTGAGCCCGATGCAAATGCATCGGGTGTCTAGAATACTATACTTTGTATGAGGATTACCGCAAGCGCGCCGCAAGTGTAACGACTCGCTGGCGCCGACCAATTAGAAGCGCGGCTCAGGCAGCGACTCGCAATGGCCTCGCGGCCATTGCTCGCGCTACCTGACCGGTAAATCGTTAACTTTGAGGGCGAGCCTCTGGTTCGATTTTCGGCCAGCGACTCGCAATGGCCGCTTCGCGGCCATTGCTCGTACTCAGCCTGCGCGAGCAATGGCCTCGCGGCCATTGCTCGCGCAAGCCAGCGACTCGCATTGCTCGTCCTCAGCCTGCGCGAGCAATGGCCTCGCGGCCATTGCTCGCGCAAGCCAACGACTCGCATTGGCCGCTACGCGGCCAATGCTTCGCCGTGCTGACGTCACAGAGTGACATAGCCACGGTCTTTTCGGGTACCCACACGAAAGTGCCTACAGCAATTATATAGTAGATACTGTACATTGCATATGGAGGGGTGAGGAGAGCGGAGGCTGGAGGGGAGAGCGGAGGCGGGAGGGGAGGGCAGAGGCTAGAGGGCAGAGCAGAGGCTGGAGGGCAGAGGCTGGAGGGGAGAGCGGAGGCTGGAAGGGAGAGCAGAGGCTGGAAGGGAGAGCGGAGGCTGGAGGGGATTGGCTGGAGGCTGGAGGGGATTGGCTGGAGGGGATTGGCTGGAGGCTGGAAAGGAGAGGCTGGAGGGGAAAGGCTGGAGGGGAGAGGCTGGAGGGCAGAGGCTTTAGGGTAGAGGCTGGAGGGGAGAGCGGAGGCTGGAGAGGAGAGCGGAGGCTGGAGGGGAGAGCGGAGGCTGGAGGGGAGAGCGGAGGCTGGAGGGGAGAGCGAAGGCTGGAAGGCAGAGCGGAGGCTGGAGGTCAGAGCGGAGGCTGGAGGTCAGAGCGGAGGCTGGAGGGCAGAGCGGAGGCTGGAGGTCAGAGCGGAGGCTGGAGGTCAGAGCGGAGGCTGGAGGTCAGAGCGGAGGCTGGAGGGCAGAGGCTGGAGGGCAGAGCGGAGGCTGGAGGTCAGAGCGGAGGCTGGAGGTCAGAGCGGAGGCTGGGGGTCAGAGCGGAGGCTGGAGGTCAGAGCGGAGGCTGGAGGTCAGAGCGGAGGCTGGAGGTCAGAGCGGAGGCTGGAGGTCAGAGGCTGGAGGTCAGAGGCTGGAGGTCAGAGCGGAGGCTGGAGGTCAGAGCGGAGGCTGGAGGTCAGAGGCTGGAGGTCAGAGGCTGGAGGTCAGAGCGGAGGCTGGAGGTCAGAGCGGAGGCTGGAGGGCAGAGGCTGGAGGGGAGAGCGGAGGCTGGAGGGGAGAGCGGAGGCTGGAGGGGAGAGCAGAGGCTGGAGGTCAGAGCGGAGGCTGGAGGTCAGAGCGGAGGCTGGAGGTCAGAGCGGAGGCTGGAGGGCAGAGCGGAGGCTGGAGGTCAGAGCGGAGGCTGGAGGGCAGAGGCTGGAGGGCAGAGCGGAGGCTGGAGGGCAGAGCGGAGGCTGGAGGTCAGAGCGGAGGCTGGGGGTCAGAGCGGAGGCTGGAGGTCAGAGCGGAGGCTGGAGGTCAGAGCGGAGGCTGGAGGTCAGAGGCTGGAGGTCAGAGCGGAGGCTGGAGGGCAGAGCGGAGGCTGGAGGTCAGAGCGGAGGCTGGGGGTCAGAGCGGAGGCTGGAGGTCAGAGCGGAGGCTGGAGGTCAGAGCGGAGGCTGGAGGTCAGAGGCTGGAGGTCAGAGGCTGGAGGTCAGAGCGGAGGCTGGAGGTAAGAGCGGAGGCTGGAGGTCAGAGCAGAGACTGGAGGTCAGAGGCTGGAGGTCAGAGGCTGGAGGTCAGAGCGGAGGCTGGAGGGCAGAGGCTGGAGGGGAGAGCGGAGGCTGGAGGGGAGAGCGGAGGCTGGAGGGGAGAGCGGAGGCTGGAGGGGAGAGCGGAGGCTGGAGGGCAGAGCGGAGGCTGGAGGGGAGAGCGGAGGCTGGAGGGGATAGGCTGGAGGGAGAGCGGAGGCTGGATGGCAGAGGCTGGAGGGCATAAGGGAGGCTGGAGAGGAGAACGGAGGCTGGAGGGGAGAGCGGAGGCTGGAGGGGGGGTGCTGTCATACAGATGTGAGGGCCGGGGGGACTCACCGCCACCGGCGTGCGTGTGCTGTAGGAGGAGAGGAGGGGCGGGCAGAGCTGCCGGACAGGAAGTTCCGTCCTCCCTCCTCTCCGGGCGCACGGCGGGCGGCTGTGGTGAGCACGGGGCCCCCCAGGGGGTGGAGGCAATGGGCCCCTCATGCCGAGTGGCGGGATGACAGCGGCGGTCGCAATGCCCGCTACGCGGGCAATGCCTCGCACGGCGTGGTGACGTCACAGTGTGACATAGCCACGACGTGCGGGGGCCGACACAAAACGTGCTACGGCAATTATATAGTAGATATTGCCCTGTATTCCTCAATATTCATTAACTCTATATAACCCACATTCCACCACTAACTGGTAATTTTCTGGCTATGCACAGTGTATGCAGAAAGGTTCCAATCAGTGATGTGGATGTGGTTACACATAAATCATCATTCAGAGAACTTCTAGATCTGCAATGATTTAGTCAAAAACTTAACAAGCAGTCTCATAAGGGATAGATCACTGGAATAACTGTCTCTGCATTACATAATGCTGCTATCAGATGGGGTAGCAAAAACCTGGTATCAGATTCCCATTAAAAGGAACCTGTCAGGTAGTTTTGACTTTCTAATCTATCACTACCAGTCCGGTCCGCTTCCTGCTACATGCCTATCCATCCCTGTTATAAAAGTTTAATAAATGATCTTAATAACTTACAGTTTCCCCATTTAGAGTCTGTTTCCATACATGTAGGCGGTCTACTCCAGGTCTATCAGTGTCTGATCGCTCCTTCTTCATGACACCCCTGTGGGCATCATAATGTTAATATATTTTGCAACACCACTTTGGAAATGTGTTCATCTCTTTTGGGTATGACGCGTGGTGGCATCATTTCCAGTCCTGCACATTGCACAGTCTAGTTAGATGTGCATTGCTGACATCATCATGAGAACTGCACTTGCTCTGAAGGCGGCAAGGGGGTAGCTGGTCTTCAGGTGATACTAGGGTTAGGCTAGGGTCACACATAAGCCCTTGGTCCGTTTTTGGCATCAGATTTTGGATTTTTTTTTTCTAAGTCCAAAAACTGATAGAAAAACGGATTTGATGCAATAAACACCCTGTTTTTCTCTGCACCTAAAAACGTTGCTAGGAACATTTTTTACCCAAAAATGTTGCTTGCAACGTTTTTTGGGGGCAGTTTTTCAGAAACAAAAATTTTTTAACATGGGCCCTATGGAAAAACGGATCTGTTTTTTTTGGTGCCTTAAATAAACGGATCCGTCTTTTCTAGAATTTTTGTCAAAAAAAAAGTCCAAATACGTTCAGGGGTGCAGGAGGCTCAAAAAGCACCCCACAAAAATGGATTGATCATGGAAAACACCTCCAAAAACAGATTGCTATGTGTGACCCTAGCCTTATCCGAGTTCACATTCATCCATGAACACATATAACGTTTCACATTGATCATATTCCTCTCCAACAACTGCACTCATGCCTCTGCCCTGTGTCTGTTATTGCATTTGTTGCCTATGTGGTATAGAGTACAATATAAACTTATCACTAGGGATGGGCGAATCTACTCGCTAGGACTCGTTACTCGGCGAGTAGTAAGGGACTCGCAGGACTCGGTACTCTGCGAGTTTCCCAGCGTTTACTCACACGAGTCCAATGCAAATCAATGGCAAACGCTGACAAAACTAGGATTGCTATTGTCTTGCATTAGACTCGGCTACTGTGCCAGTGATAGCAGGGAAACTCGCAAATAACTGCTGTTACATTGCGAGCCGAGTCCTGCTGTCTTCTCTGTGCAGCTCCAGGGTCCTAGAGCCCACCTGCTCACAGAGATGATGTAGCAGAGCTGAGATTGTTCTCAGTCTGCTCATTCCCTGTGCATAGACATCTATATCTATGCACAGGGGATGTAGCAGAGAGGACATCGCGTTTTGGACTACGTCGGACGGAAGAGGATTTTTTTAATTAAAGATGGAGTCCCTAATGGCTTTTTTTTTTTATTTCAAATAAAAATTTTTCTCTGTGTTGTTTTTTTAACCCTTTATTGGAGATTCTTGGTGGCTGGGTCAAACGTGGCCTGACATTAAGAATCTCGGGCTTAATACCAGCTTGTATAACAAAGCTGGTATTAACCCCTTTATTACCCAGCGTGCCACCGCCACCAGGGCCGCTGGAAGAGCGGGGTTCAGCGCCAGAGGATGGTGCTTCAATGAACGCGCCATCTTCTGGGGCGGCTGCGGGCTGCAATTTGCAGCGGGGGGTGCCCAGAAAGCTTGGGCATCCCTGCGCTGCGGATTCCAGCCCCCAGCTGCTTAGCTGTACCTGGCTAGACATAGAAATTGCGCGGAGCCCCACGCATTTTTTTTTTATTAGTTCATGAATTTCAGAGTCAGAGTCTCAGAGTCAGACTCAGAGTCTCAGAGTCTCAGAGTCAGAGTCTCAGAGTCAGGGTCTCAGAGTCTCAGAGTCAGAGTCAAAGTCTCAGAGTCAGAGTCTCAGAGTCAGAGTCAGAGTCTCAGAGTCAGAGTCTCAGAGTCAGAGTCTCAGATTCAGAGTCTCATCCTCAGAGCCAGAGTCAGAGTCTCAGAGTCAGAGTCTCAGAGTCTCAGAGTCAGAGTCTCAGAGTCAGAGTCTCAGAGTCAGAGTCTCAGAGTCAGAGTCAGAGTCTCAGAGTCAGAGTCTCAGAGTCAGAATCTCAGAGTCAGAGTCTCAGAGTCAGAGTCAGAGTCTCAGAGTCAGAGTCTCAGAGTCAGAGTCAGAGTCAGAGTCTCAGAGTCAGAGCCAGAGTCAGAGTCTCAGAGTCAGAATCTCAGAGTCAGAGTCTCAGAGTCAGAGTCTCAGAGTCAGAGTCAGAGTCTCAGAGTCAGAGTCTCAGAGTCAGAGTCAGAGTCTCAGAGTCAGAGTCAGAGTCTCAGAGTCAGAGTCAGAGTCTCAGAGTCAGAATCTCAGAATTTCATGAAATAATTTAAAAAAAATGCGTGGGGCTCTGCGCAATTTCTATGTCTAGCCAGGTACAGCTAAGCAGCTGGGGGCTGGAATCCGCAGCGCAGGGATGCCCAAGCTTTCTGGGCACCCCCCGCTGCAAAATGCAGCCCGCAGCCGCCCCAGAAGATGGCGCGTTCATTGAAGCGCCATCCTCTGGCGCTGAACCCCGCTCTTCCAGCGGCCCTGGTGGCGGTGGCACGCTGGGTAATAAAGAGGTTAGGGCCAGCTTTGTATTATCAGCTGGCCCTAAGCCCTAAATTTATGGCGGTCACGCCAATATTAGACATGACCGCCATGAATTTCTATTAAATTGTTTTAAAAAAAACACAACACAGAGAAAATTTTTTATTAGAAATAAAAAAAAAAGCCATTAGGGACTCCATCTGTAATTAAAAAAATCCTTTTCCGTCCGACGCAGTCCAAAACGCGATGTCCTCTCTGCTCATCCCTGTGCATAGATATAGATGTCTATGCACAGGGAATGAGCAGACTGAGAACAATCTCAGCACTGCTACATCAGGCAGCAGGCAGGCTCTAGGACCCTGGAGCTGCAGCAGCCAGAACACAGAGCAGACAGGACTCTTATCTATGCGAGTTTCCCAGCGATTACTTGCAAAGTAAACGAGTCCAATGCAAATGAATGGCAAAACTAGGATTGCTTCAGGCTGAAGCTTCAGAGACACATCTGTGATTTGTAAATCGCACACTACTCGCTATTACTCGCTTCCCCATTCATTAAGATTGGACTCGCTAGACTCGCAACGAGTAGCGAGTCCTGTGCTCGGACTCGCTAGAGTTAAGCGATTCTGAGTAATTTAGGATTCGCTCATCACTACTTATCACTCTCACTCACAAAGCCCTCCACAGCTCTGCACCACCCTATATCTGTTTCCTTATCACTCTACCCATGCTCCCCATTCTGCTAATGACCTAAGACTGACATCCTTAATAATCCAAACCTTCCACTTCAGTCTCCAAGACTTCTCTAGAGCTGCGACAATTCTTTGGAACACGCTACCAAAACCAATTCGATTAATTCCCAATATCCACACTTTTAAATGGGCCCTAAAAACCTTTTGACTAGCCTGTCACCTCTACTCAGTTATCTAACTATTGCCATTCTGCCTTTTACAAAATTTTCTTCTAAAATCTGACACCTTGTATCATGTGGTTGCACTCCCTCCATATATTCAACCCCTCCACGACCAAGGGTGTAATAGTATGTACTTGGTCATGTCCCTCCTCTGATGTGAGCTCAAGTGCAGAGCTTGCATCATCCCCCACATATGTCACCTGATCTTATCAGCTGAAATGTTTAGCTATCAGCACCAACTAAACCCTTCGTATCGTACTGTCAATCACTGACAGCATGAGCCAAAGCACTGCAGTGGGGATCAGATCAATCCCCGCTGACATCGGAGGTCCCGTGATGTGATCATGGGACTTCTGATGGTTACTTTGATGGTCCAGGGACCCACTTGCATCCACAGAAAGTGATGATTTATCATGTGCACAGATGTGCAGCTCATGTCTATCTACAGAAGAAGCGATCTGAGTGTGCAGTGCTTAGGTCCCCTAGGACAGAGGTTCCCAACTCCAGTCCTCAAGGCACACCAACAGTGCAGGTTTTCAGGGTTTCCTTAATATTGCACAGGTGATAATTGAATCACCTGCACTGGGGATGATTCCAATTTCTAAGGAAATCCTGAAAACCTGCACTGTTGGTGTGCCTTGAGGACTGGAGTTGGGAACCTCTGCCCTAGGAGGCAGCTTAAAATATAGACAAAATAAAAAGTTTTTAAAAATGTAAAAATAAACACAAAAAGTAAAATCCCCCACTTTTGCCCCATTAAAAAAAATAAATAAAAAACGTATATATATATAATATATATATATATATATAACAAAAAAACCAGACAGCACGTCCAAAAATCAAGAAAAGTGGACAAATTTATTTAGTCCTTAAGGTGGGGTCACACGTGTCAATGTCGCCCGCGATATCGCTCATGCGTCACAGTTTATTCGTCGGTGAAATGACGTAGGAGCGACATCGTAGCGTGTGACACCGCGATGCGACCAGCGATTTGTCGCTTGATCGCAGATTGCAAGTTTTTGGTCCAGACCATAAACTGGGCGATTGAGCGTGAGCGTCGCTGTGTGTGACATGAGCTCAGGGACGTAATTTGTGCGCTCAGCGATTCTAGAAAGATTGACATGGGCGGACCTTGGCGATTTCCTTGGCCTCGCCTCGTCCGCACCGATTGGAGGAAATTAATTAGTGCAAACGATACTTTGTCAACGTATATGGCATAGGGTATGTACATTGCACGCCTGAACGACGCCTGCACTGTAGTTGATGCCGTGTGATTTGAATCGTGGATGCGTAGCAAATAAATCGCAGGCGTAAATAATTACGCATGCACGTCGCATGTTGCTGTCTTCCCAGCGTTTTTTTTTTTTTGAGGCCTCATATATCACTATGGCGGCTCCTCCTAGGCGTGCTCGTCCCTGGGGGGATGCAGAGGTGTTCCTCCTCATCAGAATCCTTGACAGGCGGGACTATTGGTGCAATTATCGGCACCCACATCCAATGCAGCACAAAAGGGCGGTGTTGCGTAAGGTACCATATATATATAGTGTGTTATACAACAGCCCCCAGCAGTGTCGTATACAGACCCCCTCGTGCTGGCACACCCCCCCATATCACCGCCCCCCATATTGTACAGAGGCCCCCCTGGTGCCGCTGCACTTATCTCGCCCTGCTCTGTCATCTTGCAGTCACAGCGGGTCCTCCGTCCTCCCGTACTCACTGTATCCCGCGTTCTAGTGCTGTGACTGGTGCAGCGGCATGACGTTATCGCTGCTATGACCGGCCGGTCACATGGTCATATGGGGGCCTCCTGTATACCACCAGTGCTGGGAGCTACTGTGCCTTGTTAATACCCTTGGTGGGTCTTTAGGCTGGGGTCACACACACAAATATTTGTGCAGATATTGTTCACAGATCTCTGGTTGCAATGAAATCATGGACACATGGTTCCATTTTGTGGCTGTGTACAAATGGAGCAATCTGTCCATGATTTCACTGCAACCAGAGATCTGTGAACAATATCTGCCCAGATATCTGTGTGTGTGACCCCAGCCTTAAAACTTATTTGCTCTGTGCTCTAAAGACGCAAGATAGGTTGGTGTACAAACGCTTTGTAAAATAGCATCGGCTTTTTAGATTATAGCTTCTAAGTTCCTCATTTTTATACGTGCAGCCCAAGACTGATTTGTCTTTTCCATTAGACAACACTCGTGTACTACGTATGTATGGACTTGCTGTCATTTTTTCCCCCTTTCTTTCCAGATGCTGCCAGGCGTGCTGCTGCCAGCCGTGCTGCTGTGCTTGCACTGGTACCAGTAGTACCAGTAGTGCCACCAACATCAACATCCTCATCCGCTGATGAGGGAATCCCTGCACGAGAACAGGCACCGTCTGCATCACTGCTTCACCAGCAAGCGTGGGAAATCCTGATGGCGGGAACCCTCCACCACCTGCACTGGAAGAGGCACCAGCTGCTTCGACCTCCGCTGCTTCTTCTGCAAGTGGGGGAAAACCTGATGAAGGGAACCCTCCAGCACCTGCATGGGAACAGGCAACATCACTGTCCTCCCCACCTGTTAGGCCACCGTCTCGCAGTCACTCACCTTCCCCTCAATCTGATGACTTGCCAGATGATCCAGCACAACCATCAGTGCAACCATCACTGCTGTACCTCGAGGCTGAGAACAGGAGGCTGGCACGGGAGGTGAGCCGCCAAGGGGAATTAATTTGATGGTTGATGAGGAACCCACCCCGCGGGCACACTGAGGACTATTTTTTTTTTTTTGTTTATATTTTATTAATGGTTTGTGTGCTGAGAAACATTTTAATGTGACTGTACAACAGTCAACATTGGTGCAAATGTTTGCAAATTGTTATTTGTGTATTAAAAAAAAATACGGTTCCACAAACGCAAAATGTAAGTTAATTTTTTTTTAAGCAACAGTTATAGCACTCATTTTGCGAGGTATCACATAGCGATGTTCCAGCGATCACAACCATTGGTCGGATTCCTTGAACATCACAACGGGTTTTGTGACGAACATTCAAGTGCAGTCGTGAGTGCCTGAAAAGGGGTTCTCCCACAAAGCAAACAGACATTTTATTGAAGCCATAAAAGTGTGTCAATAAAAATAAATTTATTTGAATTCACATAATGTAAAAAATAGAATATTCAAAAGTGCATATTAACATATAACATATTGTGTAAACAGAATTAGTAGTCCACCTGCACAAAACAACAAACCATGACCAAAAAAAAAGTGCACTCTGTATCAACAACTACAGTACTGTGTAGTGGAGACCATCCGGCGTGTAATGTCCAGCAGAATGTCCAGCAGGGTATTCCGAACCGTCCTGCCCCATATTACCCATAGAATGGAGGTTGGAGGCATGTTGCTGGAAAAGTTGTGGGTGGATCTCATGTCTATGAACTGATGAAGTCACAGGTGACACAAACTTTGTAGGCCGGGGGTAGTGGGAGACTGGTCTTTCTGCAATTGGAGAATGCACCATAGATGGGATAGGATGTCTCCCATCTATGATATCATCTAACAATTGCAGAACTACCCTGTCTGCATAGCGTCGTTGATCCCGTGTCATTAACGCCATTCTCTCGTTCACCTGCATGGCTAGTGCAAACTTTGGTTCCTTTTCATGCCGGAGTAAAAATTGATTAGCCACTGCCAGTATTTCACTAGATTGAGGTCCTGGTCCTGCTTGTGGTGCCTTTCTTTTACGATTATTGATTCGCCTATGTGTATCCGCAGGTTGTGACGGTGTCTCTGTGCCCTCTGTTGACGCCTCCAGTATAGAGTTGTCCACTAAAGAGTCGTCATTGTTAATAGCGGACAAAGCACTTCCCTCTTGAGGGTCCTGTGGGAAAAATATATACATTAAAACACTTGCCCCACAAACAGAGACGAGGTTCGAAATTTACATACAGTCTAGGCATAGAAAAGAGCAGTTATCCAGCAGATTGAGGTATATAGCTGATAAACAGTGCGAAGTTGGTGATATAATATAAAGTGAAAATATTAAGCAATACAAAAGTAAATCTAAAATAATTCATTTTACAAGGGACACTGGTTTTTTTGGATATAAACAATAGATCTGCTATTGCAATTTAACGATGACAAGTGACAGTACTTACATCATCAGGGGTCGCTGGTTCTTCGCATCCCGGGGGTGTGGTTTCAGCGAAATCTTCACTCAAGGCCATGGTCCTGGGAGTCTGCTGGTCCAACGTAAAATTAAGCAGGTCAAAGTACCACAACTTTGGTGTGTACACTTGATCAGTGCCATTGCCCGACCGTTTGGATTCATTGACCTTTTTCAATTCTTTTTTGTACACTGTACGGATTGATCTGATCCGCAACTTTACATCTTTTATATCAATGCTCTGGTCAGGGTGGTGCTGTTGTGTCAACACAACTAGTTTATTATAAGCTGCTCGCTTTTTATCCTTGTCGCTGTAGTCTGGACTGCGAACAAGCCAGAGACAAGGATGTTCCTTATACATTGCAATAAAAGATCTCATAAAATCTTTGTTTCCAGCCATAATCTAAAAAAGAAAAAAAATATAAAAAGTGAAAATTGAGTCATAGGAACATAGAATTTAAAGATATAGCTACACAGTGCCATGTGCCTCATAACAAGGATTGTGCTTATGATTGTGTCCTACCAAAAACCACGTTAACCATTGAGCCACCCACCGTATACGATGCTAACCACTGGAGCCCCATACAATGCAAACCAATGAATAAAAAACATTTGAAATATGGCCTAGCATTTAGCCACATTTTGTAAAAAACAGATAGGGTAAATCATACACGTACCTTCAATCAGGACTTGCGAGAGATGCTGAAATATCGGCCACAGCAACTACCACACAAGATGGCAGACAGGATGTGAAAGGCGTGGCTCTGTGGAACCAAAGGAAACAGAATGCAAAGATATTTTACACCGAATATTTGATATACCGTATACAAGGCTAAACAATGAGCCAAACAGCGTATACAATGTTAACCATTGAGCCACCCACCGTATACAATGCTAACCACTGAAGCCCCATACAATGCAAACCAATGAATCAAAGACGTTATAAAAATGGCCTAGCATTTAGCCACACTTTGTATAAAATGGATAGGGTATAAATCATACACGTACCTTCAATCAGGAATTGGGAGAGATGCTGAAAAAAAAAAAATCGCCAACAGCGATGTTTAATAATCGCCAACAGCAAAAGAAAGACGCAGAAGTGAAGGAAAAAATTCGCCACGAGCAGCTCCTACACAAAATGGAGGACAGGATGTGACTTCACTTATTATATAGTGCGATGCCGCGGTTCAGCCGATGACGTGGCTCTGTGTAACCAATAAATGGCCACCACTACGCCTGCCACCTTGTGTAGGCCAATCAACGAACTCCACGACGCTTGCTAAAGAAAACGTCACGACGTTGCGTCATTATTACGACGCTGGTACTAACCAATCACCACGCACCACGTTGCGAACAAAGAACAACGCCGCGACAAAACCACTTCCACAGTACATAAAGAGCGTTGTTTTTTGGACGCGATAACTACATATTGCTATTCGCATCAGCGTTGTTCTCATCTTTTATCAAGACATCTTTTATCAAGACAAGTTTTGTGAGGTAAGGGTTGTTTAACAATAACCTTGTACACGCTAATGTATAGAGTACCTTTTAGTAGCTATAAATAATACGGTAATAAATAATACTTGTTTTTTTTTTCATGATTGAATTGTGACAGATTGTACACCATGGATCCAGCAGAGAGTGAAGCTGTGGCGACTATCTTTATTATTGCGGCGGCTGCAAGTGCGGAGGAGGAGAGGCTGGAGAAGCAGAGGCTGGAGTCCCGTATAAGAAAACCAAGACGCGTCTGGGCTAGGGAGTGGCTCAGTCGAAATGAAGATCAGACACACATGCGTCTTCTCCACCACCTCAAACAGAGGAGCCCCGATGACTTTAGGAATTATGTCCGAATGTCACCTCAGTGCTTCGATTTTCTGGTAGAGGCTGTGAACCCTTTTATTCGGCGCAAGAACACTGTTATGCGTGCAGCTGTAACAACCGAGGAACGGCTGGCAGTTACACTACGATTCCTTGCAACTGGGCGTACAATGAAGGACCTACAATACACTTCTGCCATCTCTCGACCACTCCTCAGCGTCCTGATACCCGAAACGTGTGAGGCAATAGTGCGGTGTCTGATGCCTACCCACATGTCATTCCCAAAAACACACGAGGATTGGCTTAATATTTCCTCTCAATTCGAAGCAAAGTGGCAGTTTCCAAACTGTGGGGGTGCCTTGGACGGGAAGCATGTCCGCATAACTCAACCCCCCAACAGCGGCTCATTCTTCCACAATTATAAAGGATACTTCAGTATTATAATGATGGCCTTGGTAAATGCCAATTATGAATTCATTTTTGTTAACGTAGGAATGAATGGCCGGGTCTCCGATGGTGGTGTTTTAGACCAAACCAAGTTTGGCGAGAAACTTAAAATTGGAAGTCTGAACTTGCCGCCAAATGCAGTGACCAAGAACAACATGAACTATGTATTTGTAGCGGATGAAGCTTTCCCTCTACATGCTAACCTACTGAGGCCATATCCCCATAAGAGTCTGACACCAAGCCAGAGGATTTTTAACTACCGCCAATCCAGAGCACGCCGAGTTGTGGAGAATGCTTTCGGGATTATGGCCAACAGGTTTCGTATTTTCCACACTGCCATAAATATGAAATTGGATTCCATAGACATGATAGTCTTGGCATGCTGTGTTCTCCACAACTTCCTTCGCCGTAGGGATGGCAATTCATACATCCCTCCCAGTTTTGCAGACTATATCGACCCGACAAATGGTGAACTGGTGATGGGGGGTTGGCGGGCAGAAGAGCCAGATGTTGCACCGCTTCAAGCTATTTTGAGTCATGGTCGCACCCGGCAGGAGGCCAAGTCAAATCGGGACACATACAAAGAATACTTTAATGGCCCAGGTGCCGTGAGCTGGCAGACGAGCATTTTGTAGCCTGTCTTTTTGTAGTCTTTATGACTCAATATTATCAATCGCTATTTTAGCATTATTGATATTAATTATACAGAAATGTACTGCATTGATATTAGTATCATAACATTTTAAGAAATAAAAAGGCTATATATTGCTCCAAATGTATTGTACACTCATGTTGTCTAGAAATGTAACTTGACACTTTTTTGAGACTGTAAATTTTTTCTTCTTGAGAATGTTTTAAATGTTTTTGACTTTTTTGACTTTATTTGCAATAAAAGGGAAAAAATTTTTCAAAATCTCCCCTCTCATTATTTCATAAGGTAACACATATAAGGATTATAGTTTATAAAAGAGTATATAAAAGCTGAAAAACCCCCAAAAATCTAATAACTGATTCTGTGCCTGCCACCAGATCTCCACGAGGGGACGTAGAGGGCCTTCATAATCGGTACATAGGACATCTCAGCAATTACAAAATGACGCACGAAATGTTTCTGCCACCAAACTACAATAACTATACAAACTATAAAAATGTGATGAATTATTAATGTGTCTATTGATTGTAGATATTGATTGTAGATGTATCTGTATTCATTATTCTCATTTTTTTATACGATTTTTGCCGTGTTTATGAATAATGTATGAATCAATGCAGAAACGTTTAAACGTCTAAACTGTATGATACATAACCCCATACTTGAATCTCAATAAATGCCATTGGAATAAAGCAAGTTTATTTGTCATGTTTTTCGTGTGCAAGGTTACATCTTTTTGGGGGCCAAAAGTGGCCCCCGCACGGCTGATTCCTCATACAACCCTCCACGCCCTCAAATTCATAACAACATATACACAACCAGTTTGTATTGCATTGGCGAAAACGCCAATGTGTACAAAAATTTACGCATTGGCGTTGTCTCCCATGCGTAGAAGTATTACCGCATTAGCGAAAACACTTCTGCGTCGAAATATTATGCGCCGGGGATGCGTTTTGGCGCCAAACATACGTGCGTCGTGACGTCATGACGTTGCGGCCGGGACGGCTCTGCGCTGGGTTTCACTTTCATTTTATATCGTGATTAGCGATGGCAACACGACGTGCTGCACCCTGGGAGATGGGGAGGTGAAACTAATGGTCAGGATCCTGCACCAGCGGGACTACTGGCGCAATGCTCACCATGAGCATCCAGCCGCTTATAAGCGGCATTGTTTGAGGAAAGTGCAGACTGTCCTGCGTCGGCGCATGGGAGTGGAGAGGACGCCCAAACAAATAATGCGCAAAATAGGAGATATGCGTTACAAGACTCCGGGACGCATAGAGGAAATGGTGGCGCAGATCCAGCGACAGCGCCGTGAGTAATCTGCCATCCCCGAAAGTAAGGCATGCCAGGGGGTTTAATGTGCCTGTAAATAAAAGGCATCCCCTGAAAATAAGGCATGTCTAAATTTTACAATATTTTAACACAGAATGCAGCTGTGAGCGTCAATATCGCTGCAACGTCACGCGCAGCAGTGATTGTGCAGGCGATATTGACGCGTGTGATATCCCCAAGTCAGGATAGGGTGGGGAGGCGTTGGGGAAGCCAGTAGAGAGCTTCTCCATTGTTTATAAGCCGGCGACTTTTTCAGAATTGTGTATGTCGTGTATGTCGTGTCCGTTCAAAAATTTTGTGTTATTTTTAGTTCATCGACAGCAGCAGTCTTCACGACCTTTACCGCGAGCCCAAAGTCCGGAGGTTCCCCCCCCATCTCCACCACAGGAACAGACGCCGCCGCAGCAAGCTTCACCAGACCGTGGTGAACCATGGAGCCCAGGTTACGCTATAGGGCAGTTTTCTCCCCAAGAAGAATGGAGGCAGTGGGACGGTTCATTAAATGGTAAGTGGCAAAAATCATGTTTTCTTTGAGCAAAGTCAATATTTTTTTCTACCTTTATTGATTTGTACAGTAGCGGAAGATGCACCGGGGAGCCCTTCGGAATGGGCCCAGGTTGCTGAAGGAGCAAACGAGAGCCGACGTAAGTATATACACATTACATACTGTCATTCCTTGGCCTCACTGAGACCTGGCTCACCCCCTCCGACACGGCCTCCCCTGCTGCACTATCCTATGGCGGCTTCCCAATGGTCCTCCTCTCCCACCCACGAACAAGGCCACACGCTTGACCTCATCTTTCCCAGCCTTTGCTCCCTCTCTAACCTCACAACCTCGGTACTCACACTACCCAACTCATCTATATGTCCTCCCGCTATGGAACCCAGTGGCGCTATATAAATAAATAATAATAATAATAATAATTACATACGATGTTATATTTATATATTGATGTCCCTTCAATTGGTTACCCAGTGTCCAACTGTTATTTTTGTCTATACTTAATAGGTGTACCTACGCAACGGGAGCTACTGGAAAAGATGTCACACCTCAGTGGACAGCTGCAGGAGATGGCTGGTCTCCTTGACCTTTATGTCAAGGCCCAGCGCCCGTAGGAATTTTTTTCCCTTATTTTTTGGTTTGAAAAATGTTTTATTGTTGAGTTACAACAGCTGTGAAGTTACAACAGCAGCCAAAAAACAGGCAGAGCATTTCTCCATCTTGGTCCAAGGTTGGGACTTCTCAGGACTGGTCAAACTAAAGCAAAGGAGAAAAAGCAATCGCCAAAACTGGTGAATTGAGCGCCCAAGATGAAGACTATGTATACATATACATCTCCTCCTCTTTGGGTTTTGTTACAGTATATCTACAACATGATAGAATTTAAAGTGCTGTTTCCCATCGTAAATAAGCTATAGTATTATGGCTACCAAAAGGGCTTCCTCCACCTCAGGGTGCCTTCAGCTGCTAACTTATGATAACATGCTATTATAGGCAATGCACCTTTTTAAGGACCCATGCCTCATTTTAGCTATTCTAAGATTTAATAATGTTTACTAGAGTTGCTGCAAATAGATTCTCAGGACACGGTCTATTGGCCACGTCAGTAATCTGTGACTGTTGAACGGAAGCCCTAAGAACCAACTCCTACCTCATGGCATCCACAGCTTTTTGTGTCTAGTGCTGACTCAACATCTGTTGTAGTTGAAGTTTGAGAGCCCTGCACCACCCCTGAATGTGATATTCGATTAAATGCCATAGGACACACACAGATATCCAAAGGACTGAAGATGAGGAGTAGCCTGTGCTGCTGTTTGCAAGGAAAAACCAGAATCTTGTAAAAGGAAGGTGTTTATTCTACGCATTTTGAGACTGTAACAGCCTCTTCTCAGGACCACACAAGAATTTTTGTGTTGTCTTCCTGAGGAAGAGGCAGGGACACCCTCGAAACGCGTAGAATAAACACCTCTCTTTTACAAGATTCTGGCTTTCCTGGCAACCAGCAGCGCTACTCCTCTTCTTCAGAATAACTATGCACGTTGACCCTTGTGGATATTTATTTTGGCTTCATAGTAATTGATCTATAACATGACGTCATCCAAATTGTATGAGCGAGCTCGCTGACCTAATATCCTGACAGGCGGGAGTTGAGGATGTGGTGCTGCATTTTCTAATCTGCCCCGACAATCTGATTATGATAATGATCAAGCATGCCCAATCCTTTGAGAAGATAAAGTGTCTGACAGAGGCTTTGTATGTGCAAAACAGTGTTCACATTCTTATGGGACAACTATATACTTTGTATGTCAAGACCAGATCCAATGTTGAGCAGTTTACTCCAATGTACACAGAGTTTTAGGTCTATAGTCATACCTTCAACTGCTTATGTACATATGGTAGCAATGACATTTTAGGAATAAGAACCATAGTGCCGTACACGTAGAGCCAGGCTCGATTGTTGTACTTGGCCACACCTTGTTTTGTTCTATGAGAGACACGTAATTTTGTAATAAATACTATTGTTGAGAAAACGTCTGAGCGTCCTGATGAGCGTCCTGTGAATGAAGGGTGGATATGTCACATTCGGAATCAGATCTTATGTCTTTCTTGTGTATTTAGGCTGAGTACTGTGTAAGAAGATCTCAGCACAGGAACAAAATGTTTTTTTTATCACATCTACTTGTCGAAATTATTATTATTCCAAGATCTTTTGATCTTGGCGCTGCCTAGATACCAGATGTATACCTTGTTTACCAGCCTTCTCAGCTAACCGGCTGGTATCCAAGGTACACAGCGGGTAACAAAGGTACTGCACCCCAGTATAGGAACCAGGGTAGCGGGGATGGATGGAGAACAGGATTTAGGGGACCACCCAGGAGGTAGTGAAGTCTGGAGGGACACACATTTGTGATGTAGAACACGTGAAAAGCAGTAGAAAACTACACTGGAAAGATCTAGAAGGCAGTTGGTGGGTGGAGAGGGGTAACATCTGGTAAGAGACGGCAATTTGACGGCGATGGTGCCAGTGGGAGCTCGTCCAACCTGACCGGGAGGGGAGCTGAGAGAAAGAGAGTGAAGGTGCTCCAGAAGACCGAAGAGTAAAACAGTATAGTGCTATGTATGGATTACAGTATATAAAACAGTACATAAAAGCGGGGAAAAAACCTAAAATCTAATGACTGATTCTGTGCCCCCTGCCTCCTCTGTGCCTGCCACCAGATCTCCGCGAGGGCCTTCACAATTGGTACATGGGACATCTACCAATTACAAAATGACGCACGAACGATCTGTGCGTCGCCGGAATGACGCACGAAGGATCTCCGCGTTCCGCAATGACGATCTCTACGCCACTGAACTACAATATCACATACCACAAGCATAGATTAGGCGTGTGAATCACTGTACGCCTACCTACCATGATGTCACAAAAAAAACGCCCACATTGACAGAAAGATCGCTGGAGATGCTGCTGTGTGACACCGTACGAGCGACTAAATAAAATCACTCGCTGGATCGTCCGCAACATGGCGGCATCACCGCATCGCTGGGTCCATGTGAGCGATATTGACGCGTGTGACATCTTACCCGCGATAATTCCACATCGCTCAGGCGACGAATAAACTGTGACGCATGAGCGATATCGCGGGCGACATTGACACGTGTGACCCCACCTTTAGTGGTGCAACGTTTCGGCCTCACAGAAGCCTTTGTCAAGCTTTGCTTAACAAAGGCTTCTGTGAGGCCGAAACGTTGCACCACTGAGGGCCAATTACATTTGTCCACTTTTTTTGATTTTTGGACGTGCTGTCTGGTATTTTGGTTATTTATGACACTGTATACAGGACTTATTGCACCCAATTTTTCTTTGAAGATTGTGCTGAATCTATTTTTCTTTTCACATATATATATATATATATATAAATATTTACAAGCCATCATATGTCTATATTGACTGAAAAGTAAAAAAGTTATGGCTCTTGGAAGCAGGGGAGGAAAAAACAAAAAACGGAAAATAGCCAGGTGGTGAAGGGGTTAATAGCACTTTATCTGTACTTGTACAGGTCCTGGCTGGTGGCTGGTTCATGCAGCATTATTAAGATTATATTGATGGCTGGCAAGACAATCAAAGCAGTTTTTACCATTTACATTTTGTGTCTCCCCTCTTTCCCCGTAGGTTGTAACTTGGGAGCAGGGCCCCCACTCCTCTTGGTATCTGTTGAATTATGTTACTCCTTAATGTGTGATAATCTCTGTACATGTCCCCCCCGGAATGATAAAGTGCTGCTAATTATGTTTAGCACTATATAAATAAAAAATATAATTATTAATCCATGAAAAAATAATAACACATGGTCTATAAGATAATGCGTTACCAAATATTTCTCCTATAGAACTATTGCTTCCATGAGAGAATATGTGGCTGTATATGGAGGTACTGTTTACATTCCATAGAGCCTTTACAGTGGAAAAATGAACATTCAAAGTACAAAGGTGGCTAATTAGTAATTAGATTTCACATACAAATGCAAAGAAATAAATGCTTAATGCTACTTTTGTTCTGTTGAGTCGTCTGAATTTTTAATAATGTTTTTGACTTCCAGTTACTCCCCACACACAATATCCACATGCTGTTTGATAAATCTTTATTTTTTTATTATTTGTGATTCTTACAATATAGCAAAACTGCAGCTTGTGAGACTTGTGGTAGAAGTTTCATATGAAGTGGCTGTGATTACCAACTGACTATACTGTATATTGGATACATGGTCATAGACCTTCTAAGTGCATACAAATGTAATTGAACATTGATTGGAATGAAGTGCAGAAGAAATAGATTATTCTACATGAAACTGTTGTGTATATTGCAATCAGTGACAACTTGTTCACGTACAAACCAGAGACTGTTTAAAGTTCTTTTAGAACATATGTAATTGCAAACAGCGTAACAATCCTGGCTGATAATTTTAATGTATGTTATTCCAAGAATCACTCTAGTCAAGTGTAAAACATGTTTGTACTGTGTTAGCTGGTGGATAGAAAAATATTAGAATCTGAGAGTCCTCAGTGGTTGATACCTTTTAATGGCTAATAGTGATGAGCGAGTATGCTCTGTGCGACTCGGTACTCGCACGAGTATCTCGGTACTCGGGGTGCTCGGCGAGCACCGAGTACTGCCGAGATGCTCGGACTGCTCGGTAATAAATCGCAATCTGAGACACATACACTGCTCCCTTCAGTGCACACAGTGAGCTGGCACCATACGGGGAGCAGATTAATTGATAGGATCCCTCTGGGGGCCACAGCAAGGTGTTATATGCTGCGGCGATTTTAAAAAGCCCACCCTCCCGCCCTCTCCCAGAAATACTCGTTTTATAACCGGACGTCTGTGGGCAGAGCCTGTCACTCATTGACTTACTTTGGGCTCGGTGCTCTGGCCGAGTACAAGAGTATCTTGAGATGCTCGGCCAGAGCACCGAGCACCCGAGCATTTTAGTGCTCGCTCATCACTAATGGCTAACTGAAAAGATGGTAAGAATAAGCAAAGCAAGCTTATGAGACTCTATGGCCTCGTCATCAGGCTAATAATGACACAAATTCGGAAGACGCACACATATATACATATGCAGGGTAGGATGATGCAGTAAATATGACAGGTGATGTAAAGCAAAAAATAGTAATCAGTCTTGGAAGGGGAGAGGAGCTGGGGAGGTAAAATCAAAGTCCCAAGATAAGAGGCGCAGTTTGTATTATTACCTGTCCATTTATAATGACAATGGACAAGATAAAAATTCCTGGCTCTCATTAAGACTACAAGATCCTAGGTAACTTCAGCTGCACCACAAACAATGTGGTGTACTTAATTATATATATGTGGTCGCCCAGGGTTAATGTGCCACAGTAACTCCACAAAGGGTTAACTCCCCACACAACCGACAACACTACACTAGCGCCTCCAGGCCAGAAGGGGGAGCTAAAGCTGCTTCGCTATATATTCTTATGTGGAGAGGAAATGGGCGGTTAGTTCAGTATGGAGCAGTACTGAGGAAGAAGGTCCTGGGTGTAAAAGAGCTGCGTTAGGCTCACCCCACAGTCTGCTGTCCAGTTCCAGGCCGGCCAAGGTCTGAGGAAAGGAGAAGGAGCAGAGAGGAACACACCTGGGAGACTGAGTTCCCTGTAACTCACCCCAGAGATGCGCACAGAACGGATACCGGATCCGATGCTGTGGTTGACACAAACAGCACAGTGAACACCGGAGTAGTGAAGGTCCCACCTCTTCACAGTACCACAGCGAAGCAACAAGACGGGGTCAGGAACACGGGAGAAGACTCAAGTTACCTAGCAGATTGGTGTCCGTGAGGGGAGAAAGGACCGGCAGCTTAGCTAAAGCGGCAGCAGGGCCACACACACAGCGCAGAAACAGGGAGCCAAAGGACCCAGCCAGGGTGGGAGCAACCCGGCCCCTGTACAGACTCCGTAGACAGTACTAAGCTGATGTACCATCTTCAGTAAAAGACTTGGAAAACTACAAAACCGTGAGTCTGTGTAATCCTTGCGCTTGAGCCCCGCTCTCCCTCACAAACTGTTTTCATCACTACTGCCCCGGGGACCAGGCTCTGCCCATGGAGAGCTGGCACCTCACAGGCTGCCATCCATCATCCCCAGAGGTTCTGCAGCAGTGGTGGTCACCCTGACCACATACCACGTGTGGCGTCATGACTTTATCACCTATAAATATCCCCCAACCTTTACTTGCGGGCTCGGGACACGGTCCGGACCAAGACCGCCTTGATAACCCCCGTGATACCCCGGTCCGGTACCGAGTACCCCGTCCCAGTGGGCTCCAAAACTTGTCATCTACGACCAGGTTCTGCCGTGCCTGGTGATTTGAGAGAGAAACTGTTTTGAAACTGCCGCCATTGCAGGGAGCACAGCAAACAGAATTTAAACTGCGCCACAATGACTGTATTTTTTGAATTGCTGCCATTACAAAGTGCACGATGCGCGGGAAGAAAAGGGGGCATGTCATTGTGGGCGGCACTCTGCAAAGCGCTGTGACATCATCCGGAGGAGGAAGACAATCCCGGTCCCACCGCGGAACCTTTAGTAGACATCTGGACGGAAGCGGAAGACCAGGAGGGTTGACATTAACTAAGGGGGCGCAGGATGTCGCAACAAGAAGATGCTGTGGTTTGGTTCCAGACAACAGCGGAGCACCCGGAGGTGCTGCGGCACAAGGAGCAGCACCCATCATGCCGCTCCTGACGCCATATACTCCAGTAGCCACAATACTCAGGTGAGCCCAATACCCTCAATAACTTTGTTACAATATCAAAGTGTACTACGTTATGTACCCCTTAACAGAAGCCCAGCGTGTCAGTATGATTATTGGGCAGTTAACCGGCAATGCACAGCGAGAAGTTACGTCCTGGCTGGACACAGGCAAAGACACTGTAGAGCATCTTGTGGCTGGACTGAAAGAGGCATTTGAGTCCAGTGCTGCCACACGGGCTAAAATGAGGTTCTCTGGATGCCAACAAAAGCCTAAAGAGAGCACAAGAGACTATGCCTTAAACCTGCAGGAAGCGCTCAAAGCACTCAAATTATCAGAACCTGCCTTAGCCTCAGGAGCTGATAAAATGCTGATAGATCAGTTAATAGAGGGCCTCCTATCCCCTTCTCACAGAAGACATTTGACCATGATGACCATCCAGAATCCCAGAATAACTTTTGCCCAGCTAAAAGATAGAGCCTTCCGCCTCCAGCAGATAGAGGAGCCCAGGGATATAAACTCTATTGAAGGCCCTACAGCAGCACCTCAGCAGCCAGGAGCATCAGCAATATCTGCCATGTTAGGGACTGCTGCTGACCGCAAAGAGCCTATCTCTAATGAGGCCCCCAACCAAAAGCTAGATGCCCTAATGGATACTGTTATTTCCATGGCAAAAGCCATTAAGGAGCTGCGTGGATCCAAGCCTGCACCCAAGATCGAGTTGGCGACCAGTAAGGAGGATGTCCCGGATGAGGACCAGGAAGTACCAAGCGACGAGAGGACGACCCAGCGACCGCTATCAGCCGGGTGGACAGCCCATTTGCTGCCGTTGCAAGGAACCAGGTCACTTTGCCCGGAAATGTGCTTTAAACAAGGATCCCCTGGGAAGGCGGGCCGCTCCTCAAGAATAAACTCTCAAGGTCATGTAGCCTGGTATGACAAGTTCGTGGGAGGATGTACTGTCATACCTATCGTGTTGGATGGCATACCCTTCAGCGTCTTGTTGGATACCGGGTCACAGTTAACATCAATTCCACATGTTCTCTACAAGATGTACTGGGCTGATTCAGATATTATTAGTGGTCCATCTAACGTTGCATTGAACCTATGGGCTAGCAATGGTGAAATAATACCACAACTTGGGTTCAGAGAAATGACTATTCAGATTGGGAAGGTAGAATTGAAGAATCAGGGTATTATTATTGTAAATGTTGACCGGCGAGAAGGTGAACCAGTAATGTTGCTAGGAATGAATGTAATTGAAATTTTTTTTTCCGAGGTAATTACTGTCTTACAGCAGATCGCCGAGACTGCCAGAACCAGGCAACAGAGACTCCTGCAAAAGGAAATAAAAGCCTTGATGTTGAAACAACAGGTAGAAATATCAGGAGGTGAAATTGTCAGTGTAGGGGTAAGTAATCTGATACCCATTGTAATACCTCCCAAAACTGAAATGTTGGTCTGGTGTAGAGCCGCAATAGGCACTAAAGGGCGAGACTATCAAGCCCTGGTAGAACCCGTGTACTCAGACAGTAGGCTCACTATACTGACGGCAAGAGGAGTAGTTGAGGTACACAGGGGAAGAGTGCCAATACGCCTTCTAAATTGCAGGGACGATGAGGTCACCGTACCGAAGTATGCTACCATGGCTAAATTATTTACAGTTAATAACAATGCCATCACAGCAGTCGAGCCATTGAACCTGTCAAGTCAGGCAGATGACAATGGCTCAAGAGAAAAGCTGGAGGATTGGTGTCAAAAACGACACGTGGCTACCAATTCTACACTTCCCCATCAAAAGCATGGATTATACCGGGTAGTAAAAGAATATGAGCAGATGTTCAACAAATACCCGTTATACTTTGAGCAAATTAAAGGGGTAGAGCACACTATACCCATAGGTAAACATCAGCCTATAAAAGAGAGGTATAGACCATTACCACCTACTCACTATCAAACCAGCAAAGACATGCTCAAGGAGATGAAAACTGCAGGTGTAATAAGAGACAGTTGAAGCCCCTTTAGTGTTGGTTAGAAAGAAGGACGGGACCATGAGAATGTGCGTAGACTACCGGCAGATCAACCGCATTATACACAAGGATGCATACCCGTTACCTAGGATTGAGGAGTCATTAGCCACATTAAAATCTGCTAACTACTTTCCACCCTAGATCTGACTAGTGGGTATTGGCAAGTTCCTGTGGCAGAGGCTGACAAGGAGAAGACAGCGTTTACTACACCGATGGGCCTCTGTGAGTTCAATTGTATGCTGTTCAGACTCTGCAACACACCCGGTACCTGCCAACGCCTGATGGAGAGCTACTTAGAACATAAGAACTTTGAAACTGTCCTGCTGTACCTGAATTACATCATAGTCTACTCCAAGACATATGAACAACATCTACAAGACCTGGCAGAAGTGTTCGAAGCCTTGTCCGGATACGGCATGAAGATCAAGCCATCCAAGTGCCACCTTCTCAAGCCAAAGGTGCAGTACCTTGGATATGTCGTAAGTTCAGAGGGAGTAGCACCGGATCCTGATGAATTCACCATGATAAGGGATTGGCCAAGACCCACTAATGTGAAAGAAGTGAGGCAATTCCTGGGATTGGTGGGCTATTATAGAAGATTTATCAGAGGGTTCACAAAGTTAGCAGCTTCCCTACAAGACATCCTGGTAGGACAGTCAAAAAGGTCTTCAACCGTAATCCCCCTTTCCAGTGGAGTGACGAGAGGGAAGAGTCCTTCAAAAGGCTAAAATGGGCGCTGACAGGAGAAGAGATCCTGGCGTATCCGGATTACCATTAACCCTTCATTCTGTACACGGATGCCAGCAACGTGGGACTGGGAGCAGTACTGTCACAGAAGCAAGGAGTCAAAGAGAGTGTTATTGCTTTGCAAGCAGGAGACTCCGGCCTATGGAAAGAAACCCTGAGTACCCAGTCCCAGTGGGCTCCACATGTACTAAATGTGTGAGCTGGAATCTATATGTAGGTGAGACGGGGCAGCAACTCAGAACTAAGATGAACTCTATACAATAAAGGAAAGAAGGACAGATTTACCTGTGCCTAGACATTTCTGTAGGCCTGATCACACAATATTGGATATGAAAATACTAATTCTAATAGCTATCTTCAGATCACAGAAAGACAGAAGAGTGTGGGAATATAAACTGATAATGAACTTTGATACACTTAAAACAGGAATGAATGTCTCACATGGATTTATGTCTTTCTACATTCATTGAGGAATTTTCAGGTCTCGACCAACCACTAATCATAGAACAGTAATACAATGTGCGCCTCTTATCTTGGAACTTTGATTTCACCACTCAGCTGCTTCTCCCCTCCCAAGGCTGACTACTATTTTCTGCTTTACGTCACCTGTCGTATTTACTGCATCACCCTAACCTGCTTATGTATATATGTGTGTGTCTTCAGAATTTGTGTCATTATTAGCCTGATGAAGAGACCATAGAGTCTCAAAAGCTTGCTTTGCGTTTTCTTACCATCTATTCAGTTAGCCAATAAAAGGTATCAACCACTGAGGGCTCTCGGGGTACCGTTACACGTCGCAACATTGCATGCAATTTCACTTGCAATTTGCTGGTTGCAGTGAAATCATGGACACATTGTTCCATTTGTACACGGCAACAAAATAGAACAATGTGTCCATGATTTCAGTGCAACCAGCAAATTGCAAGTGAAATTGCATGCAACGTTGCGACGTGTAACAGTACCCTTAGTTTCTAATATTTTTCTAGTCAAGTGAGTATTCAGTTAACGGTACATGGTTAGGAAAGAGAAGCTTCAGGGCATGACTATGTGTGCATACATATACTATATATGATTCTGAAACAATTATCTTGTAATCTATAATATGATGAAAAGGTCATTAATTAATGCCAACATTTACATGTTATGAAAAAGTAGGGCTAGTTTATTTACAATAAGCATCAAAATTACAGTATATTGTACTAGTACACATGCAGTCACATTGAAATTTTAAGAGCAATAAGGAAAAGTCATGAAATTATAAATATCCTAAAATTGACAGACATGTGAATATGCAAATGAATATAAAATAATGAGAAAAAAAAAATAAAACATTCATAATCAAGTATAACTTCAACACACAGAAATACAAGCTATTACATACCTTACATATTGTCATTGAGGTTATCATTGGTTGTCTGTAGGCCGTGGTAGCATGTGTAAGCTATGCAGGCTGCTCACTTGTGCAAAGCAACATGTGGACTGTATGTATTATATGCTCTATAGCTTGTTTGGATATAAGTTAACGCTAGACCATAATTCCTCCTTTAGCTAGTCTGGCTTTTTTTTTTTTTTGCTATTGTTAATCCCTTAATTTATTTAAAATGCATCAAATTTATTCAGTACAAATATATTTCTCGCAATGATGTCTATATCAAGCTAGCTGTAGAACCCGGTGTTGAGTGGCTACAATAATGAAGAGGTGAGCCATATATATTCAGGGATGGCAGTGTTATTAAAGGGCTGAAGCCATATGCATCTGGTGCATTAGAAAGGGGCAGGGTTAGCCGAAGGTGGGAAGCCATATGAAGGCACAATATGAAGGGGTGGAGCTAAGTGTAGGGGCTTAGCCATATGCACATTGTGCATTATGAAGGGGGCATGACTAACCAGAGGGGGGGGCCATATGCATCCAGGACATTATGAAGTAGGCGGGGCTAACCAGATGGGGAGCCATATGCATCTGGAACATTGCAAATGGGTGGGGATTACAAGAGGGGGTGGAGCCATATGTATCAGAGCATTAAGAGGGGGCAGGGCTAACCATAGGGTGGACCATATGCATCTGGCACATTATGAAAGGGGCAGGGCTAATGGAGGGGGTGGAGCTATATGGTTCTGGTACATTATAAAGGGGCATGGCTTTGAAGGGATGGGGCTAACCGGAGGAAATATGAATTCGTATGAATTTGAATTTGTTGCATTTTAAGTCAACAAAGGGGTTAGCAATAGATAGAAAAAAAAAGCAGGTATATATAAGCATTTATGGTATATCAATATATTGCTCTATGAACAAAAGTATGCCTGTGCAATCAAAGTATAATTTAATGGACATAACCTAGACCAAGCTCTATAAGGAAATCAGCATTTACTTACAAGGTTAAAGGGATCTGTCTTTTGCTATGTAAACTGAAGAAAGCATACTTCATGGGTTAAAAAACTAAAGTGAGCTGTCCCTCTCTTTTCAGGCTCTGAGCTGTTGTTTGCTTAAACTCACGGCTATATCACCTAGTGATTACCATTACATGACTACTGGTCTTCTCCATAAGGTAAAAGATTTCCGATTAGACCCGGTCTTATCCCCTCATACAGCCAGCTCAGATCCCATATTTTGCACTGAGTAGAAGCAATCCCCCCAAAATATAGCATCTGCAGATTGGGGTTGTGATCTGGCATAAATCCTAAATCATTTTGCAAATGGTCAACTTTATCTTTTATGATTGTTACTTCTAATTGGTGGCACTAGAATTTGTCAACTTCCTCCCTAAAAAGACAATTTGCAGGACTACTTAGTCACGTGTATAACAGTTCGACACGCCCCCTCCTCTGACTGACACCTTGCTGTGAATGAAAATGTACAATCTCTATTGAGAGCCTGGCATTGGCAGAGGCTGCACTCAAAGCAACTAAATGACAGAATGGCTGCCACCAGTAATCTAAGTTAAACATTGTTAGTTTCAGAATCTCCTTGTCCACATCATGCTTCTCTTAGGCTGGCTTCACATTGCAGGTCAGATCCGATCCGAGGCTGTCAGGGTGAACCTAACAGCCCCGGATCGGATCAGCACACAGAACCGGAGGGCTAATATGCCCTCTGGTCCAGTGCGCTGCCACACACAGCTACCGCCACTGATGAATCAGGACCACGTCTTGCAGGGAGCGAGCCGCGGTCCTGAAACAACAGTGGCGTGCAGCCACAGGACTCCAGTTCCCGGATCGCCATGGACCAGTGCAAACCAGCCCCATAGGCTCCCATGTTAGGGAGCGCCGGATTGCCCCGGATCGGGAGAATCCAGGGCAATCTGGGAATAGGCAATTAGAGAAGATATTCTCCTCTCAGACACAAAAACACTGCAAGCAACGTTTTTGTGTCCGTGAGAGAATTCTGAATTCTCCCGGATTGTCCCGGGCAGATAGAATTCGGAGGGCAGGAAGCTGCCACCCGCTTCTATCCGGCCCCATAGTATACTATGGGGCCAAAATCTGGTCCGTGGCTGTCGGTTTACACGGACAGCCTCGGATCGGATGAGACCCGCAATGTGAAGCCAGCCTTAGATGAGGTAGCAAAGACCCGCTGACAGACTCCATTTATGCAGTGATAATAAAATATAGTAAAATTCATATATTAAAGAAAGCTTTAAATAATATAACTACAGTGGGACAATGCAATATTGACATCTGAACCACTAGGAATGACTTATATAAAGTAGTTTGGTGAAAAGCAATAGATGAATTATTTAACTTAGACTATCTTTGTTTTCACACAGTTGCAGCATATTTCTATTGAAATCAATTTTCAAAGAAAAATTGAAAATATTTCATTTAATCGGAAAAAAAAAATGACTCATTCTTTTTTTCAATACGTTTTTGAAAATCATAAAATTAAACACAATTAAAGGGCCAAGACCTAATGAACTTTAAATGATGTTAAATCACTTTGATGATCTGCATTGGTAAAATACTTGCTGATTAAATAATTGTTGCTTGGAAATAATTGATGCCAAATATTTAAATTTAATTCAAAATTGCACCTGGAAAACAGTGAACACATATTGCAGTTGTAAATGCCATTTAAAAACAATAAACATATTGTGTGCAATGTTATGCAGACATCATGGTAATGTATCTCAGTTCTTAAATAGCTTGAATACATTTTCTGTCTTGTTGCACACTGGTTTCTCTATTATTTCAGATCCACTTATAGCAATGTAGACATTTTTTATTTCTAATTGTTCTCACACTATAGCAAAAGTGTTCACCTATGTCAGTATTTCATGGCTAAGATTGCAACGATATGGAATAAAAAATGGGGTATAAACCAAAGATCGATCAAAGATCAAAATCGGAACAGCCCAGGTAGTATTCAAAGGATCCGATTCTGATCTTTGGTCGAGCAGTAGCGTGGGTTTATACCCCATTCTTTATTCCATATCATTGTCTCATATGCGTGCATAGCGGTTGTGACTCTCACAACCACCTAACGTGGGCCTTTTCTGTGATAGTGCATCACTTTAGTTAAAAAGATAAGACCCTATCTGTGCTTAAACACTGTCTCAAGATTATGGCTAAAATGGAAATACTTGACAGTATGAAGTGGCCAGAGGTGGACAGGATTACGGAAAAAGATCGTTGTTACGCCCACAGGGTGTGATGACATAGAATGGACTCACTAGACCAATGATGGTGCAGTGGTAGCTGTACACCTGATACTCAAGAGGCAGGAGAGCGACCTTAATAAAACCAAGAATACTTATTGAGAGAAAGCTTAACAAAAGAGAAAAGGTGCCTGAGGGGAGGACCCTCTGGATTGCAACACTGTACACTTGTAGTGGAGCACTCACAGAGGTAACTGCTATACAAGGATGCACCTATTACAACACCAGAAGGCCTAAATGACACTAATCCTGGACCAGAGGGCAACCCGAACAGACCAGACACTAGTTATCCAGAGATTGTGGAATACTGGCTCTGTCAAAGAGATGAATCCTGGGAGAACCGTTCAAACACAAAGAGACTGATCCAGCCGGAACAGGAATCCAGACGGTTATGTGCACATCAGGAGAGGCCTGGTCAGCCTGAGGATTCTGTGGAGACAGAGATGTTAGTATCGTGCAGAGCAAAGAGCAACAGTCTTCCTAGTGCAGAGCTCAGCAGAGAGAGGCCAGGACAGCAGCAACGAACACAGAGAATAAACACATTGCCCAGGCACCTCCCATAGGGAGAGGATGTTCTTTATGCTCAGAGCAGCTCAGCACTCGAGTAGAGACCTAATGGGGAATAGGTGTAGTGCTCCTATAAATGTGTGTAGGATGCCGGGCGTGCATCCTAAGAACATTCTCTAGAGACTTGATAAGAGGACGCAGGTTCCTAGCAGAGAAGGAGACAGATGGTCACACGGAACCATGATCAGGGTGAGCAGAAGCAGTGGAGCTGCATTGTGAGCACCAATTGCTTAACAGAGACCAGCCCTGCAGCCGAGGGCTTGACAGGCATAAACTGGGCTACTCTGATTCTGCAACTCCCTTTAAAGTGAATGGGAAACAGCATTGCAAAAGCAATCTACAATGTTTCTATAACTTCCAGGTAGGATTTGTTATCCTGACATGAGATTTTAATTAATTTATTCACCACAAACCTAATTCTTGGGTAAAGTAGCTTAAGCCATTGAGTTGAAATTTCACATGAACTCCTCATCTCTAATATTATTATTGATACATTTTGTATATTTATAGATTTTATTTTATCCCTGTCAAAACAACTGAAAGTATAAAAGTATGCAGTGTTTCCTACTGCTTACCTGCATTCGCCTTATTATTCTTTCTTTCATTTACAAGATAAGCCCCAGGAAACATACCATGTTTTGCTTTACAAGTCATTCTTGAACATATATAGGGAAACACAGGCTTTTCCATAGCTGTTAAAATAGGTGGCATGTACAGTTTTTTTCCTACAGCTGTCACTGAATCTGACAGTGTGTTTTATATTTGACAAATTGTCTACTACTTTCCAACTGTCACTTTTCTCTGCTTATTAACTTTTAGAGCAAAATACTGCATCAAGTGAAATAATTGCTATTTTTTGACACTGTATATCTTCAAGAGATGCCTCTGATTCTTTCTTCAAGGCTAGGCATGTCCACATTTTTTATCCATCTTCATAAAACTCCCATTTGACAATCCACCTAGACTTGTGAAGGTTCTATGTGGCCTTTACCCTGGAAACAAATATCTGCAAGTTGAGAAATTCTGCAGTGTACTGAACACTTTGCTGAAAAAGTCAGATCTGCACAAGTATCTCTGCGGAGATTTGGAGATAATTAATGGTGCTGATGTAGAAAGAGGTATAATCTTCACCATCGTGCAATACATAGATCTATAGATACAATAGATAGAAAGATACAGGTGCATCTCAATGAAAATCATCAAAAAGTCATTTTTTTCAGTGATTCAATACATAAATGAAATGTGTATATTATATAGAGTCATTACAAACAGAGTGATCTATTTCAAGTGTTTATTTCTGTTAATATTGATGATTATTGGGATACAGTCCATGAGAACCCAAAGGTCATTATCTCAGAAATTAAAGTAGGGAAGATGAAGGGCTAAAACCCGTGCTGCCATATTCCATGAGACATCAAAGGGTGAATATAATATGGCTTTATTAGTCAATGCATTTCAGAGCTTTCTGAAAGCCTGCAACATGCAATGTGATATTGATTTGTCTTAAGGAAGGGACCAGGGAGCCCTGAAACGCGTTGAATATAAATCATGTTATATTTGCCCTTTGATGACTTGTGGAATATGGCAGCGTAGTTAACCCTTCAGCTTTCCTGCTCTATAAGCACCATGCTAGGGCTGCAGCAGCTGTGATATGCTTTAATAGTTGTTGTGAGCCTCTGATACCTATTTAGGTAATATTTTATCTCTCAGACCCTTTATCCTGCCTACTCTAATTTTCTGAGATAATGACCTTTGGGTTTTCATTGGCTGTAAGCCATAATCATCAACATTAACAGAAGTAAACACTTGAAATACATCACTCTGTTTTTAGTGACTCTATCTAATATATGCATTCTTTATATGTATTGAATTACTGAAATAAATTAAGATGATATTCTAGTTCATTGAGATGCACCTGTAGATAAGAAAGATAGATAGATAGATAGATAGATATAGATAGATAGATAGTGCTGTGCAGTTTTTTTCTTTTTGTTAATATGTTGAGTTGCTGGCTCCATAGCTGCACTTAGCACCTCATCGCCCCCAGGTGGTCTGAGGTTGAGATGGTGTCCACCCACTTAGAAGTGGTATAGGGAGGACACGGAAGACAGGGATGTCAGCGTAGGACTCATCAGATCTGGGATCACCGTGGAGTGGTTGATGAGCAAACAGATATTGGCCAATATATGTACCAAGAACACCAGAAAATAAAAAAATAAGAATATTGAGTAGTTTTTTTTAAAAAAAACGTAAGTTTTTAATTTTTTCTTCATATATAGACCACTTTTAGCATGTGTGCAGTTTTGGTAGTAGCTGAGTGCTGAGTAATTTTTTCTGGTTGTTTGTTCCAGCATCGCAGCTTGCACCAGTTCACACTATATCTTGAGTGCTGTGCAGTTTTTCTCTGTGATAGATAGATAGATAGATAGATAGATAGATAGATAGATAGATAGATAGATAGATGTGGTGCGACAAGTTGTATTCCTGCATAATATTGACTAGTTGAATTTTTGAGTTGTTACCACGAAGTTCAAGCAATTACCCTACAAACCAGGGGAAAAACGAATGGTACATTCATGAGAGTATTTTCAATTCCAGTGCTGCCCATGAAATAACGAACAGCACACCGATAGCACTAGGACCGAAGTAATTAATTGGGGCACTGAAGATGAGCTTTTTTTTCTATGGATGGAATTTGCATGTGAAATAATATCCAGCATGCACTTGTTTCTTTCATGTGGCAGATTAGACTTGACCATTGTAGTCAATAGGGACGCAAAAAAAAAATTGGATGCTATATGCTTCACTGTATTTTAGGGCTGATTTGCAAATCTTTAACATATTATAGAAAACAGTATTTAATTTTGTATATTTTTTTAAATCTGCTGCATAAAAACGGATTGCTCATAAACTGCCTATGGATGACAAATTGGAAAAAATCATCCAAAGTTTCATCCATATTTTATATGCTCGTGTTATCCGTGACTAAAACTGCTTCTCAATGTTTTTGCACAGCTTGCTGTAATAATCATACTAATTGCAATCTATTTTAATCCTCGTATCTATTACTCTTTAAAAGCTTTCTGTTTTAACAGCTTTGAAAAGTAAAACTAAAAATGAACTAGAAAAAAAATAATAATTTGTATTTCTATATTGCCAATATAGTCTGCAGCACTGTACAATTCAGAGAGCACATCTACAAACTAAATAAGGAAATACAGGGTCATTTATAATTCATCAAATACCAATCCAAGTGTAGGCCCTGCTCACAAGCTAAAAATCTGTGAGAAAACTGCTGGTACTGATGATAAATGTGTATGATGACATAAGTAGAGCTTCTTAAAAATGGAGATAAGGGATTTATGAACCTAAGTTGTAAACTCTGCTCCATAGCATAACACGGAGAGGGGCGGGGAAAGTAGAGGACTTCAGAGCAGGAGGCAGGACAGGCGCCCGGGACCGCAATAAGCAGTACCTCTCTCTGTGCCTGCGTCAACAGTACAAGGAGGCGCAGAGCAAGGATAACATGACTGGCAGGAGGGAGGCGGCGAACACATGTAAAAAAGACTGCACAGAGATGCAGGGGGAGTGAAATGCACCCGTGCGACAAGGTGGCTGCAGCACAGGGGCCTACCTCCATGGCTTCTAACTGTAAAATTTTCTAAGCCTATATCTCGGGGTACCAGCTGCACAGAGATATGAGGGACCCCTTGCCTGAATGCAGCATACACGGGGCCACACCGTCCATCGACAACCTGAGCCTTCAGGCTCAGGCATCAAGGAGGCAGGAGGGGCGGCAGTGCTGAAGGGGGAAGCACCAGCACTACACAGCGGTTTCCAGACTCATGGCTGCCGGCTGTAGTGCAGTAAGGTATCACCCACCCATCTGCGGCTGCCGGTGATAGCATCAGTGGCCGCCAGTGACAGCACCCCCCCCACCCCCCGCTCTTCACCCGCGGCTGCCAGTGACAGCAAAACACCTCCCTACCTACCCCCGCTCCTCACTTGGCTCAGGCGGCAGGGAGTCTTGATGCACCCCTGAGCATACATACTGCATTCAGTGCTGCACTTAGATTCTAATCAATGGGGGGCGGGGTGACAGGTCCTCTTTAAGGTTAACAAAGTCAATGTTTTGGAGTCACCACCACAAAAGCCCTCATCTCAAGGCTAGCAAGGTGACCTACAAACATGGCTCAATTACACCAGTTATATCATGTGGGATGGGCCCAAATTCCTACCAAATATTGTGAGAAGATTGTGCGAGGATGTTCAAAACATTTGACCAAAGTCATTCAGTTTAATGGCAATAGTAGCAAATGCTAATGAAATGTATGTAAACTCCTGACTTGGGAAAAAGTAATAAAGTAATAAAAATACCTTAAAACATTCTCTTTCACTCACTATTTTGGCATTTGGCAAATAATAATTATGGTAATCTAAAAAGACCTAAAACGGGAAGGATTCTTTCTGATTTCATGACAGATAGTGAGAAAAAATGCATATGCATCATTTTAGATAGTGAATGTGCTCTGGTTTCAAAGCTGCATACATACATATATATGATATATACATATGTATATATATCAGTGTTCTCCAAATTATATAAATTAGGGGACAGTTTTATAGTTATGATCATTCTCTCCGTGTACTACCGATTATACAGTCATGGCTGAAAGTGTTGGCACCCCTGAAATTGTTCCAGAAGATGAAATATTTCTCTCAGAAAATTATTGAAATTACACATTTTATCTTCCATGTTTATTTCCTTTGTGTGTACTGGAACAACACACAAAGAAAAACAGAGAAAGAAGTTCAAATTGGACATAATTTCCCACAAAACTACAAAAATGGGCAGGACAAAATTGTATGCACTCTCAAAATAATATTTGGTTGCACTTAGACCTTTCAAACATAATTTATAACTACTTTTCTTCTGAAAACTGCTCCAGGTCTCTGATATTTGAAGGGTGCCTTGTCCCAACAGGAATTTTAAGATCTGTCCGTAGGTGTTCAATGGAATTTAGATCCAGACTCATTGCTGATCACTTCAGAAATCTCCAGTCCTATTACAGGACGAGCTTTGCTTACGCTCCCACGCCACCAGGCCAACAGCGACATGGAGCATGCGTCCCAGGTGCTAATAGCATGTGGACCCACTAGACCACAGGGGGAACCCAGGCCTACCCGGAGTAGGGAAGGGCAGCGACTGTGGTCTGTGACAGCTAAGCATGTGTGCAGGCTTGTACAATTCAGGACTAGAAGACACAGCTTAATTTCAGGTATAAAGAACATAAAGTTTACTGACACAAAGTACACAGTATAAGTAACAAGACATTATGCCAGGCTCCTGATTCCACACATAAAGCATGGGGACATGTCAGGTTGGCAGGCAATGGCAAGGGAGGAGGTCATCATGGGTTGATGTAGTCTAGGGTCATCTGACATGGGGGAGGTGATTGTTGATCATTCACACAAGTATGTGCAATGCACAGTGTCTGTATACAGCCTATTAGTCATGCCCTTACTATTAGATCAGGCGGGCTGCCCAGGAAACTTAGGCAGAGCTGTCACCAGAAAACAAGGCTGGAGACTCCCCTGGAACAGGAGAAGCCCATCCAGGAACATGAGTGGGACCAACTCTGGAATATGGGCTGGGTAACCAAAACCTCAGACTGGACATATGAAACAGGCAGGACATTTAGGACACAGACAGGACATCTAGGACACAGGCAGGAGATCTAGGACACCAAATATCAGACATCTGGACACTGGACATCGGTCACCTGGACACAGGCAGGAGATCTGGATGCCTGACATCGGACATCTGGACACTGGACCTTGGTCATCTGGACACAGGCAGGACATCTGGACACCGGACAGCGGTCATCAGGCTCCGGACATCAGGCTGCAGACAACAGGCAGTGGTCAACAGGCTCCGGATATCGGTCACTGGCTGGAAAGGACCCAAGCAAGATGGTGCAAGTACCGCAGGAGCAGACGGGACGTGCACAACATAGGCAATACAGGAGTGGACCAAAGCTATGTAGTGTGAGCACAGCAGAACAGTGCAAACACAACAAACATGGACCGGAGCTCAGTGACACATGCACTGTAGTATCGGAATGGAGCTGAATGGTGTGAGCCCCATACAGTAGCATGAACATCACATAGTACACACTCAGCAGGAACACCGTGTTAAAAGTTCAACAAAGGTTTATTCACAAGATACAAGGAACACACAGTCACTAGGTACAAGGTTCAAGGCACAGAAGGACTTCAGGAATATCACATAGCAGGATTCCACATTCAAGGCAAGGACTCTGGTACCAGGCAAAACACATGGACAGGACTGGTTCATGGAGAAAGACAGGCAGACATCAGCTATCCCAGAACTAGTGGCAGGCAGGACTGGAGCTGGAGACAAAGGCAGTCCAGGAGCAGCATACTGGATCAACACATATAGTTAGGTTCTGCAACCTAATGTGAAGCTCTGAATCACAAAAAACAGTCAAACAAACGTGTAAAAATACTCTGTTGTAATAAAAAAAATAGTAAAAAGCAAGTGATGCTAAACAAGTAGTAAAAGACAGGGTATTTAGTTGATACGTTTTCTGCAAAAAATGTATACTTAGCCACTCTATCAATGCCAAGGTAACCCATATCAAAGCAGTCCCTAACTGATGTATTTGAAAACCTGACCATATGTATTGGTACCTATATAAGCAGGATTGAGACAGGTCCAATGTCTGATATGGACAGGCTGCAGAAGACGGCTTTTTATGTACAGGGCTCAAAGGGAGGGGTGGGAGGCTCCCTTATCTTGCAGAAACAAGAAACAAATTAGTCACAAACTAATGAGCCATGCAAACAGTGAACATGTCTGCAAGATAGTGTTCACACCACCAAAAGACTGAATCCCAAAAAACAGTCAAACAAACGTGTAAAAATACCCTGCTGTAATAAAAAAAATAGTAAAAATCAAGTGCTAATGTGAAGCTCTGGTTACGTCCAACAGGGAAAGGAAACTGTAAATAGTAGCTGCCCCTCGGCATTAGGCTGGGTACAGCAATTCAAGGCACACACCGGAATAAAAGCAGGGAAGGTGTGGCCGTGCGCACCCTAGTCACAGAGATGAACCAGTTTACATAACACAGGAACTGAGGCCTAGGGCAACTGGCAGTGGCTGCAAGCCTGGAGACACGTGAAAAGTCATGCACCAGTAGCAGAGGACCTAGCAATTTGCAGATAGCTACAACAGCAAGACAGCCGGTGACCATACATACATATGGCTAGGCAGCAGAGCAGATAAACAAGCAGCATCCTATAAGGTAACAGACCACAGTATCCCAGCTTGTTAGGGGAAAGGAGCATAGGGTAAGAGCCCTGACATGCACAGTAACACCAGGGAAACAAAGGGCAAACAGACTAGAGTTACAAGTCTTTTGTTTCCATCCATTTCTGGGTGCTTCTTGAAGTGTGTTTGGAGTCATTGTATTGCTGAAAAACCGATGATCTCGGACTCAAACCCAGCTTTCTGACACTGGGAACAACATTGTGACCCAACATCTTTTAGTAATTTTAAGATTTCATGATAACTTGCACACAGTCAATTCATTCAGTGCCAGAGGCAACTAAACAAAACCCAAAACATCTTTGAACCTACCCCATATTTGACCGTAGATACTTTTTTATTGGCACTATTCCATTTTGTTAAACGGGGGATTAAATCTTTAACCCAAAAAACACTATCTTCGTCTTTTCTGGCCACAAGACACTTTCCAAAAAGGTGTTGGCTTACTCATGTATATTTTGGCAAACTGCAGTCTAGCTTTTTTTCATCTGTCAGCAGTGGGGTGACACTGGGTCTCTTGCCATAGAGTTTAATTTAATTCAATGGCCATGGATATCCAAGGCTCAGTTCTAGGACCCCTACTCTTCTTCAATTACATCTTCGGCCTGGGTCAGCTCATAGAATTACACGGTTTGCAGTATCATCTCTACACTGATGATACGCAGATCTACCTCTCTGGACCTGATATCACCTCCTTCCTGACCAATATCTTACTGACCAATATCTTACAATGTCTGTCCGCTATTTCATCATTCTTTTCTGCTCACTTTCTAAAACTGAACATGGACAAAACAGAACTCATCATCTTTCCCCCATCTTACTTTATCCCTCCATCAGACCTATCCATCAAAGTCAATGGCTGCTCACTTTTGCCAGTCCCGCATGCTCGGTGCTTCGATGTGATCCTCAACTCTGCCCTCTGTTTTCATCCACATTTCTAAGCCTTTGCCACCTCCTGCTGACTCTAACTCAAAATATTTCCCGCACCCGTACGTTCTTTGACCAAGAAACCACAAAAACACTTGTGCATGCCCTCATCACCTCCCGCCTCGCCTATTGCAACCTCCTACCCCCTGGCCTTCCATCTAGCACTCTTGCACCACTCCAATCTATTCTAAACTCTGCTGCCCGACTAATCCACCTGTATCCTCATGGTTCCCCAGCTTGTCCTGTCTGCCAATCCCTTCATTGGCTTCTTATTGTCCAGAGGCTCCAGTTTGAAATGCTAACTATGACATACAAGGCCATCCACAACCTGTCTCCTCCATACATCTGTGACATGTTCTCCCCGTACTTATCTACACGCAACCTCTGATCCTCTCACAATCTCCTTCTCTACTCCCCTCTCATCTCTTCTTCCCGCAACTGCATACAAGATTTCTCCTGTGCTTCCCCTATACTCTGGAGCTCTCTGCCCCAACACATCAAACTCTCGCCCACCATGGAAACCTTCAAAATGAACATGAAGACACACCTCTTCCGACAAGCCTACTACCTGCAGTGATCCTCAGTCTACTGAACTGCCGCACGATCAGCTCTACTCTAAAGTATCCTCACCCATCCCTTGTAGACTGTGAGCTCTTGCAGACATGGTCCTCTCTCCTTTTGTACCTGTGTGTGTCTTGTATTGCTCATGTTTATTGTACTTGTCTGTGTATGCCCCTTTTCACATGTAAAGTGCCATGGAATAAATGGCACTATAGTAATGAATAATAATATTAATAATAATAATAATAGTTCACACTGACACTGATGCACTCTGAGCCTGCAGGAAAGCTAATTATTGCTGTTTATTCATCATTCAAACTATCTTGCAAAGCAACCTTTCATAAATTTTTCTCTGACATCCAAGCCCAAGGTGAAAGGGGCCAACAATTTTGTCCAGCCCATCTTTGGGTTTTGTATGAAAATAAGTCTTCTGGATCACCAGCTCCTCCTCTATATGCTGCGCTCAATTGGGCTCAAGGGCACCTTTCTCTCCTGGTTCTCCTCCTACCTCTCTGACCGCATCTTCACTGTATCTTTTGCCATCTCCTCTTCTTCTCCTCTTTCCCTCATGGTTGGGGTGCCTCAGGGTTCAGTCATACGTCCCTTTCTCTTCTCTCTATACACTGCCCCCATTGGACAAACCATCAGTAGATTTAGTTTTCAGATTTAAATGCTGACAATTCACAATTTTAAACATAGTCTCTTGACATCACCCCCACATTACTACAAAATACCAGTGATTATCTGTCTGCTGTCTCTAACATCATGTCTTCTCTAGATCTTAAACTGAATTTGTCAAAAACTGAAGTTCTCGTGTTTCCTCATTCTCCTAATCTTCCGAAATGTGATATTGCCATTTCTGTATGTGGTTCTACAATTACTCCCCAGCAGCACGCTCGCTGTCTTGGGGTCAAATTTCTTCAAGATCTCTACTTCACTTCCAACATACGATAACTCGATAGCTCGTGTCACCTACACCTCAAAAATATTTCTACAATACGACTTTTTCTTACTGTTGACTCTGCAAAAACTCTGTCACACTTACCCATTCTTGTCTGGATTACTACAATTCTCTACTAATCGGTCTCCCTCCTACTAAACTCTCTTCTCTCCAATCCATCCTGAATGCAGCAGCCAGGATCATATTCCTCTCCAACTGCTTCATTGATGCCTTCACCCTGTGCCAGTCATTGCACTCGTTGCCTATCCGCTACAGAGTACAATATAAAATTATCACTCTCACCCATAAAGCCCTCCACAGTTCTGCACCGCCATACATCTTCTACCTCATCTCTGTCTATCACCCCACACGTGCCCTCCGTTCCGCAGGTGACATAAGACTGACATCAGCTACAATCCGAACTTCCCACTCTCGCCTTCAAAACTTCTCACAAGCAGTGCCAATTCTCTGGAATGGGCTACCAAGAACAATTCAATGAATTCCGAATATCCAAAGTTTTAAACCGACCGTTAAAAACACATCTCTTTAGATTAGTCTATCTCCTCACGTCATCTGTTTAATTATTCCCCTTCTGTCCTTCTCCAAATCTGGCATCTTGTGTCATCTTTCTACAGTGCCCTTGCACTATATGGCACTTTTTGTGCACTTGTACAGATCCTGGCTGGTGACTGGTTCATGCAGCATTATGTGAATCCCCTATTTATTATAAGGTAAAGAATATTTATACCGTGTTAGCCAGTAGAGAGAAAAATATATTGCAATCTGAGAGTCCTCAGTGGTTGATAACTTTTAATGGCTAACTGAAAAGGTGGTAAACATAGCAAGCTTTTGGGACACTGTGGCCCCTTCGTCAGGCTGGTAATGACACAAATTCTGAAGACACATACATATATACATAAGCAAATAAAAGAAAAAAAAAAGCAAAACAGTGTTATATGCTCTAGTGGCTATGACAGGTGACACAAACCAGAGTAGGGTTAGGGAGGGGTGGAGGAGCAGGGACAGAGAAACCAGATTTCTAAGATGAACAGAACCAATTGTATTAGGTAAATGGTCAGCAACCAATGGAGACTTGAAAATACTTACCGTAGTTAAGTTGTGGAGAGCAGAGTTCTAAGTGAGACAGTTCACAGAAGTGTCAAGAGTTCATAGTCCTTTAATTTGAGTGTGTTGCAAAATCTCTCCAAATGCACTTTCATCTAATATATAAAACTGAATGTGTGTATGTGTGTATGTGTGTATGTATGTATGTATGTATATTCGGGATTGGCATGTACACCGTCGCAACTACAGCCACAAAATTTTGCACAGTCACACATGTGGACCCTGAGACCGTCATAGGCTATGTTGTGAGGCGAAATTTTAACCCTGCGCGTTCCAGTTCACCAAACAATTTTGCCCCTATCTACATAATGGGGAAAAAGTGAATGGAAAAGTTTTGGAGGAAAATCGACAGCTGTCAGTTATAGCCACAAAATTTTGCACAGTCACACAGTCTGGTCCCTATGTATATTCGGGATTGGCATGTACACCGTCGCAACTACAGCCACAAAATTTTGCACAGTCACACATGTGGACCCTGAGACCGTCATAGGCTATGTTGTGAGGCGAAATTTTAACCCCGCGCATTCCAATTCACCAAACAATTTTGCCCCTATCTACATAATGGGGAAAAAGTGACAGCTACCAGTTGACAGTTGTGAATGAGAGCGGCTTAATGATAGCGCCAAAGACTAACAGCACATACCAGCATATAGTCACTGAGGTGGGGCCCCAGCATGAGATATTCACCACACACAGGGACACCACACATGCACACAAAGAGTAACAGCAAGTGTATAGTCGCTAAGGTGCAGTCCCAACATTGGATACTCACCACGCACCCGAACAAACACACACACACCACAAAGAAACACACACAACACAGAGACACACACACCCACAAGGGGACACACACTCACCCTATAGCGACACATGCACTCACCCCACAGGGACACACACACACACCACAAATAGAAACACACAACACAGACACACACACCACACAGACCCCCCCCCCACAGGGACACACACACATACACACCCTATAGGGACACATGCACTCACCCCACAGGGACACACACTCACACACCACAAAGAGACACACACAACACAGAGACACACACACCCCACACAGACACCCCCCCACAGGGACAGACACACATATACACCCTATAGGGACACATGCACTCACCCCACAGGGACACACACACCACAAAGAGACACACAACACAGATGCACACACACCACACAGACCCCCCACAGGGACACGCACACATACACACCCTATAGGGACACATGCACTCACCCCACAGGGACACACACACACACCACAAAGAGACACACACAACAGAGACACACACCACATAGACACCCACCCAGGGACACACACACATACACACCCTATAGGGACACATGCACTCAACCCACAGGGACACACATACACACACCCCAGGGGGACACACACCACACAGACACAAATGTGCACAAATCACCTCACACAACTCTCCTCATACGTGTGCTATCTTTCATTTCCAAACATAAACATCTGATTAAAAACAGCCAATATGTGCAACAGGTGCCATATAGGAAATTAACAAAACAGAGTATTCACTAATCTCAGGGAGACCAGTTCAAGAAAACACTGCGGGCAGCTGGCTAAAGCGCTCAACACAGTGAATTCCTAGGCCCACCTAGCCAGAATCCTACTCCACAATGATGAGGGGCAACACCCCGAAACAGCTGTCTGTGGATGGATACCTGGCCTTGGTATTCCCTTGTCATATCTTTAAGCTTGTAAAGAGCTGAATATTGACTCAAAGGGCCACTTAATATGGTGGTTATCATGGCTAGGTTCCTTCACTAGAGGAAGATCTGGCTAGTCCTGTGTTGAGACTCCTAACCGAGGCTTCACAGACTCTATTTGCATATAGGGAATTAAGGCAGATGTCAGTCACATAAGCTGTCTATTATGTGTATGTGTGAGGTAACATACAGTGCCTGCAAGTAGTCTTCAACCCCCTGCAGATTTAGGTGGTTTGATAAGATGCAAATAAGTTAGAGCCTTCAAACTGCAAACGAGAGTAGGATTTATTAACAGAAGCATAAATCTTACAAACCAAAAAGTTATGTTGCTCAGTTGAATTTTAATAAATTTTAAACATAAAAGTGTGGGTCAATTATTATTCAACCCCTAGGTTTAATATTTTGTGGAATAACCCTTGTTTGCAATTACAGCTAATAATCGTCTTTTATAAGACATGATCAGGCCGGCACAGGTCTCTGGAGTTATCTTGGCCCACTCCTCCATGCAGATCTTCTCCAAGTTATCTAGGTTCTTTGGGTGTCTCATGTGGACTTTAATCTTGAGCTCCTTCCACATGTTTTCAATTGGGTTAAGGTCAGGAGACTGACTAGGCCACTCCATCACCTTGATTTTTTTCCTCTTGAACCAGGCCTTGGTTTTCTTGGCTGTGTGCTTTGGGTCGTTGTCTTGTTGGAAGATGAAATTACGACCCATCTTAAGATCCTTGATGGAGGAGTGGAGGTTCTTGGCCAAAATCTCCAGGTAGGCCGTGCTATCCATCTTCCCATGGATGTGGACCAGATGGCCAGGTCCCTTGGCTGAGAAACAGCCCCACAGCATGATGCTGCCACCACCATGCTTGACTGTAGGGATGGTATTCTTGGGGTCGTATGCAGTGCCATCCAGTCTCCAAACGTCACGTGTGTGGTTGGCACCAAAGATCTCGATCTTGGTCTCATCAGACCATAGAACCTTGAACCAGTCTGTCTCAGAGTCCTCCAAGTGATCATGAGCAAACTGTAGACGAGCCTTGACATGACGCTTTGAAAGTAAAGGTACCTTACGGGCTCATCTGGAACGGAGACCATTGCGGTGGAGTACGTTACTTATGGTATTGCCTGAAACCAATGTCCCCACTGCCATGAGATCTTCCCGGAGCTCCTTCCTTGTCCTTGGGTTAGCCTTGGCTCTTCAGACAAGCCTGGCCTCGGCATGGGAGGAAACTTTCAAAGGCTGTCCAGGCCGTGGAAGGCCAACAGTAGTTCCATAAGCCTTCCACTTCCGGATGATGCTCCCAACAGTGGAGACAGGTAGGCCCAACTCCTTGGAAAGGGTTTTGTACCCCTTGCCAGCCTTGTGACCCTCCACGATCTTGTCTCTGATGGCCTTGGAATGCTCCTTTGTCTTTCCCATGTTGACCATGTATGAGTGCTGTTCACAAGTTTGGGGAGGGTCTTAAATAGTCAGAAAAGGCTGGCAAAAGAGATAATTAATCCACACATGTGAAGCTCATTGTTCTTTGTGCCTGAACTACTTCTTAATACTTTAGGGGGACCAAACAGAATGCTGGTGGTTTGAGGGGTTGAATAATAAATGACCCTCTGAATTAACTTTTAACGCTTTAAAAAAAAAATCTTTTTGGCTGCAGTGCATTTCCCACTTCCAGGCTGATCTACAGTCCAAATGTCACAATGCCAAGTTAATTCCGCATGTGTCAACCAGCTAAATCTGCAGGGGGTTGAAGACTACTTGTAGGCACTGTATACTGTCCGGCCAGGGGGAGGGTTTACTGTTGGCTGGAGATTTATTAGGCTGCCTATAGCAATCAATCACAGCTCAGCTTCTATTTTCTTACAGGTCATTAATATGACCTATTCAAATTCTATTTTGTTATAGCTTACATCAGTTATTTATTAACCCGGGCGTAGCCAGGCACTACAGCTAGTTTTATATAAAAATGCATGAATCTGCTATCCCCAAATGTCCATTCATGTTCTATAAAAATCCATGAATTCCATGTGATAAATTTAATCCTGTTTTGAATGTGTCAAAGGTTGTTATCAATTTGTATTCTCAAATTCTTCTCTCTCTCTGAGATTTGAAGTTACTTTTTAAAATGATCAGCCTCATATCGGGGGTTCAGTGTTGTGGTCAGAGCTGCAAAAATGGTTCATTACAGGTAGATCCATACGCTTTTATTTTATTGAGTGGTGATGAGAATTCATTCTTGTTCTGAATTGTAATCCGGTCTCCCCTATGTACATGCTGCCTGTTGGGCATTTGATACTTATAATTAAATACACCACATTGCTTGTGGTGCAGCTGAAGTTACCAGGGATCTTGTAGTCCTGATCTGTCCCACGAATCCTTATCTTGTCCATTGTCATTATAGATGGACAGGTTTTGCACCTATTCTGGTTTCAGGGAAAGGTTCCTGTTGTTGCTGGAGAGGATAGGGCGCTTCTGACAATGATGTTTTTTAGATTCGGAGGTTGTCTAAAACACAAGAGTGGGGGATCCGGAAATATTGATTTTAGTCGGGTATCTTTTGTAGGAGTGGTTGCAGTTTTCGTGCAGCTCCTCTTAGCACCTCCAGACTTGGATTGTAGGTGACTATGAGAGGAACTCTGTTGTTTTCGTCTCTAGTTTTGTAATGTAGGAGATGATTCCTTGATATTCTGGTGGCTCTTGTAATCTGGTTCTCGATTGTTCTTGGATGGTAGCCCTGGTTCAAAAAGGTCTTTCTGAGGTCCTCAAGGTGATTGTCTCCATCCATAGGGTTGGAACATATCCGGTTGTATCTGATGGCCTGGCTGTACACAATAGAGTTTTTTATGTGCTTTGGATGAAAACTGTCCCATCGGAGATATGTTGGACGGTCAATTGGTTTCCGGTACAAGGATGTCTCTATTTCATTGTTCTGTAGCTTAATGATGGTGTCCAGAAAGCTGATTTCAGTGCAGGAGTAGTTGAGTGTTAAGTTGATGGTGGGGTGAAATTGATTAATGTGTTCATGGAACGTCTTCAGCTGTTGCTCCGACTACGTCCAGATGATCAATGTGACTCAATGGCTAAGCCTATTAGATTCTGCTTATAGCATGATCTAACAGGCCACCATACCCTCGGGTCATCAGATGACCTTACTTTGAAAAGTATTGGCACCTACGATTATGATCAATGGGACCTGATTCTGCAAAATTGGATCTTTGAATTCACTCTTTACCACTCAGGCCGGCTTCACATCACGTTTTTTTTGGGTCCGGAGCTGTCCGGTGTGAACCTGACAGCCCCTGACCCAATTTTAGACTAATGCATGCCTATGGTGCCAGATGGGGCCAGATGGCAGTGATTTGCCATCCGGTTTTGTCCCTGTCCGGCAGCATCAGGCTGCAATAGATTTTTGTCCTGGACATAGAAACACAGCTTGCAGCGTTTTTGTGCCGGGGCAAAAATCTGACAAAATCAGATCCTCCCGGATCAGGTGCGATCCTGCGCCCCCTGACATGGGAGTCTATGGACGCCGGATCGCATTGGATCCGGCTGCCGGATTCCAGGTGCTGAAGTTTAGCGGCAGCCAGCGCTGAACTTCAGCACCTGGAGAGCTCCCCTATGACATTTCAGAACCGCTGCTAGCCCCCTGCTAGCCGCAAATCTGAAATTTCAGGACTGGACAGCAGCATTAGCGATACTGGCAGAAAACAGGACCAGAAGGCATATTTGCCCTCCAGTTCGGATTGTCCGGAGCTGTCAGGCTGTGTCCGATGCATCCAGCAAAACATCGGACACAGCCTGGCAGCCAAAAAATCGTGGTGTGAATCCGGCTTTAGATACCACTGGCGAGATTGAAAATTTTGGAACCAATTGCTGCTATCATATACAGCTCTCAGCCACAGGAATATTTCCCTTGGGGAAGGAGGAGATGATATTTACTTATTTCTCAGCGTTGTTAAAAAGTGGCACTGGGAAGTAAGGCCCCTCAATGGCCACCAGTAAAAGGCATATTGGCAGTCATTAAGGGCTTAAGTATCTCTACTAAAATTCTTGTCTTAGGCTGCCTTCACATCACGATTTTGTGGCTGTCCGTGGGGATCCATGTTTTGGCAGGATTCCCCGGACAGCCACGGATCCACACAGATCCCTGCAATTGGATGGCAAATAGCCATCCATATCCGTATTATGCAGGATCCGTGTGGATCCTGTGATCCCTGTATCTCCCTGCATCTTCCTGTTCTCCCTGCCTCTCCCTCCTCTATCTCCTCTCCCCTCATTCGTCTATCCTGTCCCCTATCCTATTCCCTATCATGTCCCCTATCCTATTCCCTATTCTGTCCCCTGTCATCTCCCCTCTGGTATGTTAAAAATAATACCTTTCCGGTGGCTTCGAGGATGCGACAGTGTTCATCTGGCTGCAAGGACCTCTCGTGATGTCACAGAGCCGATCAAGTGAAACGTCAGCTGACCGGCTCTGTGTCATCACCAGAGGTCCTGTACCCGGCAGATGGAGACTGTCGCATCACTGAAGCTGCCAAAAAGGTAAAGTATCCTCTGGGAGGACTTTTATTATTTTTAAGATACTGGAGGGGAGAGGACAGGGGAAAGATGATAGAGGACAGGGGGGAGCAGAGATGGAGGAGGGAGAGACAGGGACAGACAGGGACAGGCAGGGTTATGTACTGAGCACTGCCTCTGGGCATGCTCTGTACATAAAAATGGAGCTGACATCTGATCCGATTTAGACTCAGATCCGATGTCCGTCCATAGGCTACCGTTGTGTAGTCCTACAGACCCTCACGGATGCGTCTCGGATCCATGGAGTCCGATTTCAGTCACGGACACCAAAATCGCAGCAGGCTGCAATATTTGGCTCCGTGACTAAATCGGAAGGCCACGGATTGTGCTTAAATCGGATGGCAAAAAGGACACATCCGAGCACATCTGAGCCCCATAGGAATACATGGGGGGCAAAATTGCATCCGAGTGTATCCAATTTGAAATGGATGCACTCGGATGCCAAAAATCGTGGTGTGAAGGCAGCCTTGCCCAAAAAAAATTCAAGTTCCACATTAAAGTCCCTGATAAGTACACTATTCCAATTTTATGCTTTTTGACCAATTGCATCTACCAACAATGGTACTGAAAAAATTGTATACTTTATTACACAATATAAGTATTTTTTATTGCAGGAAAAAAAACTTAGGGCCGCTTCACACTGCGGCATGATCCGGTCTGGTTCTGTCCGGGAGGACCCAGACAGCTGCGGACAGGATCAGCACACAGGACTGGGGGGCTATTATGCCCTCCGGTCCTGTGTGCAGCGCACGCAGCTGCAGCCACTGACAGGTCAGGACCGCGGTGCCCACGGTCCTGACTTATCAGCAGCGGGAACTGCGTGCGCTGCACACAGGACCGGAGGGCATAATAGCCCCCCAGTCCTGTGTGCTGATCCTGTCCGCAGCTGTCTGGGTCCTCCCGGACAGAACTGGACCGGATCATGCCGCAGTGTGACACGGCCCTTAGAAAACTGTATAGCAAGCATTGCAAGAAGGTCTAGGGATTACAAACAAGCCCTTCATGAACCTAGCCTCACACAGTACATGGAAAATGCCTGCTTTAATTCATTACATTATAAATAATGATGTCATTTTACTTTTACACATATGTTTATTTGAAGATTTTTATATTGCTGAATGAATTGTCTGGAAAAATGCTAGGTAAGTGAGACATCAATGTAAGCGCTAATTGCTGATTGTGCTAAATAGAGACATTAAAGCACCTTGACTTGCACTAGGTAATAAATGAGTTTTCCACAGGGTACAATTACAACAAGAAGTCTTTTAAGCAGCAAGAAGAAAGGATATTGGTGAAACTCAAATTACACAAAGTATTTGCACAAGTGTCTACTTTTGCAGTCCACTGGATATTAAACTAGAAATCTAACATCTCCTGAGAATAATAGGTTACTATTAGCTCTGCTAATGTTTTAAAAAGATTTAGCATAAAGCCTCTTTCCACACTTTTAATTTTTAAGCTCAAATGACTGCAAAAAGCTAGAAGTTAATTCTATTTTCAAGAGTAGCTTAAAAAAACAAACGTTACAGAAACATAGCCGTTTTGAATGACTCGGCTTAATGGGACTAATTGCAAAATGCCTGAGCAAAGACTCATTCAGTTTTGCAAAATAGCATTTTTACAAAAGACTGTTCTTTGATTTATTAAAAATGATGTCAAATATATATAAATAGTTTAATAGAGTATGGCTTAGTTAATAAAGTTTGCAAAATAATAATTCTGCTAATTCAGTTTTGTGAAGGAATGATCTGTTCAGATTGTAGCAGAGAAACGCTGCAAATATTTTTACTGTATTCCTTATGTGATTTAAGTTTTTTTTTCTCTTATTTAATTAAATGGTTGAAAAAACCTGAAAATTCTGTAGATTTGAAACTTATTTAAATATATACAGAAAAAATATCCAGTATGTACATGAGGTTTAAGAAATCACATTCACTGTTCTGGTATAGTAAAACACTGCATTTTATTTTCTGAACCAAAAATGTGCATAAAAACAATGTGAAAGTGCAGAATTTGATTATATCCTTAGGCCACCTGCACACGTTGAGTATTTGGTGAGTTTTTTGCCTCAGTATTTGGAAGCCAAAACCAGGAGTGGAACAATCAGAGGAAAAGAATAATAGAAATTCGTCACCACTTCTGGATTTATCACCCACTAGCTATTTTGGCTACAAATCCTGAGGTAAAAATGCAGCAAAAACTAATGCGTGATGGAGTTTGATAGAGCATTGTAAGGCTGTGTGCACACAATCCGGAGGCACTGCATGTTGGACACAGTGCCTTTGGATCTGGGAGAAGCTGGGGTGAATGCAGGGTGACGCAGCTGCCCTGTGCCCACGATCTGTGTTTGGTGACTTATCCCTGCTTTCACCTGTTGGTGACCACTTCTAAGGGCTGCTTTTTACACAACAACTTCTGTGTCCAACTTCTGAACAGATCTCTGGTTGCAGTGAAATCATGGACACATTGCTCATTTGTACACAGCCACAAAATGGAAAATGTGTCCATGATTTCACTGCAACCAGAGATCTGTTCAGAAGTTGGTCACAGAAGTTGGTGTGTGTAAAGCGGCCCTAACTCCACAGCATAATATTAAAGGCCCAGAGATACACACACATAATTGTGCAGAGTTTGTTCGCAGATCTCTGGTTGCAGTGAAATCATGGACACATTGTTCCATTTGTACACAGCCACAAAATGGAGCAATGTGTCCATGATTTCACTGCAACCAGAGATCTGCGAACAATCTCTGCACAATTATCTGTGTGTGTAACTGGTCCTTTACATACTGAAGACCGGCAACCCGCTGCAATTGGGGAGAAGCATAATGGACATAGGATTTCTTGAAATACCATCCACTATGCTCGTACTGTGCAATGCAGCGTTTTGGATGCAGTGGTAATACAGTGCTTCCAAAATGCTGCAATTACTGATCATGAGCACACACTCTTATAATTATTTCTCATTTAATTATTGACAGTCTTTGCAAAGTTATAAATCTTTGTTGCAATATACTGCATTACCTTTTCTTAAGTGGACACTGTCAGGTCATTTTTTAGTATGATACTAATGGCCACTTTACACACACCAACTTATCTGTCCAACTTCTGAACAACTTACTGGTTGCAGTGAAATCATGGACACATTGTTCCATTTGTACACAGCCACAAAATGGAGCAATGTGTTCATGATTTCACTGCAACCAGTAAGTTGTCAGACGTTGGACAGATAATTGGTTTGTAAAGTGCCCTATATTACGCTTAATTGGCTGGCAGACCTATTAAACATGTAAAATCATTATTGAACTGACGCACCCAGGCAGGCACTCGATCCGGCGTTGCTTTAACCTTCATGACCAGCATTTAACCTAAGACTTGGCATTTTGTCATCTGCCATGTCCTTATGAGGTAATAACTTGGAACGCTCAAGATCTAGCGATTCTGAGACGTTTTTTGTGACACATTGGCTTTATTAATGTAAATTTAGGTCGTTAATTTTTGCATTATTGTGAAAAATAAAAATTGGCAAATTGAAATTAGCAATTTCACATTTTGGATTTGTATTCTGCTAAACAGAGGTATGTGGACAGAAAATAGTTAAAAAACATTTCCCTCATGTCTACTTTACATCAGCACAATTTTGAAAAAACTTTTTTTAGGAGGTTATAAGGGTTCAAGTTTCTCAGCAATTTCTCATTTCGATAAAATTTACAAACATTTTTCTTAGTGACACATCACATTGAAGCCTTGAGGGTGTACATGACAGACAACACCCAAGTGACACCATTCCAAAAACTGCGCCCCTCAGCTACTCAAAACACATTCAAAAAGATTATTAACCCTTCGGTGCTTCACAGGAACTAAACAATATCTAACAAATTCTTTAGCTTCATTGTTCATTTTCACATGGGCACAGATAAAATGGATCTTAAAGTGTTGGTCATTTCTCCCTGAGTACACCGATACCTCATATGTGGTCATAAAATACTGTTTGGGTGCAAAGCAGAGCTCAGAAAGGAATGAGTGCAATTTGACTTTTGGAGCTAATTTTCCATTCAAAAAGTGAAATGGCGCTCCTTCACTTCTGAGCCCTGCTGTGCACCCAAACAGTGGTTTATGACCACATATGAGTTATCGGTGTACTCAGGAGAAATTGCCCAACAAATTTTAGGATGCATTTTATCCTTTTGCCTCTGCAAAAATGAAAAAAGTTAGGCTAAAAGAAAATCTTTGTGAAAAAAAAGTACTTTTTCATTATTACAGATCAATTTGTAAAACATCTGGGGGTTAAAGTGCTCACCTAGATACGTTCCCTTGGGGATCTAGTTTCCAAAATAGGGTCACTTGTGCGGGAGCTCCAATGTTTAGGCACACAGGGGCTCTCCAAACGCGACATGGTGTCCGCTAACAATTTGAATCGAAAATTAGCTCAAATTGTTAGCCGACACCATGTTGCGTTTGTAGAGCCCCTGTGTACCTAAACATTGGAGCTTACCCACAAGTGACCCCATTTTGGAAACTAGACTCCCCAGGGAACTTATCTAGATGGGTGGTGAGTATTTTGAACCCGCAGGTGCTTCACAAATTAATCAGTAAAAATGAAAAAAGAACATTTTTGTGAAAAAAAAGTACTTTTTCATTATTATGGATCAATTTGCGAAATATCTGGGGGTTCAAAGTGCTCACCACCCATCTAGGTAAGTTCCCTGGGGGGTCTAGTTTCACTTGTATGGGAGTACATAGTACTTTTTTTTCCACAAAAATTTTCTTTTTTCATTTTTTCAGATTAATTTGTGAAGCACCTGGGGGTTCAAAATGCTCACCACAAATCTAGATAAGTACCCTGGGGGGTTCTAGTTTCCAAAATGGGGTCACTTGTGGGGGAGCTCCAATGTTTAGGCACACAGGGGCTCTCCAAACGCGACATGGAGTTCGCTAACAATTTGAATGGAAAATTAGCTTAAATTGTTAGCAGACCTATTAATGTCCTGATTTTTAGATAATTTAAGTGTTTTATTTGAATACCTGTTGCATACTGTATGTGAACATGGTTGCTGGAAACATGAAAAATGAAATTAAAAACTTAATTTTTGACCAAACACAACAGGGTTAAACTGTTCATTGAACCCCGTAATGACCAATGACGGCTATACCCATCACGGCTTTGAACTGTCACTGCATGTAAACACTCAATTTGGTCATAGAAATGCAGAAAATATCATCCTAAATTTACCACTAACATGAAGTCCAATATGTCATGAAAAATCAGTCTTGAAATCACTAGGATATGTTGAAGTGTTCCATAGTTATAACCTCAGAAAGTGACACTGGTCAGAAGTGCAAAAATCTGGCTTGGTCCTTAAGGAGTTAATTATGCACTCCTTTTCAGAAATCCATATTAAACAATCTTTTGGTTGATATTTGTCCATGAGGGATATATATCCCCTTAGGTGTGTAAACTCAGTTTGTACACTTCTCTTTGTACTAGCACAATTTGCACAATAACAACCCAAAAATTCTGTTTTGACATTTTATAAGTGGTCCTAAACTGGTAAATAACTCATGAAAGAATAAAGTTACATTAAAACCAAGAACACCATTGTTTTTCTTATGAAATTCTCAATAAGAATGATGTGTCACATGACCCTCTTCCCATTGAAAAAAGCTGGATCCAAAATGGTCGACTTCAAAATGGCCACCATGGTCACCACCCATCTTGAAAAGTTTTCCTCCTCTCATATACTAATGTGCCACAAACAGGGAGGTAATATTATTGGGGGTGCCACTGCTATGGACAGTAAGAGAAGCGTTGCCACTTTAAGAAATCCCTGCCTGTGTTGGACAGTAAGAAACACGCTGCCACTTTAAGAGACAGAAACCCCCCCAGGTGTGGGATGATGGTATGTCCTGTTTTTCCCCTTCGGAGAGTGTGTTTTTAGAGCAGCCGATGAACTTGTGAAGAGAAACACACCGTCTGTGTGTCTGAGAAAGGACAGGAGTTTTTCTTGTGAACTGAAAGTGAGACAAGCCTGGGATCCAGTGAGACACAGACAAGCCTGGGATCCAGTGAGACACAGACAAGCCTGGGATCCAGTGAGACACAGACAAGCCTGGGATCCAGTGAGACACAGACAAGCCTGGGATCCAGTGAGACACAGACAAGCCTGGGATCCAGTGAGACACAGACAAGCCTGGGATCCTGTGAGGGCATGACGCAAGGAGAAGATTTGCAGCCCCAGGACTGCATCCAAATCCCAGCATCACTGTGAGTTGAATATTGTGCACCTTTCAGGGTTTAGAATAGGCTTCAGTAGGTAGAACACGGCAGCCGTGTGGCCTGTGTAGCGAGGCCAGAAAGGTTACACGTAGAGTAGCATTTTACCTTGCTTTTGTGCATTTACCTATGTGATTTTAACTTGTGATAGCTGGAGAACCGTACTATTGAGCGGACCAGCTAGAGAAAACGAAGACTTTGTTAAATCTCGTTTGCCTCTGTTTACCCCTGCTTGAACCTGCCTTCTTCACATCTTTCCCCGCCTGTTAATAAATTCACCCTTGTGGTTTGCACTCCCATCTTGTGTACCGTACATTATTCTGCACTGCGGTGGTCCTCTCAGCCACCGCTACAATATCACCAACCATTCCCGTTTTATTTAGGTGCATCCATATAAGTGACCCACCCTGTACACTATGAGCTCAAACACATCCCTCTTTATCGAGTTTGAACTCAGAAAGCCATTTATATAGTGTATGATTCCACACATAGCCTCCTATATACAGTATTATTCCACAAATAGCCCCTATATACAGTATAAGACCCACACAGTCCCTCTATACATAGTATGAACCCCCACATAGCTTCCCTATATACAGTGTAATTCCCCACATAGTCCCTGTTTATACATTATCACTCCTCACATAGTATCACATACACAATTCTTACCTGATTTGGGGTACATCTGCAAGAGTTAATTTATCTCCTCTTACTCAATCCAGCACTCAACTTCTGTTATAGTCTATAAAGTAAGCATACATTCCACCCTTACACCATCCTCACACCTCAGTTACACAACATGCTGCCACCATTCATAAAAGACATGAGTAATGAGTCCACAAAATATACTGCTATCTCATAATAAAACGTGTCACACACTCTCTGTAAAGCTAGAAATTCTTTAGAACATACAAGGATCAAACTCATTAAAGTTTTAAGCTTTAATATAAAAATTATACTGCACACAATAAAAAGATATAAAGGATAACAATTAAAATGACAAAAATATGCAAAACAGTCCTAATAAAAAAAAGTAGAGAAATACAGAAATACAGTACCTACCTTCCAGTCTGAGGTTATTCTTCTTTTTTAATTGAGGGAAGAATACATCAAATATGGATAACATCAGTATCCGCTGTCCCCCATCTGTGAACAGCTTTCTTTTATGCCACAAAGCCTTTTACATGTTTCACCTTTGGTTCTTGTTTCCAGGATTGCCTAGATTATTCCTATCGCAAGTCTGTGACTGGACCATGGGCTAATTTAGGAGTGAATACATTGCATGTTAACCCGATAACGATGCCTTACCATCCCTAGAAGTCCAAAAATGAGGGTACTTATAACTTCTAGAAACCTCTAGGGACTTAAGAACAAAAAAGCTCTCCAGCGCCCCCCAGTGTTATAATTTCTCTAAATGCCAGCTCCAGTTAAAAATAAATTCTCTCTAATCTGACATGCTCAAACATGTCAGATAGGAGGGAAATATATATGATTAAGGTCCCAATGGCCCCAGGTGCCATTAAAGTCACCCCCACACCCTCTCCATGTCAAAAATGGTGGCAAGCACAGTGCAAAGCAAGAGAAAAACCCACTGGTGTCTATTCCTGCCCTCCCCCTGTCTGCCTGCCCCCCGTCCTCTAATCTGCCTCCACCTTCCGGTGTCCCCTCCTCACCTCCAATCCTCCTGCAGCCCATCGATCTGTCCCCTGGTGTCCAAACGGTGTCCCCCTCCTCCGCATACTTCCAGCAAGATGTGCTGTGTTGGTGCCTGAATAGACTGAAGTGTGATGACCACAGTGTTCATATATACAACGTGAGCCCCCACATGGCTTTTTCATATGCAGCATGAGCCACTACATAGCCCCTATATACAGTTTGAGCTCTAACATAGCCTCTCTATATAGTTTATGAGTCCTCACGTAGCTTCTCTATAACCTCCCTATATACAGATTTAAAGCAGAAATTGGAAAAATTTAACATCATGTCCAAAATGATTTTCTTACAACTATTCATTTATTTTTTCATTTAAAATTACATACAAAAAAGGGGAATGTATCTGCCCCATGGGTGCAGCTTACATGTTTAAAACTAAATTATGCTAACCCCTTCACCCCCAAGCAATTTTCTATATTCAGTTTTTTTTTTCTCGCCTTCTTCAAATAGCCATAACTTTTTTATTTTTTTAATTAATATAGACATATGATGGCTTATTTTATGGCTGGACAAGTCGTACTTTTGAATTACATCATTATTTTAACATATAAGCGTACTGGAAAATAGGAAAAAAATTCCAAGTGCAATGAAACTGCCAAAAAATTAAACCACAGAATTGTTTTTGGAGTTTTATATTCATCACCAGATGGAGGCCTGATGCTATCATATTGGGAAGGTGGTGCCATCATGATGGGGTCTCTCCTCCCCATTCAGCCCCTCCTCTATCTCTCTCCCCCCTGTGCTCTCTCCCAGTGTATGTAAATAAATGTACTTTTAGTTAAAAACCTGTTGCTGTGTTTTTTTATTAATAATAAAGTATTTAATTTCCTGGTAAAAAATGTGTAGGGCTTTGCTGTAGTTTCTATTGCCAGTGCAGGTAAACCAAGCAGCTCCTGGCTGCTAACCCCCGCTGCCTGGTGTTACCTTCACTGGCAATGAAAAAGATAGAGGTCACCTATTTTTTTTTAGTTATTTAAATAAATACTGTATATACTCGAGTGTAAGCCGAGTTTTTCAACACAAAAATTGTGCTGAAAAGTGCCCTCCTCGGCTTATACTCAAGTCAGTGATGGCTCAGAGTGGGGGTGGAGGGGCGGTGTCCGGGGGCTGGAGCAGGTAGGGGGGAGGCTACAATAGGAGCGACCGGTCACATGGGGCCGCTCATTAGTGCAATGCAATATGCACTGCATCCCCCTGTCCATCTGCGGCAGGGGGAGCGGTGCATATTACATTGTACTGTCAGCGCTCCCCCCACAGTGGTATATACAGGTGCCCCCCCAGTTGTATATACAGGCGCCCCCCCGTGGTATACACAGGCCCCCGTTGCTGCCGCACACCTGTAAAAGAATAGCTTTCATACTTATCCTCCTCGCGTCTCCGCAGTCCTCCCTTCTCCTTCCTCCTTCTTCCCGGCCGGCGCAGCCGCAATGACGTCGTTACTTCTGCGCCGGTCACAAGACGCCGGGTAGAAGCAGGAAGAAGATTGGAGGACTCGCGGTGAAAGCGAGGAGGATAAGTATGAAAGCTATTCTTTTACAGGTGTGCGGCAGCAACGGGGGGCCTGTATATACCAATAGGGGGGCGCGCCTGTATATACAACTGTGGGGGTGCCTGTATATTCCACTGGGGGGCCTGCATATACCACTTTGGGGGCGCCTGTATATACAACTGGGGGGAGCCTGTATATATCACTGGGGGGCCTGTATATACCACTGGGGGGGCACCTGTATATACAACTGGGGGGAGCCTGTAAATACCACTGGGGGGCCTGTATATAACACTGGGGGGCCTGTATATACCACTGGGGGGCCTGTATATACCACTAATGGGGGCCTGTATATACCACTGGGGGGGCATGTATATACCACTAATGGGGGCCCTGTATATACCACTGGGGAGCCTGTATATACCACTGGGGGGCTGTATATACCACAAATGGGGGCCTGTATATACCACTGGGGGAGCCTGTATATACCACTGGGGGGTCCTGTATACTCCACTGAAGGGAGCCTGTATATACCATACCACTGGGGGCCTGTATATACCACTGAAGTGGGCCTGTATATACCACTAATGGGGGCCTGTATATACCACTGAGGGGGGCTGTAACCTCTGATGGGGGCCTGCATATACCACTGATGGGGGGCCTGTATATAACACTGATGGGAGGCCTGTATATACCACTGATGGGGGCTGTAACCTCTGATGGGGGGCCTGTATATACCACTGTTGGAGGGGCCTGTATATACCACTGATGGGGGCCTGTATATATCACTGATGGGAGGCCTGTATATACCACTGATGGGAGGCCTGTATATACCACTGATAGGGGGCCTGTATATACCACTGATGGGGGGCCTGTATATACCACTGATGGGGGGGGCCTGTATATACCACTGAGGGGGGCCTGTATATACCATTGATGGGGGCTGTAACCTCTGATGGGGGCCTGTATATACCACTGAGGGGGGGCCTGTATTCCACTGATGGGAGGCCTGTATATACCACTGATGGGAGGCCTGTATATACCACTGATAGGGGGCCTGCATATACCACTGATGGGGGGCCTGTATATACCACTGACAGGGGGGGCCTGTATATATCACTGATGGAGGGGCCTGTATATACCACTGATGGGGGGCCTGTATATATCACTGATCTGGGGCCTGTATATATCACTGATGGGGGCCTGTATATACCACTGAAGGGGGGTCTGTATATACCACTGAGGGGGGCCTGTATATACCATTGATGGGGGCTGTAACCTCTGATGGGGGCCTGTATATACCACTAATGGCAGGCCTGTATATACCACTGAGGGGGAGCCTGTATTCCACTGATGGGGGTTGTAACCTCTGATGGGGGGGAACTGTATACCAGTGATGGAGGACCTATATACCAGTGATGGGGGATTATATACCAGTAATGGGGGGCCATTTATCATGATGAGAGGGGCTGTATACCGTGATTAAAGTCTACTTCATTTTCCCCCCTAGGCTTATACTCAAGTCAATAAGGTTCCCTAGTTTTGGAGGGTAAAATTAGGGGCCTCGGCTTATACTCGGGTCGGCTTATACTCGAGTATATACAGTAACTAAAAAAAATTTGGTGTGGGCTTTGCCATATTTTCTATTGCCAGTCATGGTAACCCAGGCAGCTGAGGGCTGGAATTCTCAGTGTGGTGAGGCCCAAGCATTCTGGGCCCTCACACTGAAAATTGCAGCCAGCCGCCACCCCAGAACTGGTGCCTCAATGAGAGATGCCAAAACTGGCGGTTACCCTGCTCTTCCAACTGCCGTGTTGCAGTGGCAGACTGGGTAATAATGGGGTTGATATCAGCTTTTTTGACAGCTGACATCAAGCCCTATTGCTAATGTTAGCCATCAGTATAACAGCTGGCCATTAGCAATACTGTCAGTAAAGGTAAAAAAATAACACAGAGAGAAAGCCTTTATTACATACAGAATTTAGAGAGACACCTTGTTATCCATTTTATTAGCTCCCACCAACTTCCCCTCCAACGTAATCCTGTAATTACTGTAATCATTCAGTTGGGTGGTGTGATGCATCACGCCGCCACAATATTTGTATACCCGAGTGTCCAAAGATGACTGCATGTGTATGTGTTTGTGTATGTATGTGTGTGTGTATGTGTGCATATATGTGTTTGTATGTGTGTGCATAAGTGTGCATATGTGTATGTTTGTGTGTGTGTATGTGTGTACCTATGTGTGTATATGTGTGTACATTTGTGTATGTGTGCATATGTGTGTATCTGTTTATGTGTGTGCGTGTATGTGCATGTGTATGTATATATGTATGCATGTGTATGTGTCTGTATGTGTTCATGTATGCACACCTGTGTGTGCGTGTGTGTATCTGTATGTCCCACCCCAAGGCCGTGGGTACCCATTCCCCGGGCTCACTGTTCACGGTTGGGGACTGTCACGGGTGGCCAGTGCCGAGTTCCGTGGCTCCAGTAGACGCTTTAAAAAGGGGAAAAATAATCAAAGTAGGGAAAAGAATAATAAATTGTCTCATGACGCCACGTACGGTTCCAGTAAATATACCGGTGCTGCTGCAGGCTTCCGGGGTGATGATAAGGCAGCTTGTTGATAACGCTCCTCCGTAAATGGAGCAGTGTCCCCGGGGCTGTGTTCGAGGGTAGGGATTTCACACAGGGAGGAGACTCTTTGCAGACTTTACCTCACAGTCTCTTTCACATCAGCAATCGATGGCTCCTCAGGTGCTGGCAAATTAACGTACATCACAGTCTATGGTGAGAGCAAGATCTTGGATAGCAATAACACACACACACACACACTCAGTATTTTCTTTCTGTACCTTTACTGATGTTGTTAACAGGGTAAGTCCAGGGTACAGTCCAGGTGGTCAGGTGGCAGTTGGGATTTCCAAATCCATGAGATATGAGGCCTCTTTATTGCTCTGTTTCTGTTAAAGTCCTGGGCTGTCTAAAACCTGGCCCTGACCTCTCTTGTGCTCCTTACTTGTATTGCAGGTGTTGAGAGCTTTTTAGTTGAGCACCACCAACTCTGCTGCGGTTCCTGGCTCTGTAGATGGCTGTGGTACAAGTGTTCCTGCGCCGGGACACTGAAGTTCCCCTCGCTCTTCGGTGCTTTCTGCTGGGCCTAACTGAACCGACTCGGACTCCCATGTCCGGGTTGCTTCTTCTGGGGTAAACCGGACTGGTTCCTCTACCGCCTCTCTAGCTCGCCTTGCCTCCGACCTCACTCTGAGTCCCTCAAACTGGCTAGGCTGTCCTCTGACACGGGCCTAACGCAGCACCATTTACCAGATCACTTCCTCAGTGCTGACCCGCACTAAACTCTCGCACTGAACTCCATAGCTCCACCCACAAACCTGGGTTTTATAAGGGACCTTGTCTGATGTCAAAACTGCGTCTAACGCCAGTAGAGCTCCCTCTACAGGTCTGGGGTGGAAGGTTATGTATGTGAGTTCTCCTGATGTGGAAATCCATTCCTTTACCAGCCAGATGTTTTTGTGGCTACTAAAACATAGGGTGCCACATGTATATGTGTATGTGTGGAAATTATGTATGTGCATGTTTATGTATGCATGCATGTATGTTTGTGTATGTGCACATGTGTGTACGCATGTGTGTGCGTGCCTGTGTGTATGTGCATGTATTTATGTGTATGTGTGTGTATGCACATGTGTATGCATGTGTGTAACCATGTGTGCATGTGTCTGTATGCACATGTGATTGCACGTATGTACATGTATACACATGTGTATGCGTGTATGTGCATGTGTGTATGTGTATGTGCCTATGTGTGCATGTGCATGTATGCATGTGGGTTCATGTGTGTGTATGCTTGTGTATGTGCGTGTATGTGTCTGTATGTTCCAGCATGTTTGCGTATGTGCATGTGTGTATGTATGTGCATGTATATGTGCATGCGCATGTCTGCATGTATGCACAAGTGCATGCATTTGTTTTTATGCATGTGTATGTGTGTGTGTATGCATGTGTATGTACATTAATATGTAAAAGTGTTTTCTTCAGCTCACCTTGCGCAGTCTGCCTGGTCCTCGTTTCCATGAGTATCGGTGCATGGAATCAGTTCATCCCCGTCTGGGAGAATCTTCAGTCATGGTAAAGCAGAAAAAAATGGTTTCCAGCATCACGATTTGAAATGATTAAAAAAAGTCTTTATTTAAAACATGGATTAAAAATTTGTTTTCATTAATGAATAAAAGCGTACAGAGGCTTACGCATTTCAGATCATATTTGACCCTAGGGTCAAATATGATCTGAAATGCGTAAGCCTCTGTATGCTTTTATTCACTAATGAAAACTATTTTTTAATCCATTGTTCTAAATAAAGGCTTTTTTTAACCATTTCAAATCATGATGCTCGAAACCAATTTTTTCTGCTTTACCACGTGTATGTACATGTATGTGTGTAAAAATGAAAAAAAAAAGGTGCAGTCACTTGTATTAAATTTTATGCACACAGACTTTTAATTAACGGTGGAAAGTTGATTACAGCAGGGAGGGACATGTATGTGTGTATGCACATGTGTGTGTATGTCATGTGTGTGCATGTAAGCACATGTGTCTGCACGTGTTCACACTCACTGCTACTAAGAAACGCCGATGCTCTGTTGGTGTATGCAGAAGCAGATGGGGTGCGGGCGCCTTCTGTAGCCACCAGAGGGCACCCAAGCCCATCTCTTCCTGCACACACAGGCTGCAAAGAGAGTGTCACAGTTTCCTTGGTGGAGGTGGGTGCAGTGGTGTAGCGATGGTGGCGGGTGGGTATAGATGTCAGGCATGCATGCGGGTGGGCAACTGGGTTGGCAGCGTCGGTGTCCAAAGCCATATTAGGAGACACATCACTTGGGTGTCCCAATATGGCTTCCGGCATACTTTTGAGCAGCACAGTGGATTGAGGGATTCGGCCTTGTACGGACAGAAGTGGATGACAGATGCCACTATGTAAGTATGTAAGTAGATGTGTGAGCATCAAAGGGAGGTAGGCAACCAACACATATACATATACACCCTTGATCATGAAGGGGTTAATCATAGCATACCTTTCTATTAAATGAGAGTCAATGCATTGTTACTTAGTAGGAAATTACACAACAATCCAACTAGCATATTTAGTTCTCATGACAAGAAAATCTTTAGTATATTTGAATCCTGTGACAATAAACATAATTACTTCTCACTTATTAGATTATTACAAACTAGCTGTGAGCCCGATGCAAATGCATCGGGATTCTAGAACGTGCATTAATTTGATTATAGTAGTTATAGCTGTTAGCCTGATGCAAATGCATCGGGTATCTAAAATATGTTTATTGTTTTTTTAAAGATTTTTAAATAATAATCGCATAATCAATAGCAATAATATAAGCCATAGCATTATTATTATCAGTAATAGCAGTATTAATAGCATTATTAGCAGTATTATGAGCAATAATAACAGTATTAATAGCATTAATAGCATTATTTTTTGCATTAATAGCATTATTAATAGCATTATTAGCATTAATAATAGCATTAATACAATTATTAATAGCATTAATAGCATTATTATTAGCATTAATAGCATTAATAATAGCATTATTAGCATTAATAATAGCATTAATAACATTATTAATAGCATTAATAGTATTATTATTAGCATTAATACCATTAATAATAGCATTATTAGCATTAATAATAGCATTAATAACATTATTAATAGCATTAATAGCATTATTATTAGCATTAATAGCATTAATAATAGCATTATTAGCATTAATAATAGCATTAATAACATTATTAATAGCATTAATAGCATTATTATTAGCATTAATAGCATTAATAGCATTATTATTAGCATTAATAGCATTAATAGCATTATTATTAGCATTAATAGCATTAATAATAGCATTATTAGCATTAATAATAGCATTAATAACATTATTAATAGCATTATTAGCATTAATAGCATTATATTAGCATTCATAGCATTAATAATACCATGAATAGGATAAACATTAGCACTAATAGCATTAATAGCATAATTAATAGCATTAATAGCATTATTAATAGCATTAATAGCATTATTATTAGCATTAATAGCATTAATAATAGCATTATTAGCATTAATAATAGCATTAATAACATTATTAATAACATTAATAGCATTATTATTAGCATTAATAGCATTAATAGCATTATTATTAGCATTAATAGCATTAATAATACCATGAATAGGATAAATATTAGCACTAATAGCATTAATAGCATAATTAATAGCATTAATAGCATTATTAATAGCATTAATAGCATTATTATTAGCATTAATAGCATTAATAGGATAAATATTAGCATTAATAGCATTAATAGCATTATTAATAGCATTAATAACATTATTATTAGCATTAATAGCATTAATAATAGCATTATTAGCATTAATAATAGCATTAATAACATTATTAATAGCATTAATAGCATTATTATTAGCATTAATAGCATTATTATTAGCATTAATAGCATTAATAATACCATGAATAGGATAAATATTAGCATTAATAGCAATAATAGCATAATTAATAGCATTAATAGCATTATTAATAGCAATAATAGCATAATTAATAGCATTAATAGCATTATTAATATCATTAATAGCATTAATAGGATAAATATTAGCATTAATAGCATTATTAATAGCATTAATAGCATTAATAGGATAAAATATTAGCATTAATAGCATTAATAGCATAATTAATAGCATTAATAGCATTATTAATAGCATTATTAGCATTAATAAAAGCATTAATAACATTATTAATAGCATTAATAGCATTATTATTAGCATTAATAGCATTAATAGCATTATTATTAGCATTAATAGCATTAATAATACCATTAATAGGATAAATATTAGCATTAATAGCATTAATAGCATAAATAATAGCATTAATAGCATTATTAATAGCATTAATAGCATTATTATTAGCATAAATAGCATTAATAATAGCATTATTAGCATTAATAATAGCATTAATAACATTATTAATAGCATTAATAGCATTATTATTAGCATTAATAGCATTAATAATAGCATTATTAGCATTAATAATAGCATTAATAACATTATTAATAGCATTATTATTAGCATTAATAGCATTAATAGTATTATTAATAGCATGAATAGCATTATTAATAGCATTAATAGGATTAATAGCATTATTAATAGCATTATTAATAGCATTAATAGCATAAAAAATAGCATTAATAGCATTAGTATTAGCATAAAGAGCATTAATAGCAATATTATTAGCATGAATAGCATTTTGAATAGCATAAATAGCATGATTATTAGGCTTAATAGCATTATTAATTGCATTAATATGATTATTATTAGCATTATTAGCATTAATATTAGCATGAATAGCATAATTATTAGCATTAATATCATTATTATTAGCATTAATAGCATAATTATTAGCAGTAATATTATTATTAGCATTTTTTTTTTATATTATTTTTTATGTAATTATTTATTATTTTTTATTTATTTTTTAATTATTTTTTAATTGTTTTTTAATTTTTTTTTTTATTATTAAATGTATTATTTATTTAAAGTGAGCCTGAGGCTGAGACCCAGTTCTCTTTCAGGTCCGCTGAAAGGGCTGATATTATTAGCATATATTTAATTTTTTTATTATTATTTTTATTTAATTATGTAGTATTTTTTATTTATTTTTTTATTATTAAATTTATTATTTAGGCTGAGACCCAGTTCTCTTTCAGGTCCGCTGAAAGGGCTGATATTATTAGCATATATTTAATTTTTTTATTATTATTTTTATTGAATTATTTATTATTTTTTTATTTATTTTTTTATTATTTTTTAATTATTTTTTAATTATTTTTTTTATTATTAAATTTATTATTTAGGCTGAGACCCAGTTCTCTTTCAGGTCCGCTGAAAGGGCTGATATAATTTGCATATATTTAATTTTTTTATTATTATTTTTATTTAATTATTTATTATTTTTTATTTATTTTTTAATTATTTTTTAATTATTTTTTAATTATTTTTTTTATTATTAAATTTATTATTTAGGCTGAGACCCAGTTCTCTTTCAGGTCCGCTGAAAGGGCTGATATAATTAGCATATATTTAATTTTTTTATTATTATTTTTATTGAATTATTTATTATTTTTTATTTATTTTTTTATTATTTTTTAATTATTTTTTTTATTATTAAATTTATTATTTAGGCTGAGACCCAGTTCTCTTTCAGGTCCGCTGAAAGGGCTGATATAATTAGCATATATTTAATTTTTTTATTATTATTTTTATTGAATTATTTATTACTTTTTATTTATTTTTTTATTATTTTTTAATTATTTTTAAATTTTTTTTTTTATTATTAAATTTATTATTTAGGCTGAGACCCAGTTCTCTTTCAGGTCCGCTGAAAGGGCTGATATAATTAGCATATATTTAATTTTTTTATTATTATTTTTATTGAATTATTTATTATTTTTTATTTATTTTTTTTATTTTTTTAATTATTTTTTAATTTTTTTTTTTATTATTAAATTTATTATTTAGGCTGAGACCCAGTTCTCTTTCAGGTCCGCTGAAAGGGCTGTTATAATTAGCATATATTTAATTTTTTTATTATTATTTTTATTGAATTATTTATTATTTTTTATTTATTTTTTTATTATTTTTTAATTATTTTTTTAATTTTTTTTTTATTATTAAATTTATTATTTAGGCTGAGACCCAGTTCTCTTTCAGGTCCGCTGAAAGGGCTGATATAATTAGCATATATTTAATATTTTTTATTATTATTTTTATTGAATTATTTATTATTTTTTATTTATTTTTTTATTATTTTTTAATTATTTTTTTTATTATTAAATTTATTATTTAGGCTGAGACCCAGTTCTCTTTCAGGTCCGCTGAAAGGGCTGATATTATTAGCATATATTTATTTTTTTTATTATTATTTTTATTTAATTATTTATTATTTTTTATTTATTTTTTTATTATTTTTTAATTATTTTTTAATTATTTTTTTTATTATTAAATTTATTTGTTCCCATTGAAATACATTAGCGGTGTGTCGGCGATTTTATGGCCGCCGACCTGGTTCTATTTGTCGGCCCTAAAATCGCGGACACACCGCTAATGCATGTCTATGGGCAGTGAGCTCGAATTCTGATTGGTCGGCGACCAATCCGAAATCGGGCTGACTGCCCATAGAGATGCATTAGCGGTGTGTCCGCGATTTTAGGGCCGACAAATAGAACCAGGTGGCCGGCCATAAAATCGCCGACACACCGCTAATGTATGTCAATGGGAAATGAGGGGCTCTTCTGATTGGCTGAGGGCAGTAGACAGCGACCAATCAGAAGAGCCCCTCACATCTCATTAAGATAGAATGGCGGATTTGTCGTCCATTCTATGTTAATGATAACTGAAGAGGACGTCGGAGCTGGAAGTTGGCGGAAAGAAGACAGAAGATCCCCGGGGCCGGACGAAGAGGCGGAGATGGCGGAAAGAAGAGAGAAGACCCCCGGGGCCGGAGGAAGAGGACGCCTGGCCGGACGGAGGACTTGTGGATCGGACGGACGATCAGATGACTAAGAAGGCATGTAAGTGATCGACGGGGATGTTAGGTTAGGGGACGGCGAGGGCTTCGGGTGTAGGGCTTTAGGTGTTAGCGACAGCGGTGGGGGAAAGCGACGGGAGCTTAGGAGGCGGCGGGGCTTAGGGGATAGGGGGTTAGGTGCGGCGGACTTAGACTTAGGGGTAGGGGCTTAGGTGCGGCGGGGCTTAGGGTGTAGGGGCTTAGGTGCGGCGGGGCTTAGAGGGTAGGGGCTTAGGTGCGGCAGGGCTTAAAGGGTGCGGCGGGGCTTAGGGGGTAGGGGCTTAGGTGCAGCGGGGCTTAGGGGGTAGGGGCTTAGGTGCGGCAGGGGGTAGGGGCTTAGGTGCGGGGCTTAGGGGGTAGTGGCTTAGCTCAGGTGCGGGTTCGGGGATAGGCAGTGGCTTAGGTGCGGCAGGGGGTATAGGTGCGGCAGGGGGTAGGGGCTTAGGTGCGGGTTAGGGGGTATGCGGCGGGGCTTAGGGGGTAGGGGCTTAGGTAGGTGCGGCAGGGGGTAGGGGCTTAGGTGCAGGCAGTGGCTTAGGTGCGGCAGGGGTAGGGGCTTAGGTGCGGAGCTTAGGGGGTAGTGGCTTAGCTTAGGTGCGGGTTGTGGGATAGGCAGTGGCTTAGGTGCGGCAGGGGGTAGGGGCTTAGGTGCAGGCAGTGGCTTAGGTGCGGCAGGGGGTAGGGGCTTAGGTGCGGGTTAGGGGGTATGCGGCGGGGCTTAGGGGGTAGGGGCTTAGGTAGGTGCGGCAGGGGGTAGGGGCTTAGGTGCAGGCAGTGGCTTAGGTGCGGCAGGGGGTAGGGGCTTAGGTGCGGCGGGGCTTAGGGGGTAGGGGCTTAGGTGCGGCGGGGCTTAGGGGGTAGGGGGGTAGGGGGGTAGGGGTGGCGCACTGAGGGGGTGGCTAAGAGCATGGGGCTGTAGTGTACAGCGCTATGGTATATTACAGTCCCATGGGCATACGCCTGTCAGGCATAAAGCGTATGGGCATGGGACTGTAGTATAGCATAGCGGTGTATGTTAGCGACTCGCCACAGCGCCATGCTCTTAGCCACCCCCTGTGGCTTTCTTAGCGACTCGCAATGCCCGCTTCGCGGGCATTGCTTCGCAAATATGCAACGACTCGCAATGCCCGCTTTGCGGGCATTGCTTCGCGAGTCGCCGTGGCCGCTACGCGCCCACGGACAGAGTCCAGGAGATGAAGCCTGGACTCGCTGACAAAGCCACCGGAAGTAGCGCCGCTCCGACGAAAGTCAGTTACGGCAATTATATAATAGATACATAAGATCTGTTTTTATATTCATCCCTTTTTCAACTCCTAGTCTCTAATTTGAATATCCATATTGCTTCACATTTCTTCAAAATAATTTTTGTATCTCTTTTCAGCTTCATTACATTTCTATGGCATTTACTTTCAGTGCACCAATATCCCCTGCATGAATGTTCAGAAAGTGTTGTGAGGCTCTAGACAAACGTCTTGTACACTTGTTTTGAGTGTCTTCTATATGTTTGAAGATAAGGCAGTTTTCTGATCTAAGAAAAAAATTTGCAGTCCCTATGTTACTTCAGATTGCCAAAATATGACAATGTGTGATGAAATCACTGTCATGATTTCCCTGTATATCCATGCGAGTGTATATAACCACACATGCAATATTTTCATACTTGCAATCATGTGCAAACTAGTTTCACCTGGCTTCTTTCAATGAAAGAGAATGGTGATAATACCATATCACTAAGTATTGAAATTTTTCCTCTTTGATCCGGGATGTACAACGCAAAATTATATTGTAAATTGATGTAAATACTTATGCCCCAAAGTAACAAAAGTGTTCTGGAAATAATACTTTTATTGGCAAACCAGAAAAATTATGTTTGCAAGCTTTTAAGGCTGCTTTACACGTTACGATATCGCAACGCAACTACGATAAAAAGTCACGTGGTAGGGGTTGCAGTTGATATCGTTCGTGTGTTGTGTCGTGTAAATGAGCAATGTGACGCAAGAACAATGCAAAAACAATATCGTTTGTGGATTGTGCATGCTCTTCAACCGTGCAATATTGGCTATGCGATCTGGCAAGATCGTGCTGTGTGATAGCGCAACTACGATTTGGAGCGCAACTTCCCCTATTCACTCCAATGTTAATTGGTCGTTCCGAGTTGCTCAGACGCAGTGTGCAAGAGGGGCGTACGACATCGTAGTTGTGTTGCCTGCCGATATCTCCCTGTTTGACATCTCCTATGCGATCTTGGATAAATGCCAAAAACGTGTGCACTCCCTGAAATTGTATGCAATATCGGAATGATATTGCGACGTGTAAAGCGGCCTTTAGAGCCCAATTGCTCCCTCGTCAAGAAATATTACCAAATAATCTTGCCTGACAAAGTTATTGGGCTCTGAAAGCTTACAAACATTGTATTTATGGTTATCCAATGAATGTATTTCTCCCAGAATACTTTTGTCATTTTTGGGGCATAAGTAATTTCTAGTGATGAGCGAATAGTGAAATATTCAGTTTCAATTGTTCTAACCAAAAGTATTCATGTACTTGTCTCGAATACTGAACTTAATGAAAGTCAATGGGATACTCAAATATTTTTCTTGAAGATTACCCAGAAAAACATTTGAGTTCCATGTTGACTTCCTCTAGGCTAAGGATTCAAAACAAATTCCAGAATAGCAAAAAGTATTCAGTTACAATAATATGAACCCAATATTTCACTATTAGTTCATCACTAGTATTTACATCTTCTTTGTCCTGAAAATCCTTTTCATTGCAGGTTTAGCCAAGCCAGATTCTATTCTTGTTTCCACAGTCATAAAAACTTTTTTCCAACCTTCTCAGAGACTGAGGAGTTTCTGATTAAACAAGGATAAACCTTTGGTTTATGGTAAGATGTTTATCTGGTACTCAAAATTTTGAGGTTTTTTTTTCAAAGATGGATTTCTCACCCATGTGGACTTTCTTCATTTGGAAACAGTGAGCTATAACATATTCAAAAGATCAGACAGCATTGGAAAATGAAGAGACTCACTAAAAACAACTTTCAATCAAATGTGTTACATTTGCTACTTGTGTTCATTTTTCCTACTTTAACAAAGAGTGGATAAACAGTTTTTGATTGAAAATGTCTAAAGTAAGAAAATATACATATACATATCAAGTATGTAGTTAAATAATATATAAAAATGTATATCTTTTAAATGTGTATTCAACTCACAAAAGAAATGCTTTTTCAGAATCCTATTAAGATGACAATTCAAGCAATATGCCATAGTATTCTAGTAAAATGCATACAAATTGATGATAATCATAGCACAATATTGAAGAAATAGATTCATTGGTACCTAGCGAGTAGTAATAAAATGTGTATCATTCAAGCACCACTGAATTGAAAACTAATAAAGGATCAGAAATGCCAGATTATCACCACAATTATTGTGTCCTTAAGTTTCCTTAGCATCAGAGTGGCTAGCATATCATTAAGTTTTATTGAACTTCAGGTTGTATTTTGCTTTTGATTTTGCCAAAGTTTCTGTCTAATTTTCTGTAATTGTGTACATTGTGTATATCACCTCGGCCAATGCATGTTGTACCATTCCAATGTATGCCATTATATCAGAATCCTATTCGGCAATGAAAGTCCTAGTGCAGAGCAAAGAAAGTTGAAGAGAATGATACACTTTGCTAGGTTGAATAAAAAAGAAACACGGCTGTCTTCAGTAGGAGCAAGATACAGTTAGATCCACAAATATTTAGATTTTTTACCTGTTTACTGAACATATTCAAGTTATCTAATATATAAAGTTGAGTGTATTTATGCATGTGTGTATGTAAGTCCACTATACACCCATATAGGATCATAATGCCCATATATGGTAATAAAACCCAAATATGGTAATGCCCATATATGGTGATAGGACTGTGGTCTTCATGGTAATAGTGGGAATAGTATAATATAAAGCTCCCCCAAAGCCCTCCCTATACTATACAGCACCGCTCATATACTATAAAGAAACCCCATAGCCCTCAATATACTATTATGCACCCTCCATAGTCTACATTATACTATAAAGTGTTCCCCTTAGCCCTCCATAAATATTATAAAGCACCACCCATAGTCCTGCATATACTATGAGCACTCCCCATAGCCCTCCATATACAATAAATCACTCCCAACAGCCCCCCATATACTACAAAGCACTCCCCACAGCCCTCCAAATACTAAAGAGCAAACCCATATACTATAAAGCACTCCCCATAGCTATCCATAAACTTAAAGTACTCCCCATAGCCCTCCATATGTATCAAGAGAGTTATAACTTGCCATATATGGAAGAGAACAAACAGTGATGTCACAAGAGAATGTTAGCCTATAAAATGTGGACATACATACACAAAGAACACATAAAATAAATTCAATGATGTTCCCTGAGTCAACTGAGCTGTATTTTCTGTCTTATTACTTTGTGACGTTTATGTGCAAAATGATCATTCTATTTTGTTGTAACTAAGAACAGTTAGTTACTATCCCAGGTAATTCCGGTTCTACAGCTAGTATTTATATAATGGAAATTGACATGAAGTTCAGACTTTTAGCTCTCATTTGAGGTATTCACATTAAGATTGGATGAAGAGATTAGAGTTTCAGCTCCTTTTCAAGTACCACCCTGTTTTTAAAGTGACAAAAAGTAATTGGACAATTGGCTCAAAGGCTCTTTAATGGGAAGGTGTGGCAGTTCCTTCATTATTTAATTCTCAATAAAGCAATTAAAAAGCCTGGAGCATGGAGCCCCTTCGGAGCTTTCCAGCCAATAATGCAATAACCCAGGCTTTCTAATTTCTACCTTCAAACGCAATGTACTGTCTTGATTTGTTCTAATGATTTGTTTTCTCTTCTGTATTTTGAAAACGTTAATAAATATCACAGTTGATAAAAAAAAATAAAAGGCCTGGAGTTGATTTGAGGTGTGGTGCTTGCATTTTGATGATTTTGCTGAGAAGTAAACATGCGGTCAAAAGAGCTCTCCATGCAGGTGAAGCAAGGCATCCTTCATCTGCAGAAATTTGAGAAATTGCTACAATATTAGGAGTAGCTGAATCTACAGCTTAGTACATTGTGAGGGAAAAAAAAAGCACTGGTGACCTCACCAATACAAAAGACCTGGATGCCCACAGAAGAAAACAGTGGTGAGTGATTGCAGAATAATTACTATAATGAAGAGATACTCCTTTACAACAGCCAATCAAGTAAACAACACTCTCCAGGATCTAGGTGTATCAATATCCAAATCTACCATAAAGAGAAGACTGCATGAAAATAAATACAGAGGGTTCACTGCATGGTGCAAGTCACACATAAGCCTCAAGAATAAGAAGGCTAAATTGGATGTTGCTAAAAAAAAATCTTAAATTATCAGCACAGTTCTGGAAAAACATTATTTGAACAGAAGAAACCAAGATCAACCTCTACCAGAATGATTGTATGAAAAAAGTATGACAAAGGCATGGTACAGCTCATGATCTATAACATACCACATCATCTGTAAAACACAACAGAGAAAGTGTGATGGCTTAGACATGCATGACTGCCAGTGGCACTGGATCCCTAGTGTTAATTCATGATGTGACACAAGACAAAAGAAGCCAGATGAATTCTGGGGCTTACAGTTTATACTGTGTGCTCAAATCCAGCCAAATGCAGCCAAACTGATTGGTTGGCATTTCATAATACAGATGGAGGTTTATTAAAGTAAAGCAGTGGAATATTCTTGAATGGCCAAGTCAGTCACCTCATCTGAACCCAATAAAGTCTGTGGTCACACATGCCAATCCATTTTTCATAGTGTTCCGTTTATCAAATACATTTTTTTGGGTGCTTTTTGACCCTCTTGTGCTGCTCTGCATTTTTTGGACTTAGCCATTTTTTGGCAAAAAAATGCTAGTAAAAATGGATCCGTTAACAGATGGTGCCTTTATCTGCCATCCGTTAACGGATCCGTTTCCCATAGGACCCCATGTTACCAAAAAATGGTCAGTCTTTTCCAGCACCCAAAAACGTTGCTTGCAACGTTTTATGGACCCTGGGAAGAGGTCTGCAAAAACGGAATGACCGATAAAGTGCCACATGCGTTAACGGACCGTTTTTTGGACTTAGAAAAAAAAAGTGAAATATTTCCCAAAAACGGATCAATAACAAAAACGTCCGGCATGTGTGACCACAGCCAGAGCCGTATTTCACTTGTTAAAAACTAAACTTCAGACAGAAATGCCCACAAACAAACAGCAACTGAAAACTGCTGGAGTAAAGGCCTGGCAGAGCATTAAAAAGGAGAACACACAGCATCTGATGATGTTCATGAATTCAAGACTTCAGGCAGTCCTTGCCAACAAAGGGTTTGAGGCCAAGTATTACAAATTAACATTTTATTTACAATTATTTAATTTGTCCAATACTTTTGAGCCCCTGAAATGAAGGGATTAAGTATAAAAAATGCTTTAGTTCCTCACATATTTATGTAATCATTATATTCAACCCACTGAATGAAAGCTGAAAGACCGGACTTAAACTGCATCTGAATTGCTTTGTTCAAAATCCAATGCGATAATGTACAGAACTTCTTCTTCCTCGTCTTCTTCTTCCTCACAGAGTTAGGTCGATATATTTAGAAAGACAACATTTTTCTAATCTATTATTATGATTATTATGATTATTATTATTATTATTATTATACTTTTGCTGCACCATATATTTATCATGCTCTTGGCTCTTCGGAGACACCAGAGCATAATTAAGACCATTCAACTCAAGACAAACTGAATCTCCTTGCCAAATTTGAGCAATTTGCTAAATTCAAGTCTTAGGGCCCTTTCACATCAGCGTTTTTTGAAATTTGCGGCAGATGCGGTGAAAAAAACGCATCTGCCGCGATTATCGCATACCGGCTGCACTTGCGGCGCGGTTGTGGTAAACGCCATGCAAAGTATAGGCGTACTTGTGGCAGGTGCGGCAAGTGCGGTTTTGCACTTGCGGCAGGTGCGGCAGCAAGTGCAGCCGGTATGCGGTAATCGCGGCAGATGCGTTTTTTTCACCGCATCTGCCGCAAATTTAAAAAAACGCTGATGTGAAAGGGCCCTTAGCAGGTTTTTTAATTTTTTATAATCTATTATATAAAACCCGAAGGCCACTTCCGCCCAAAATCCGCTTCCGCTTCCGTGATGGCCTCCCTCCTGTGTCCAACTCCGGAACCGGAAGCACCAGACCCACGAGCGGCGCCACCGGCCCTGCACAGAGCCCCGTCTGCGGCCGCCCACATCCCGCCCACAGCCCTGCAGCTCACCGCCCACCAACATCCGCCAACCGGCCCGGAACGAGTGTGGGGCCTCCGCCGGCACAGCTCCCAGTCCTGCCGCTCTCTCCACAGACCGGCTGACGCTCCTCCATCACCCAGCTAGCCCCGCCCACACTCCGCCCCCGGCCTCCGGAACCGCCAACAGCACTGCCGCTGCCCGCCGCCCGCCAACAGCCCAGTAAGTCTTCCGCCACCCTGCCTCCGCTCTCCTCTGCCACCTCCAGCCCTCCTCTGCCCCCTCCAGCCCTGCTCTGCCCCCTCCAGCCCTGCTCTGCACCCTCCAGCCCTGCTCTGCACCCTCCAGCCCTGCTCTGCACCCTCCAGCCCTGCTCTGCACCCTCCAGCCCTGCTCTGCACCCTCCAGCCCTGCTCTGCACCCTCCAGCCCTGCTCTGCACCCTCCAGCCCTGCTCTGCACCCTCCAGCCCTGCTCTGCACCCTCCAGCCCTGCTCTGCACCCTCCAGCCCTCACTGCTGACCCCTGAGCCCTCACTGCTGACCCCTCAGCCCTCACTGCTGACCCCTGAGCCCTCACTGCTGACCCCTGCGCCCTCACTGCTGACCCCTGAGCCCTCACTGCTGACCCCTGAGCCCTCACTGCTGACCCCTGAGCCCTCACTGCTGACCCCTGAGCCCTCACTGCTGACCCCTGCGCCCTCACTGCTGACCCCTGCGCCCTCACTGCTGACCCCTGCGCCCTCACTGCTGACCCCTGCGCCCTCACTGCTGACCCCTGCGCCCTCACTGCTGACCCCTGCGCCCTCACTGCTGACCCCTGAGCCCTCACTGCTGAGCCCTCACTGCTGACCCCTGAGCCCTCACTGCTGACCCCTGAGCCCTCACTGCTGACCCCTGAGCCCTCACTGCTGACCCCTGAGCCCTCACTGCTGACCCCTGAGCCCTCACTGCTGAGCCCTCACTGCTGACCCCTGAGCCCTCACTGCTGACCCCTGAGCCCTCACTGCTGACCCCTGAGCCCTCACTGCTGACCCCTGCGCCCTCACTGCTGACCCCTGCGCCCTCACTGCTGACCCCTGCGCCCTCACTGCTGACCCCTGAGCCCTCACTGCTGAGCCCTCACTGCTGACCCCTGAGCCCTCACTGCTGACCCCTGAGCCCTCACTGCTGACCCTGAGCCCTCACTGCTGACCCCTGAGCCCTCACTGCTGACCCCTGAGCCCTCACTGCTGACCCCTGAGCCCTCACTGCTGACCCCTGAGCCCTCACTGCTGACCCCTGAGCCCTCACTGCTGACCCCTGAGGCTGCGCCCTCACTGCTGACCACTGAGCCTGCGCCCTCACTGCTGACCCCTGAGCCCTCACTGCTGACCCCTGCGCCCTCACTGCTGACCCCTGCGCCCTCACTGCTGACCCCTGAGCCCTCACTGCTGACCCCTGCGCCCTCACTGCTGACCCCTGCGCCCTCACTGCTGACCCCTGCGCCCTCACTGCTGACCCCTGCGCCCTCACTGCTGACCCCTGCGCCCTCACTGCTGACCCCTGCGCCCTCACTGCTGACCCCTGCGCCCTCACTGCTGACCCCTGCGCCCTCACTGCTGACCCCTGCGCCCTCACTGCTGACCCCTGCGCCCTCACTGCTGACCCCTGCGCCCTCACTGCTGACCCCTGCGCCCTCACTGCTGACCCCTGCGCCCTCACTGCTGACCCCTGCGCCCTCACTGCTGACCCCTGCGCCCTCACTGCTGACCCCTGAGCCCTCACTGCTGACCCCTGAGCCCTCACTGCTGACCCCTGCGCCCTCACTGCTGACCCCTGCGCCCTCACTGCTGACCCCTGCGCCCTCACTGCTGACCCCTGAGCCCTCACTGCTGAGCCCTCACTGCTGACCCCTGAGCCCTCACTGCTGACCCCTGAGCCCTCACTGCTGACCCCTGAGCCCTCACTGCTGACCCCTGAGGCTGCGCCCTCACTGCTGACCACTGAGCCTGCGCCCTCACTGCTGACCACTGAGCCCTCACTGCTGACCCCTGAGCCCTCACTGCTGACCCCTGAGCCCTCACTGCTGACCCCTCACTGCTGACCCCTGAGCCCTCACTGCTGACCCCTGAGCCCTCACTGCTGACCCCTGAGCCCTCACTGCTGACCCCTGAGCCCTCACTGCTGACCCCTGAGCCCTCACTGCTGACCCCTCAGCCCTCACTGCTGACCCCTGAGCCCTCACTGCTGACCCCTGAGGCTGCGCCCTCACTGCTGACCACTGAGCCTGCGCCCTCACTGCTGACCACTGAGCCCTCACTGCTGACCCCTGCGCCCTCACTGCTGACCCCTGCGCCCTCACTGCTGACCCCTGCGCCCTCACTGCTGACCCCTGAGCCCTCACTGCTGACCCCTGCGCCCTCACTGCTGACCCCTGCGCCCTCACTGCTGACCCCTGCGCCCTCACTGCTGACCCCTGCGCCCTCACTGCTGACCCCTGCGCCCTCACTGCTGACCCCTGCGCCCTCACTGCTGACCCCTGCGCCCTCACTGCTGACCCCTGCGCCCTCACTGCTGACCCCTGCGCCCTCACTGCTGACCCCTGCGCCCTCACTGCTGACCCCTGAGCCCTCACTGCTGACCCCTGAGCCCTCACTGCTGACCCCTGAGCCCTCACTGCTGACCCCTGAGCCCTCACTGCTGACCCCTGAGCCCTCACTGCTGACCCCTGAGCCCTCACTGCTGACCCCTGAGCCCTCACTGCTGACCCCTGAGCCCTCACTGCTGACCCCTGAGCCACCGCCCTCACTGCTGACCCCTGAGCCACCGCCCTCACTGCTGACCCCTGAGCCACCGCCCTCACTGCTGACCCCTGAGCCACCGCCCTCACTGCTGACCCCTGAGCCACCGCCCTCACTGCTGACCCCTGAGCCACCGCCCTCACTGCTGACCCCTCAGGCTGCGCCCTCACTGCTGACCCCTCAGGCTGCGCCCTCACTGCTGACCCCTGCGCCCTCACTGCTGACCCCTGCGCCCTCACTGCTGACCCCTGCGCCCTCACTGCTGACCCCTGCGCCCTCACTGCTGACCCCTGCGCCCTCACTGCTGACCCCTGCGCCCTCACTGCTGACCCCTGCGCCCTCACTGCTGACCCCTGCGCCCTCACTGCTGACCCCTGCGCCCTCACTGCTGACCCCTGCGCCCTCACTGCTGTCCCCTGCGCCCTCACTGCTGACCCCTGCGCCCTCACTGCTGACCCCTGCGCCCTCACTGCTGACCCCTGCGCCCTCACTGCTGACCCCTGCGCCCTCACTGCTGACCCCTGCGCCCTCACTGCTGACCCCTGCGCCCTCACTGCTGACCCCTGCGCCCTCACTGCTGACCCCTGCGCCCTCACTGCTGACCCCTGAGCCCTCACTGCTGACCCCTGAGCCACCGCCCTCACTGCTGACCCCTGAGCCACCGCCCTCACTGCTGACCCCTGAGCCACCGCCCTCACTGCTGACCCCTGAGCCACCGCCCTCACTGCTGACCCCTGAGCCACCGCCCTCACTGCTGACCCCTGAGCCACCGCCCTCACTGCTGACCCCTGAGCCACCGCCCTCACTGCTGACCCCTGAGCCACCGCCCTCACTGCTGACCCCTCAGGCTGCGCCCTCACTGCTGACCCCTCAGGCTGCGCCCTCACTGCTGACCCCTGCGCCCTCACTGCTGACCCCTGCGCCCTCACTGCTGACCCCTGCGCCCTCACTGCTGACCCCTGCGCCCTCACTGCTGACCCCTGCGCCCTCACTGCTGACCCCTGCGCCCTCACTGCTGACCCCTGCGCCCTCACTGCTGACCCCTGCGCCCTCACTGCTGACCCCTGCGCCCTCACTGCTGACCCCTGCGCCCTCACTGCTGACCCCTGCGCCCTCACTGCTGACCCCTGCGCCCTCACTGCTGACCCCTGCGCCCTCACTGCTGACCCCTGCGCCCTCACTGCTGACCCCTGAGCCCTCACTGCTGACCCCTGAGCCCTCACTGCTGACCCCTGCGCCCTCACTGCTGACCCCTGCGCCCTCACTGCTGACCCCTGCGCCCTCACTGCTGACCCCTGCGCCCTCACTGCTGACCCCTGCGCCCTCACTGCTGACCCCTGAGCCTGCGCCCTCACTGCTGACCCCTGAGCCTGCGCCCTCACTGCTGACCCCTGAGCCTGCGCCCTCACTGCTGACCCCTGAGCCTGCGCCCTCACTGCTGACCCCTGAGCCTGCGCCCTCACTGCTGACCCCTGAGCCTGCGCCCTCACTGCTGACCCCTGAGCCTGCGCCCTCACTGCTGACCCCTGAGCCTGCCCCCCTCACTGCTGACCCCTGAGCCTGCCCCCTCACTGCTGACCCCTGAGCCTGCCCCCTCACTGCTGACCCCTGAGGCTGCGCCCTCACTGCTGACCCCTGAGGCTGCGCCCTCACTGCTGACCCCTGAGGCTGCGCCCTCACTGCTGACCCCTGAGGCTGCGCCCTCACTGCTGACCCCTGAGCCACCGCCCTCACTGCTGACCCCTGAGGCTGCGCCCTCACTGCTGACCCCTGAGGCTGCGCCCTCACTGCTGACCCCTGAGGCTGCGCCCTCACTGCTGACCCCTGAGCCACCGCCCTCACTGCTGACCCCTGAGCCACCGCCCTCACTGCTGACCCCTGAGCCACCGCCCTCACTGCTGACCCCTGAGCCACCGCCCTCACTGCTGACCCCTGAGCCACCGCCCTCACTGCTGACCCCTGAGCCACCGCCCTCACTGCTGACCCCTGAGCCACCGCCCTCACTGCTGACCCCTGAGCCACCGCCCTCACTGCTGACCCCTGAGCCACCGCCCTCACTGCTGACCCCTGAGCCACCGCCCTCACTGCTGACCCCTGAGCCACCGCCCTCACTGCTGACCCCTGAGCCACCGCCCTCACTGCTGACCCCTGAGCCACCGCCCTCACTGCTGACCCCTGAGCCACCGCCCTCACTGCTGACCCCTGAGCCACCGCCCTCACTGCTGACCCCTGAGCCACCGCCCTCACTGCTGACCCCTGAGCCACCGCCCTCACTGCTGACCCCTGAGCCACCGCCCTCACTGCTGACCCCTGAGCCACCGCCCTCACTGCTGACCCCTGAGCCACCGCCCTCACTGCTGACCCCTGAGCCACCGCCCTCACTGCTGACCCCTGAGCCTGCGCCCTCACTGCTGACCCCTGAGCCACCGCACTCACTGCTGACCCCTGAGCCACCGCCCTCACTGCTGACCCCTGAGCCACCGCCCTCACTGCTGACCCCTGAGCCACCGCACTCACTGCTGACCCCTGAGCCACCGCACTCACTGCTGACCCCTGAGCCACCGCACTCACTGCTGACCCCTGAGCCACCTGTACACACACAATTAATTTCACCGCACTCCCCTAACTATTACTAAATAAACTATATATATATATTCTAGACTACCCGATTCTTCAGAATCGGGCTGCCATCTAGTAATACTATAAATACCTAAATAGTTTCATTGGGTTACTATTGGGGCAATGGTAGCAGAATATATTTGAAGATTTCCATGTCGTTCTTGCTGCAAATTTTACAACTGTAACAATACATCCATCCATATTTTTTATCAATTTTTACTCAGTGTCTCAGAAACTGACAACCAACTCTTCATTTATATATACTATTTTATACAGGTTACCTAATGACAGCTTTCATTTTACAGGTGATGAAGTGGTGTAAGATGTGATAATTGTCTCAGTGGAATACAAAGCATTCATCAACTTCCCTTACTTAAAAAGCCGCATGCCCAGGGAGACATTTGATAAGATGAATGAGGTTTATGGTGACGATTCCCCAAACAAGAAATAGCATTGTAATTTCAAATGTGGTCAAGCTTTGGAGGAAATGCCTCCAATTTCAGGGCATCCCTCTTTTGCTATCAATGAACACACCTTTCAAGTAAAGGAACTTGATGACTGCTCTGCATTCCACTGGTCCATTATCACACCTCACAACCCTTCAACACGTGTGAAAGAAAGACTGTTATCAGTTCAGATTTGCAAATTGACACATAACCTAAAGAGATTTATATCATCATTACACATGTGCAGTTTCAGCGTCCTGCAATAAATAGAAGTAGGTCAGGGGAAATCTTTCATGAACACCCCTTGTATATAGCAATGATATCATAAAACAGGAGTACAACTCCTTCTTCTTTGTGTCTGGATACTAAATGGTAGCATTTAACCAAGGTCTAGAAACTCATTCATATTACAGCATAATTATCTACAGGTGAAACATGTGCTGCAGTGAAGAATTATGATTCCATTACAGTGCCAAACCTGACATCATAAAACATGAATAGTTATTCCCATAGCACTTTTCAAATGGGTCATGTGAAAAGATTTATTTCAAAGTTAATACATAAGTGGCAAATATCTGCATTGGTAAAGAATTTCCTTAATTAAGACAGGACTTAAGGAATAAAATAACTCCATCTGAACTTTATTGAATAACATAGTATTCCTTCTATACATTGATTTGGAATTTGTTTTAGCAGTTAAATAAGTCACACAGTGGGGAACAGTATCCATTTGCTTTAAAACCATATTTTTTAACAGCCCCCGAAGAACTCAGCATGACAAACGTGAAGGATTCGGTCCATATCAACTGAGACTGTTATTGATTGCATTTAAAGGAAGAGGTCATGGCACCTAGCAGGGCATGACATTTGTCCAAACTCACCTTCTGCTTTTACTTTTTCCTCCTAACTTTTAATGTGAGTCAGATTAAAACAAGCTGAGTTTAAGCCTCATTTTTAACTTGTAGGATTATGTCATATGCAGGTTAAAAAGTGATCTCAGAATTAATGTATTCTAAATATTTCTCCGATAAGGCAGGGAAGGGTTTCAAGAAGATGGCAATAGGACTCTTGTGCTGTGACCTGATGCAGCTGAGTGATTTCCAAAGTCAGAAGTCAGTCTCTGACTGTAAAATAGACATCTGATCAAATTGTCATGCTTTATGTTTAATGGAGTGTTAAAAGGACTTTGACACAAACCATTACCCACTATTTACTTATTCAGAGCAGAAACCTACTGGAAAATTGAAGGCAATGATCAGTACTTTGAATGCAGTGCTTTGGAGAGATTGAACCAATTAAATTACATTTTCTACAATGTGTCTTTTTAAGCTTAAGATTTTGTATTTCATACTCTGATGTGAATTATGTGCCTTTTATGTAGCACTCAATGAGATCTCTCTTTCAGCTTCGCATTTTAGGTTTGTTTTCAGGTCATAAAATAGTTCAGTATAATATATTTAATATGGTTGCCAATGATTATAACTTTTTCATACGTGAAGCATGAAAGTAAAATATATTATTTGGTCTGGCTTTCCAATACAGTCTTGTGAGATTAAAAAGTAGTGAATGACTTCATCCCTCTATCAGTAAAGTAAAAGACGCATATTATAACTTGTTAGTATGCAATGAATGCAAACCCGTAGGAATACAAATTGATGTTTACTTATTACTAATGGGAGCCTGATGCTATCGATCAGGATGGCGTGACATCACAATGGAGGCAGGCTCTTCAACGCTGGGAGCGGCTGGGCGGCTGTCTCTCCCTCTGTGTTGTCTCTCCCTGTCTGCAGTCTCTCTCACCATGCTCTCTCCCAATGATGTAAATAAATGTATTTTTACTAAACCCCTTAAGGACCGAGTCACGTTGTACGTTAATGAACAAGCCTCATTTTGCAATTCTTACCAGTGCCACTCTGAGGTTATTTTCTGAAATGCTTCAACAGATTCCAGCATTCGGAGTTTGTTTGCTTGTGACATTTTGGACTTCATGTAAGTGGTAAACTTAGGATGATATTTTTTCCATATCTTTGTGAAAAAAATCACCACATTTGGCAACAATAATGAAAATCTAGCAATTTTCAAACTTTGAATTTTTATTCTTTTAAGGATACCTTCTCACGCCACAACCGCGGGAGATATTTTTGGAGGCAATATTTCTCCTGGAATTATCGCCGCCAAATTGCCTCCTTATGTGTGTATTTCAGGAATTTGGCGGTGATAAAACCAATGTCGCCTGTTTCGATTTCACAGCACTGTTCTAACATCGAAACCAGGAGACATTTGTCTTATCGCCGCCAAATTCCCGATTTACATGCCGCAATAAGGAGGCAATTTGACAGCGATATTTCCAGCGAGAAATATCGCCGCCAAAATTGTCTCCCGCGTTGTGCGTGAGAAGGTACCTTAAAAGAAAAAGGTACCCTAAAACAGAGTAATATAACACAAAATAGTTAATAAATAAATTTCCAACATGTCTACTCTACATCAGCACAATTTTGGAAACAATTTTTTTTGATAGGAAGTTATAAGGGTTCAAAGTTCATCAGCAATTTCTCATTTTTTCTACCAAAATTTACAAAGCCACTTTTTTAGAGACAAAATCACACTTGAAGTGACTTTAAGTGACAGTAAATGCGCAAAAGTGACACCCTTCTAAAAACTGCACCTTAACAGCTACTCAAAACCACATTCAAGAAGAGTAATAACCCTGTAGGTGCTTCACAGGAACTAAAGCAATGTGGAAGGAAAATAAATAAAATTTTACGTATTGCCAAAAATTTTTTACTTTAGCCTCAAATAAAGCATTTTCACATGGGTAACAGGAAAAAATGCATCATAAAATTTGTTGTGCAATTTGTCCTGACTACACTTATACCCCATATGTTGAGTGCAGGGCAGAACTTGGAAGGGAAGGAGCGACATTTTACTTTTGAAATGTAAAATTGTCTGGGATCATTAACTGACATCATGTCATGTTTGGAGAGCCCCCAATGTGCCTAAACAGTGGAACCCCCCAAAAAGTGACCCCATTTTGGAAACTAGACCCCTCAAGGAATTTATCTAGATGTGTAAGCACCTTGAACCCAAAGGGATTCACATAATTTTATAACAAAGAGCTGTGAAAATAGAAAATCACTTTTTTCCCACAAAAAAGTTTTTTTAGTTCAAAATTTAGCAATTTCACAAGGGTAACATGGGACATTTCACCATGCATATTGTTGTGCAGTTTATCCTGAGTGCACCAATATACTACATATGGTGGAAAACTACTGTTTAGTTGCATGGCAGGGATAAAAAAGGAAAGAGCACCATTCAACTTTTGGAATTCAATCGCTGGAATCTTTACCTGATATCATGTCACATTTGGAGAGCCGCTGATGTCCCTAAGCAGTGGAGCTCCCTCACAAGTGATCCCATTTGTGAAACTAGACCCCCTATATCTACAAATGTGGATACATACATTCTTCACAAACGTTTATAATGTTGAGCCATGAAAACAAAAAAAATAACTTTTCCAACAAAAATGTTTTAGCTCCAAATCTTGCATTTTCACAAGGGTAACAGGAGAAATTTTACCATGTAGCAGCATGCAATTTATTGTGCTATTTCTCCTGATTATGGTGATACCTTACATGTGGTGGAAAATTACTGTCACGGCACATGGCCGGGCACGGAAGTGAAGGAGCACCATTTGGTTATTGGAAGACATTGTGGACGCTAAGTCGCGTTTGCAAAGCCACCGAGGTTCCAAAACAGCAAATCTCCCCAAAAGTATCAACAACCCCTCAAGTAATATATCTTGTGGTGTGATGAGCACATCAAACCTATTGGTGCTTCACAGAATTTTATAATGGTGAGCCGTGAAGATAAAAAAAAATACTTTTTTCCAACAAAAATGTTGTATTAGGTCCAAATTTTGCATTTTCACAAGGGTAACAGGAGAAATAGCACCATGCAACCCCATATGTGGTCAGAAACTACTTGTCAGGAACAGTGCAAAGCTCAGAAGTGAAGGAATGTCATATCGGAGTGCAGATTTGGCTGGTATGGTTTGGGGTGCCACATCACAATGGCAGAGGCCATGAGGGGCCAGAATATTTAAAATCCCCACAAGTAACCACATTTTACAAACTGCACCCCTCAATGAATTCATCCAGGGGTGCAGTGAGCAAATTGCCACCATAGATGTGTCAAAAAAATGTTGTAACTTTGGGCAGTGAGGAAAAAAATACTTACATTTTTACCACAGAAAAGTTGTTTTAGCCCCAGATTTTACATTTTTACAAGGCTAAAACAGATAAAAATGGCCACATAATTATTACACAATTTCATGTTAATGTGACAATACCCCATATGTGACTGTACGTCACTGTTTGGCCACACTGCGAGATTCGGAGGGAAGGAGCGCCATATGATTCCAGTAACACAGATTTTTCTAGAATAATTTGTGGGTTCAATATACTGAGCCCGTAAGTGTCAGAAGAGCAGAATCTCCCTCAAGTGACCGCAATTTGGAAATGACACCGCTCTGGCAATCCATCTATGGGTGTAGTGAAGATCTTGACTTTATCAGAGTTTTCCAGAAACAAGCAGCAATTTTTACATAAAAAAATTATATCACCATATTTTGAGAGCTGTAATTTTTCTATCTTTCTGCTGACAAAGTCATGCGAGGACTTGTTTTTTGCAGTTCGGCATGGAACTGTCACTGCATGTTTACATGCAGTCACAGTTCAAAGACATGACGGATATAGCCATCATGGTATGGGAAGTGACATTTTTCCATGAAGGCTATATCCATCATTGGTTGTTAAGGGGTTACAAACCTGTTTATGTGTTTTTTTTTTTATTAATAAAGTGTTTATCTTCCTGGTAAAAAATGTGTAGGGCTGTATTTTTTATTGCCAGCACATGTAAACCATGCAGCTACTGACTGCCAACCCCCGCTGCTTGGTGTCACCTTTGCTGGCAATGAAAAATACCCGGGAGCTCTATTTTTATTTGCTGTATTTCTGTTTGCCAGCCAAGGAAACCCAGGCAGCGGATTAGAATTTTCAGCATGGTGAGCCCCATGGTGCATCATGTTTTTATATTCAAGAGTCCAAAATGGCAGCCAAGTGAGTAATAGCGCATGTGCGCTCTCTGCCCCCTCCTGCACTCACTTTGCTCACCCCTAGAGTCTCTAAGCAAGAGTGCATTATCCCTGCCTCCCTGTGTGTTCTCTCTTTAACCCATGCGCACTCTCTTCCCCTATATACTGTATCTGCCCTGTGCGCTTTCTTCTCCCCTCCCTGTGTGCTCTCTCTGCCCTCCCCCTGTGTGCACTCTGCCCCCTGTGCTCTCTGTCTGCCCCCCTGTTGTGTGCTCTCTCTGTCCCTCCTGCTGTGTGATCTCTTTTCCCCTCCTGCTGTGCACACTCTCTTTCCCCTGCTGTGCACTCTCCCTGCTATCCTGCTGTGTGCTCTCTCTGCCCTCCTGCTTAGCACTGTCTATGCCCCTTGTTGGGCACACTCTCTGTCCCCACCTTCTTTGCGCTCTCTATCTGCCCCATTCTGCTGTGTACTCTCTCTGCCTCCCAGCTGTTCACGCTCTCTTCCACCCTGCTGTGTGCTTTAGTTTTCTCTCTCCCTGCTGTGCATACTCTCTGCCCCCCTGATGTACACTCAATCTGCCCCCTGTGCTGTGTGCTCCCTCTGTCCCCCCTCTGTGCACTTTCTCTACTCCCCTTGCATGGTCTATACCCTCCTGTGTGCTGTCTCTGCCCTCCTGTATGTTTTCTTTTCACACATGTGCACTGACTCTGCCCCTGTGCACTCTCTCTATTCCCTTGTACTGTCTCTTCCCTCTATGCACTCTCTCTTCCCCTGTGTGCTGTCTCTGTCACCTATGTGCTTTCTCTATCTGTTTTTGCTTTCTTCCACCTTTGTGTTCTCTCTTCTCCCTGTACCCTCTTTTACCCCTATGCAATGTCTCTACCCCACTGTTTGCTGTCTCTCTCTCACCGCTGTCTGCTGTGTCTTTCTCTTCCTATGCTTTCTGTGCTGCCCCTGTGCAACCCTTGTTCTGTTTTCCCTCCCCTGTGTGCTCTCCCCCTGTGCTGTCTCTCCTCCCTGTGATGTTTGTCCCCTTGTGCTCTCTCTTACTCTCCCCGTGTAGTCTCTCCCCCTGTGATGTCTCTTCTCTTATATCTCTCCCTGCCCCTATGCAGTCTCTCCCCTGTGATGTTTATAACAACTGTGATGTCTCTCCACTTATGCTATCTCTCTCTCCCCTATGCTGTCTCTCTCCCCTGTGATGTCTCTCCCTTTTTGCTGTCTCTCTCCCCTGTGCTGTATCTCCCCTCCCCATGCTGTCTGTCCCCCTGTTCTGTTTCTCCCCACTGTGATATCTCTCCCCTTGTGCTGTCTCTCTCCCTGTTCTGTCTTTCCACCCTGAAATGTCTTTCCCTGGTGCTGTCTCTCCTGCTCTCTATGCTATCTCTCCCCTTGTGCTGTTTTTCCCCACTGTGATGTCTCTCCCCTTGTGCTGTCTCTCTCCCTGTGGTGTTTTTCTCATTGTGCTCTCTCTCCTGCCCCTATACTAGCTCTCCCCTATTCTGTTTCTCCCCACTGTGATGTCTCTCCCCTTGTTCTGTCTCTATCTCCCCCTGTGCTGTCTCTTTCTCCTGTGATGTCTCTCTCTTTGTGCTGTCTCACTCCCCCTTGCTGTCTCTCCCTCCCTGTAATGTATCTCCCCTTTTGCTGTCTCTCCCCCCTTGCTGTCTCTCTCTTCCCAATGTGTGGTGAGTGCACTTTATGTGCAGGTGCAGTTAATGTGGCTGCGCTATCTGAAACTGGGCATGCATGCTGGGTATGCACATGCCAATTTACAGTGGTAGTGTTGTTTGTGGTGATAAGGTTTGGTGGGCGGCATGAAGTGTCAGGTCTCTATGGTGACAAAGTGTCGTGGCGGTTTTGGGTGCGGTTCGCTTTGGTGGTGGTTGGCAATACTTTTATATTTTCAGTGCAGCGGAGTCATGCACATTTGTTAAACAAAGATAAATCAGCCAATTCCCTAAAATGCATCTGTGTACAATTAGGAGCATAACAAAATAATTTTATATGCTCTTATTGTTGTTATGGATGATCAACTATCATCTGTTTGGATAGTAGAGCTATAATATCACTGCTTCTGAATACATCTGCTTTATGCAGTGATGGTTTTCTTGAAATGCAACATGAAGAGGATAACTCTTTTTTTACAATTGGAGAAAAGTCCTCTTTCTTAGGGCCCTTTCACATCAGCGGTATTTTCAAATCGCGGCAGATGCGGTGAAAAAAACGCATCTGCCGCGATTACCGCATAACCGCGACACTTGCGGCACACTTGCGGCAAGCCCCATGCAATGTCTATGGGGCTTGCGGTAAGGGTGCGGCAGGTGCGGCAAGTGCGGTTTCGGCACTTGCGGCAGGTGCGGCCGCGAAAAAAACCGCTGCAAGCAGCGTTTTTTTTCGCGGCCGCACCTGCCGCAAGTGCCGAAACCGCACTTGCCGCACCGCCGCACCCTTACCGCAAGCCCCATAGACATTGCATGGGGCTTGCCGCAAGTGTGCCGCAAGTGTCGCGGTTATGCGGTAATCGCGGCAGATGCGTTTTTTTTCACCGCATCTGCCACGATTTGAAAATACCGCTGATGTGAAAGGGCCCTTAGCTGGACAGCAAGTAAGAGTCAAATAAAGCATTGGTAAGCAATTTCTAGGATCGTGGGAAGAATTACAGTATATGCAATACACCAATAATGATTTACCATTCACATCTAGAGGGCTCCCAAATGCATGCTATTTTTGCTTTAGTAATGCCCAGTCTTGATTTGATAGAAGGAAAAGTATACACTTCTTATCTCTGAAGAGTTTAATATTTCAATACAGTAGGCCAAAAGAGCACTAAAAATTTACACCACAATAGGTAGTCCTGAATGACCGGTAGTGTGAAGATGGAAAAACATCTTTATAGTTTATGAAGTCATGGACAATAGAATAACTCCCTGGTGTACACCTTTATACAATTTTGTACATTCTATTACCGACATGTGCCTCTGAATACCTTTCACAAATTTGTTTCACCCTGGGAAAACCTTTGGCAAGGCTCAAACCAGACAGTCACAATGCCTTATTGATCGCAGGTCTTCAACTGGTGATAAACGTATTTGTTTTTTCTTTCACTGCAGGGGTTAAGGAGTATTACCTTGCTTGCTGTCTCTAGTGGCCTTAATCTTCAGGTGCAACTCTTTTGTGGTCACTCCCATCTGCTTTAAGTGCCAAGTGTCTTACTATTGTAGACTGGTTATAGAATCCATTTGAGATCTGACCATTTTGGAAGGAGCCTGTGGAGTTGAGTTGTAAGCAGCTTTGCCATTTATCTGCATTGGAAGAGTATGGATTGTTTTTTCTTTTTGTGTCTATATCCCTCCATCTGTCTAACCTTCCATGAGCTATGCTTTTGCAGTGGAGAGACTAGTGTCCTCTCTGGCCTTCTCATTAGCCAATGTAAGTTCAGGGTGATTGAGGGCTTAGGTACATGACACACATAGGGTAAGTACATGTATAGGGACATTAGGGAATGCAGGGCACAAACTCAAGTGAGTGCCTTGAGGTATCTCTTTTCCCCACTCCCTATCACCAGGGCTTTATTTTACTCCATCCCTGGTGTTTCCCCTTATGTATTGCGGTGCATGCCTGGTGTCCATTCGCCCTTGCATGACAATACCTTGACAGAAATGTTACACTAGGGACTGGTGTATAATTTTTTGCATAGGTAATGTTGCCACAATTGCTACTTTAGGTAGGTGGGTGTAGTAGGATGCCCATGAGTTATCATGATGGGTGGCATCTGCTGATAACCTCTGGTGATCCCTATGTCTGTTATCACAGTACTCCTATGAAAGCCATCTTGTGGCCATCATTCACAGAAGACAGTGTTTTTTTCTTTATAGAGCAATGCTGTGGCATAGCTGTATATAGAATAAATGATCACCTATTGCAGGTTCAAGTCATGTAAGAGGATGATTAAATGCTGCAAAAAGTAGAAAAAAATGTTTTTAGAAATCTGAAAAAAAAATAAAAAGTTGAAATCATCCCCTTTTATCACATTAAAAATCAATTTTAAAAAATTTGGTATTGATGCATTCATAAATGTCTGACCGATTAAAATGTTTCCAAAAAATATTCTGATCAGTAGACAGCATAATGAGAAATAAAATCTAAACGTACAGGTCTTTTGCCACCATAACAGAAAAATGGAATACAGGCTATCAAACCCCAAAATGTGGTCAACTAAAACATCAGCATGGGGCACAGAAAAGAAGCCATCACTTGAACACATTATCCGTCCTAGGGTGGCTTCACACCACGATAAGATCCGATCCGGGGCTTTCCAATGTAAACCAGAATGCCCCGGACTGGATTTTGGCCCCATAGTATCCTTTGGGACCAGATGCAGCTGGATGGCAGCTCTCTGCCATCCGGTTTCCATCTCTCTGGCAGAATCCGGGAGAATTTGGATTTTCCTCACCGGAGACAAAAACGTTGCTTGCAACATTTTTGTGTCCGGGGAGAAAAATCTCCCCAATTTGCTGTATCCCGGATTCTCCCGGATTCCCCCGGATTCTCCAGTGCAATCCGGTGCTCCCTAACATGGGAGCATATGGGGCCGAATTGTCCTGGTCTGGGAGGATCCTGGAACCGGACATATGCGGCTGCACGCTGCTGTTGTTTCAGGACCGCGGCTAGCTCCTTGCGGGCCGCGGTCCTGATTCATCAGCAGCTGCAGCTGTGTGCGGCTGCACACCGGACCGGAGGGCATATTAGCCCTCTGGTTCTGTGTGCTGATCCGGTCCAGGGCTGTCAGGTTCATCCCTGACAGCCCTGGATCGGATCTTGCCGCGGTGGGAAGCCAGCCTTAGGAAGTCATGACTCATGCAAGTTATTCTTTTTCAACATTTATGACTTTTTTTTTTCACTTCTTAAATCGAAGAACAACTATACTAGTTTAGTATTGACATAATCACACTGACCTGGAGAATCATATTACCAGGTCAATGTTATGGTAAAATGTCCTGTAATTGAAATAAATGGAAATTTAAAAAAAAAAACCTATTGTAGAATTTAACTTTTTTTACTATTTCGCCACACTAGGATTTTTTTACCCCCTTTCCATTACATCTTATGATAAACTGGGTGGTGTTATTTCAAAGTAAAATTAACCTGTAAAAATCAAGCCCTTACATGTATTTATTAACGAGAAAAATAAAAAAGTTATGACTTTTGGAAAAAGGGGAGGAAAAACAAAAATTCTAAACTGGAAAATTACCTGATTCTTAAGGCGTTAATATCACTGCATGTAAACAATTAATTGAATGGTGTAAAGGTTTTTGCAATTGATAATTTCTTTTATTTCTAAAGTTCCGATCTATTGATGTCAAATTTCTGAAATATTTATTCTTGCCGTGTGTGAACAAGCAAGAAGAAATCAGTCAAGAGACTATAATCTTGAAAATATGCTTGCATGAGCACATGACATATCATATATGGTCAAGTGATGGGTGACTGCCCAGAACTGATTACATAAGACTATAATAGCACAGACAGGCTTACATTCATACACTTGTGTTTACATGACTTCTGTTATTCCTACTTACCCACTACAGTCTAATGCCTATATGAAATCCTCATTAACCCTTTGCTTTACATTGTAAGTACAGTTCTGGATTCTGTGGGTATCCAGCTAATTGCAATCACATTTTGCCTAAATTTAACTATAAGGTTACAAATATTTTACATTCTTTTCCAATACTTATTGATAAAAATCTGTTGTGAATTTCTCTTGTATTAAAATAGTAACTAATTTTAGGAATGGATCATCAAATCTACAGAAAAATAATTATAATAAACTAGATGTTGGTCCAATGATATTGCACTGGGAGGTGTGGTCTTTGTGCTAACTTGTGCGCTGTCTGTGTCTCTCCCCCCTGAGTGCTGCCTATCTCTCTCTCCTCACTGTGCACCATCTCTCTCTCTCCCCCTGTGTGCAGTCTTTTTCTCTCCCTGTGTGCAGTCCGTCTCTCCCCCCTGTGTACGGTTTGTCTGTCCTCCTTGTGTGCCGTCTGTCTCTCTTTCCCTTTCTGTGCAGTCTATATCTTCCCTCTTTGTGTGGTCTGTCTCTCTCTCTTTCCTCTGTGTGCGGTCTGTCACTCTCAACCTGGGTGCACTGTATCTCTCCCCCCATGTATGGTCTGTCTCTCCCCACTGTGTGCAGTCTCTTTCTGTCTCTATGTGCTGTCTGTCTCTGAGTGCTATCTCTCTCCCTGTGCTTTGTCCCAGTGTGATTTCTTATCTCTGCCCCTTTATGTCACATGACATAGGCTTTCTACAGGTCCTTCATTGCCAGTAATAGGACTGCAGAACTCTGCCCCCTCCTCTACTAGTCACATGGCATTGACATCATCCCAGGTCCTTCATCTCTTCTTTACCAAGGCACAGGGCTCTCAGCAGCAGTGAGAACAGCGGTGGAGGCAGGGAGGTGGCAGTGGTTGACTGAGGAGCGGACCCAGACCCGGGGGTGAGCATTAGCATGCAGACAGCATATTGACACATCACTTGGGTGTGCTAATAGGGTGGCCATTATTTTTTGTGTTTCAGGTGGACCAATCAGGCACCGATAACATGGAGCAATCAGGTGGCGAATAAAACATGACATCTCGACACTTCTGATCCCAAGGCAATTATGTAAGTAGATTGTAATGAGAAATGTCATATAAAAATTCAGATTATAAAATGGTTTGTAGAGTGTAACTGCCTAATATATTATTTTTATTTTTGAAAATATTAATAAACAAATATAGTAAGTAAACTAAACTAAATGTGAAGACTGCATGAAACGTTTGAAAACTAAAGTGCCCGTTACACACAGCGATATTGTTAGCGATATCGTTGCAATGTCACTGTTTTTGTGACGTTGCAGCAATGTCGAAGTGACATCGTTGTGTGTGACACATATCAACGATCAACAATAAGTTGTTGATAGTTGATTGTAGATTTATGGCCAGGACCATTTACATAATAAATTCTTTCTACAATGTCTAGCTCCCGCTGCCAAGCTGCGGTAAGCGGAGCAGGCTGGTAACCATGGTTAAAAGTGGGTATCTAGGCAGCGTGCAGCGCCTAGTTACCTGATGTGTACCCTGGTTACCAGCCTTTTCCACTTATTGGCTGGTATTCAAGATACCCAGCGGGTAACAAGGGACAGTGTTGTCCCTAATTACCCGCTGTGTACCTTGGATACCAGCCTGTAAGCAGAGAAGGCTGGTAAACAGGGTATACATCGGGTAACTAGGTGCTGCGTGCTGCCTAGATACCCACTCTTTACCATGGTTACCAGTCTGCTCCGATTACCGCAGCATGGCAGCGGGAGCTAGACATCGTGGAAAGAATATTTCATTATTTTCCATGGTGTTGCTGGTCTACTGGTCGCTTTTGAGTCTGCCTGTGTGACAGCTCACCAGCGATCAGTTCACGATGTGGCAGCGATCCATATCATTGGTCGGATCGCTGTCACATCGCAGTGTGTAACGGGGCCTTAAGAGTAGTCACATGGATAATAGATATCTTAGGTTCTGCGCCCACTATTAAAGTTTGCAACGGTTTGGATGCAGAGTGTTATCTATGTTTCCAAATCACTGTGCTGTACAGTAGAAATCCTGTGCTTGTTTTCTCTGAAGCATTAACTGACAGGTGGGGCAGCTTCATGGCTGCAAGTATGTCAATTTATTCTCCATATAGTTGGCTGCAATTTCAAAGGTGAATGCAGCGTGTCAATAGTAGCGCCCAGAACACTGACCATGAGCACCGGTGGCTGCATTTACCCATGGAAATCACTGGCTTCCCTGCAGGAGGCTGGACATTATACCAAGAGGCAGGTAAAAAGCATAGTGGGCATGTACACTTAAAATATCTAACTAAAAACTTGATGGCAATTAGCAATTTTCGAGACAATTTAGGTCTTGCTCTCTAGAATATTTTAAAATGTATTTATAAAAACATATACACAAATATATGTTTATTTAGTGAATAAAATTAGCCCAAAGTGCAGCTAAAACTAACATTCTCATGTCACAATCACAAGGGACACGAAACTGACATTTGTAATGTTATTTAGCTTGGTTATCTTATTATTTGGTGGTTCTGATTTTTATAACTAACGTAAAATTTAAGAGGCAAGATTATACAGATAATTATGAGATTTGGAATGAGTTAAAAATTATGCACACTGGTTGTAGAATTTATTTAAAAAAAGTTTTATTATAGACAAGTACATGTTTTTTTTTACATAATCTCCCTGCTTTTCTAAAAACTCTATTAATTTTTTACCAAGTTTTTGAATACTCTCATTAAAAATATTTTAGGATGAGCTATGAACCAACAATAAATCACTGTCTTCAACTGGTGCACATAATTCAATGTCACTGTTATGTCCAATAAAAACAGTTCAAATGCGCACTCAATGTTGTTATCAGTCATGGTTGGGTATTCGGCTTCTTCTTCATGGCTTTCAATTGTGCGACCTTCCTTGAACTTACTATATACATTTATACACACTATTTTGAACCAAAACACTTTCTCCTTACTAAGTAGTGATGAGCGAACTTTGCTCAAACATGTTCGCCAATTTCAAATTCAACAAGAATGCAGCCAATTCGGTTTGGTGACCATGAATGCGAACACGTCCACCAAAATTCGGCGAACCCAAATTTGTTCGGAAAAAATTCTAAAATTTAAAATGGCCTTTAACCCGTAGACGACAGCCTAACGTCTACAGACGTCCGAAAAAAAGGGTACTAAAGCCCAGCCGTACGTCTGTAGACGTCAGGCTAGAAAATGCCCTGTAGCGCAGCCCCTGTAGCAAAAATCTCTAGGGTGTCAGCGTACCGATTGTAGCTGAGACCCTAGAGATTAGTAATCAGCTAGTTTTTTACCGGCACCTGTAATGTGATGACCGGTAAACACCGTTTACCGATCATCACATTGCACAAAGTGAAAGTGCCGGGAAAAATACTTTCACTTTGATCCGACATGAAAACACATGTCGGAACAAAGTGAAAGCATTAACCCCCTAGCCCACCAAGACCCCCAGTACTGGGGATCATCATCCCCCCCCCCCCACCACACCCCCTAACCATCTGAAAATGGCGGCGGCCGGCGCCAAACCCGCCCCCTCCGCTGCATCTCTATGCGATCTGTCAGATCGCATAGAGATGCCGCCATTCCTGGGGGGCCACTGGTCCCCTCATGGCCCCCCAATGCCATCCCCCCTCACCCCTGGTCTCACCCCTAATCTCCCCCTGCTCCCTGCGCGGCTCCCCAGCTCCCCCTCTTCCCTGCGCGGCTCCCTGAGTCCCCAGCTCCCCCTCCTCCCTGCGCGGCTCCCCTCCGGTCATCAGAGCCCCCCCTCCTTCCCCAGGTCTTCCCCATGCTGTCCCCTCGATCCCCGACCCCCTCCTCCGATATGCAGCCCCCCCGGTTCGCTCCGCTCCCCCCCGGGCCCCCTTCCCTGCTCCTCTCATACTTACCCGTCCTGCAGCGTCGCCGGCCGTCTTCTCTCTGCCTCTGTCCCGGCGCCGCTGCTCTCTGCGCGAACAGAGGCAGAGTTAACCCATCAACGACCACACAGGGGTCTTCTGCAGTTAACCCCCTGTGTGGTCACAAGGGGGTTACAAGATCATTATCCCTGTGTGATCACAGGGGTTACTGGATCTGCAGTTAACCCCTTGTTACCACACAGGGATGATGACCTGCAGTTAACCCCTTGTGTGGTCACAAGGGGTTAACTGCAGGTCATCATCCCTGTGTGGTCACAAGGGGTTACTGGATCTGCAGTTAACCCCTTGTGACCACACAGGGATGATGACCTGCAGTTAACCCCTTGTGTGGTCACAAGGGGTTAACTGCAGGTCATCATCCCTGTGTGGTCACAAGGGGTTACTGGATCTGCAGGTAACCCCTTGTGACCACACAGGGATGATGACCTGCAGTTAACCCCTTGTGTGGTCACAACGGATTAACTGCAGGTCATCATCCCTGTGTGGTCACAAGGGGTTACCGGATCTGCAGTTAACCCCTTGTGACCACACAGGGATGATGACCTGCAGTTAACTCCTTGTGACCACACAAGGGGTTAACTTCAGATCATCATCTGAATGAGAATCGTCGCGGGACCTCCCACTGGACTACGTCGGACCTTCCCAATGGACTACGTCGGACCATCCCACTGGACTACGTCGGACTTCACTGTAATAAAGATGGGGTCTAAATATGTGTTTGTGTTTTTTTTCCAATAAAAATATTTTTCTCTGTGTTGTGTTTTCTTTACAATCTATTAGAGATTCCTAATGGTCCGGTCTAATATTGGCCAGACGTTATGAATCTCGGGCTTAGTGCCAGCTGCCAAAAAGCTGGCATTAACCCCTTATTACCCAGTCTGCCACCGCTACACGGCAGCTGGAAGAGCTGGATACAGCGCCAGAAAATGGCGCTTCTATGAATGCGCCATTTTCTGGGGCGGCTGCGGGCTGCAATTCGCAGCGGGGGGGGCCCAGAAAGCTTGGGCCTCCCTACGCTGAGGATTCCAGCCCCCAGCTGCCTAGTTGTACCTGGCTGGCCCAAAAATATGGCAAAGCCCACGCCATTTTTTAAAAAAAAATTATTTCATGAAATATAAAAAAAAAAAGGAGCTTCCCTATATTTTTGGTTTCCAGCTAGGTAAAACTAGGCAGAAGGGGTTCGTGGCAGCCCGTAGCTGCCTGCTGTACCTGGTTGGACCAAAAATATGGCGAAGCTCTACGTCATTTTTTTTTTAAAATTTAATAAAGTAATACTAAAAAAAAATGCAGGGGAGGAGACAACCAGGACACGATGTGTCCGTATCTTGTGCACATGCTCTAAGGGCCCTTTCACATCAGCGTTTTTTGAAATTTGCGGCAGATGCGGTGAAAAAACCGCATCTGCCGCAATTACCGCATACCGGCTGCACTTGCGGCGCGGTTGCGGTAAACGCCATGCAAAGTATAGGCGTACTTGCGGCATGTGCGACAAGTGCGGTTTTACACTTGCGGCAGGTGCGGCCGCAAAAAAATACCGCGGTCAGCCTCGGTTTTTTCGCGGCCGCACCTGCCGCAAGTGCAAAACCGCACTTGCCGCACCTGCCGCAAGTACGCCTATACTTTGCATGGCGTTTACCGCAACCGCGCCGCAAGTGCAGCCGGTATGCGGTAATTGCGGCAGATGCGTTTTTTTCACCGCATCTGCCGCAAATTTCAAAAAACGCTGATGTGAAAGGGCCCTAAAAGTGAGAAATTGTGTGAAAAAAAGAAAATGTTCATAATGACATTATCAAATTCTGTGAAGTAGCTGTAGATTCCAAATGCTCACTATACCCCTAGATAGAATCCTTGAGGTGTCTAGTTTCCAAAATGGGGTGACTTGTGCGGGAGCTCCAATGTTTAGGCACATAGGGGCTCCCCATATGCGACATGGTGTCCGCTAACTATTAGAGCTAATTTTCCATTCAATTTGTTAGCGGACACCATGTCGCATGTGGAGAGCCCCTGTGTGCCTAAACATTGGAGCTCCCCAACAAGTGACCCCATTTTGGAAACTAGATCCCCAAAGGAAAAAATCTAGATGCATAGTGAGCACTTTCAACCCCCAAGTGCTTCACAAATTAGTCTGTAAAAAGGAAAAAAAGAAGATTTTTGTGAAAAAAAGTACTTTTTCATTTTTACGGATCAGTTTGTGAAGCACCTGGGGGTTCAAAGTGCTCACTACGCATCTAAATACGTTCCTTGGGGTGTCTAGTTTCCAAAATGAGGTCACTTGTGGGGGAGCTCCAATATTTAGGCACATAGGAGCTCTCCATACATGACATGGTGTCCACTAGCAATTGGAATTGTAAGTGGATACCATGTCGTGTATGGCGAGCCCCTGTGTGCCTAAACATTGGAGCTCCCCCACAAGTGACCCCATTTTGGAAACTAGACACCCCAAGGAATTTATATAGATGCATAGTGAGCACTTTGAACCCTCAGGTACTTCACAAATGGATCCATAAAAATGAAAAAGTACTTTCTTTTCCACAAAAATTTTCTTTTTTCATTTTTACGGATTCATTTGTGAAGCACCTGGGGGTTCAAAGTGCTCACCACCCATCTAGATAAGTTCCTTGGGGGGTCTAGTTTTCAAAATGGGGTTACTTGTGGGGGAGCTCCAATGTTTAGGCACTCAGGGGCTCTCCATACGCAACATGGTGTCCGCTAGCAATTGGAGCTAATTTTCCATTCAAATTGTTAGCGGACACCATGTTGCATACGGAGAGCCCCTGTGTGCCTAAACATTGGAGCTCCCCCACAAGTGACCCCATTTTGGAAACTAGACACCCCAAGGAATTTATATAGATGCATAGTGAGCACTTTGAACCCTCAGGTACTTCACAAATGGATCCATAAAAATGAAAAAGTACTTTCTTTTCCACAAAAATTTTCTTTTTTCATTTTTACGGATTCATTTGTGAAGCACCTGGGGGTTCAAAGTGCTCACCACCCATCTAGATAAGTTCCTTGGGGGGTCTAGTTTTCAAAATGGGGTCACTTGTGGGGGAGCTCCAATGTTTAGGCACACAGGGGCTCTCCATACGCAACATGGTGTCCGCTAGCAATTGGAGCTAATTTTCCATTCAAATTGTTAGCGGACACCATGTTGCATACGGAGAGCCCCTGTGTGCCTAAACATTGAAGCTCCCCCACAAGTGACCCCATTTTGGAAACTAGACACCCCAAGGAATTTATATAGATGCATAGTGAGCACTTTGAACCCTCAGGTACTTCACAAATGGATCCATAAAAATGAAAAAGTACTTTCTTTTCCACAAAAATTTTCTTTTTTCATTTTTACGGATTCATTTGTGAAGCACCTGGGGGTTCAAAGTGCTCACCACCCATCTAGATAAGTTCCTTGGGGGGTCTAGTTTTCAAAATGGGGTCACTTGTGGGGGAGCTCCAATGTTTAGGCACACAGGGGCTCTCCATACGCAACATGGTGTCCGCTAGCAATTGGAGCTAATTTTCCATTCAAATTGTTAGCGGACACCATGTTGCATACGGAGAGCCCCTGTGTGCCTAAACATTGAAGCTCCCCCACAAGTGACCCCATTTTGGAAACTAGACACCCCAAGGAATTTATATAGATGCATAGTGAGCACTTTGAACCCTCAGGTACTTCACAAATGGATCCATAAAAATGAAAAAGTACTTTCTTTTTCCACAAAAATTTTCTTTTTCATTTTTACGGATTCATTTGTGAAGCACCTGGGGTTCAAAGTGCTCACCACCCATCTATGATAAGTTCCTTGGGGGTCTAGTTTTCAAAATGGGGTCACTTATGGGGGAGCTCCAATGTTTTAGGCACACAGGGGCTCTCCATACGCAACATGGTGTCTGCTAGCAATTGGAGCTAATTTTCCATTCAAATTGTTAGCGGACACCATGTTGCATACGGAGAGCCCCTGTGTGCCTAAACATTGGAGCTCCCCCACAAGTGACCCCATTTTGGAAACTAGACCCCCCAATGAACTTATCTAGATGCATAGTGAGCACTTTGAACCCTCAGGTGCTTTACAAATTGATCCGTAAAAATGAAAAAGTACTTTTTTTTCAACAAAAATTTTCTTTTGTCCTCTATTTTTTTCATTTTTACATGGGCAACAGGATAAAACGCATCCTAAAATTTGTTGGCCAATTTCTCCTGAGTACACCGATACCTCATATGTAGTCATAAACCACTGTTTGGGCGCACCGCAGGGCTTGAAAGAGAAGGAGCGCCATTTGACTTTTTGAATGGTAAATTAGCTCAAAAAGTCAAATCGCGCTCCTTCCATTCTGAGCCCTGCCGTGCGCCCAAACAGTGGTCTATGACCACATATGAGGTATTGGTGTACTCAGGAGAAATTGCCCAACAAATTTTAGGATGCATTTTATCCTGATGCCCATGTGAAAATGAAAAAATCGAGGCTAAAAAACATTTTTGTTGGAAAAATTAAAATGTCCATTTTTTGTTTCCACTTTGCTTTAGTTGCTGTGAAGCACCTGAAGGGTTAATCATTTTCTTGAATGTAGTTTTGAGTAGCTTGAGGGGTGCAGTTTTCGGAATGGTGTCACTTTTGGGTGTTTTCTGTCATGTACACCCCTCAAATGGACTTCAAATGTGATGTGGTCACTAAAAAAATGGTTTTGTAAATTTTGCTGGAAAAATGAAAAATTGCTGATGAACTTTGAACCCTTATAACGTCCTAACCAAAAATTTTTTTTTTCCAAAATTGTGCTGATGTAAAGTAGACATGTGGGAAATGTTATTTATTAACTATTTTGTGTCACATAACGCTCCGGTTCAACAGAATAAAAATGACAAATTTGAAAATTGTCAAATTTTCAAAATTTTTGCCAATTTTTTTATATTTTCACAAATAAACACAAAAATTATCGACCTAAATTTACCACTAACATGAAGCCCAATATGTCACGAAAAAACAATCTCAGAATCTCTCGGATCCAATGAAGCGTTCCAGAGATATTACCTCATAAAGGGACACTGGTCAGAATTACAAAAAACAGTCTGGTCATTAAAGTGGAAATTGGCTTCGTCACTAAGGGGTTAAACTTTACCTGTTTACTTGGGGCCAAAACGCTCGCTGGTAGACCTGCTGGCTGGGGACAACACCTAACCTATGGTTAGGAGTATCCCCAGCCATTGAGTCCTTGTATTAAGCTGTAGAATTTATGGTAATATTTTGGAATTCTTTTAAGCTTCATAGACTTTGCAGGTGTTTTGACACCTGCTGGGTCTGAATTTTGGAAACAATGCCATATGTGGCAGCAGCTGGGAAGTCCAGGAAGCGTACAATGTCATTAAAATGTTAGTTTAAGAGAGTTTTATATTTTTAAGAGAATTTTTTGTGAATATTTTTTTTATTTCAGTTGAGAGCAAGCGTTTATTATTGTAGATGGTCACCAACATATGAGACCATCTGTTGTACACTTATGAAAAAGCAATATATGAAAAAATAACATATGGCCATTATGTGCTTCACATCCCTAATTCACACTAATGAAACCCCCTAGTGTGGCTATTGCTTCTTAAAAGTGTGCAATTATTATTTAATGTCATAATAATCATAATACTAATACTAATAATATGTATTAATTTATATAGCGCTTTTCATCCATTTGCAACACCGTCCCCATAGGGGCTCACATTTCACGTAGAATGCATATTACGGTTGTCCTTCTGACATTCCTGCAGTGCCCAGTAGTCTAATTCACCATTCTAGATTAATTGGAGGTGACTGGTGACTTAATTAAATTCATTTATTTTCATCATTATGTTTCGTAACCCAGTTCATATAAATTGGAGCCTGTCATACAGATGTTAATTAGCAGCTAAGTATTAGCCAACAATAGTGTGCAAACTTTCAACTCCAGTACTGATTACTTGGGTGTAAATTGTGGCACTCAATCCAAGAGGCAGGCCCCTTTGGGAAAGCAAACAAAATATACCCAAACCCGCAGAACTTTAATGGTACCTTTACACGCCGCCACAGAGGGTAGCAACAGGTAGGCATTGCACGTGCACGCGTGCGTTTTTACCTGTTGCTAACGGTTCCCGATGCCGCATATACACACCGCCACAAATTGCTCCCTGGAAGTGCCGACGGGTGCCGCGGGTTACCTTCTGTGGAGTAGCTTCCCTGATTTACACGCCGCTACCACAAGGGAATATGGGCATACATCTTATGTGCCGCAAGTAAATAGGCGTGACAGAGTTGTGCATTACGTGACGCTCGTACGGTGATTGGACAATGCAATAGCATCGTGATTGGCCAGCCTGCACAGGAGTGCTGGCTAATACATGACGCTATTGCAAATGTGTAGTGTGACTGGTCAGCTCGTTAAATATGGCGCCCTGTGCAGGGACAGCCAATGGTTACACAGTAGCCCCCACCAATAATAGCTGATGGGGCGTGGTATACATGACGCTGTGGCACGCCCCAGGGAATGGCTCAGACACAAGTATCCGAAGACACAGGAAGGAAATTCCTGGATTACACGCCGCCACTTCGTGGTCTTTTCATGACAACAGGCACAATTGTGTCTGATGCCTGGCGGTTTCTACCTTCCTGTGGCGGCGTGTAAAGGTACCATAACAGCGTCGTCCGCCATCTTGCCTGTCTGTCTGCACTCCCAGTGGCACACAGGTACTGTGTTTCTACACTCCCAGTGGCACGCGGCTCCGCTGTCTGGATCCGGCACTGCACTTGTTTGTTTTTTTCATGGATACCATGCAATTGGCTGACCTCAACACAGAAGATATAATCCACCTAACCAACCCAGGAGCAAAAGGTGGGTCAGCCAAAGCAGACCCAGAGTGGCATCATGGAGAGGAGATGGAGAGTGATGACTATGTTATAACTGTAGCACCGCACTTCCTGTTTTGGGCATCATCTGTAATTTGGTGCAGATCCAGTCCTGGGTTCCGATGCAAGCCACGGACCTGAGGAGTGAGTACCAGCAGTCAGGTGACTTTTATCGTACGGCATCCGGGCCCAGGAGCAGCACAAGTCAGGCAGCAGATGATCAGGCTGTGTGTCTGGCTACATTCCAGCTTTAGTCAGTGTCACAGCCTCAGCTCCTGGATCCCATTCCCCAAGACAACCAGAACCAGAGACTGCCCTACACAGACCGGTGAACAAATCACTGACCTCTGGTCTGAAGGTGTGAGGTATGGAACTGCAAGACACTACACCCACTCCAGTAGAACAGGGCTGTCCAAATGCAGTTGTCAAGGGCTGCAAACAACGTATGTTTCAAGATTTCTCTAACATTGCACAAGGTGCTGTTATCATCCATCACCTCTACAGGTGATGAAATTAGCACCTGTACAATGCTAAGGAAATCCAGAAAACATGCACTGTTTTCTAACCTTGAGGACTGTAGTTGGCCTCAACTGTAGAGGTTCCTGTGGAAGTAGCCAAGGGGCAAGAGGAATCCTTGAGCCCTTTCTCGACAACTGCGGCTCTCACTGTACTCTCTTACACCCTGTGCTGTTTGATGTTTTCTTTACGCAGACTGAGAATCTACATCAAAATCTGCACATCTATCCTGAGGCAAACAAAGTATAGGACAGGCCAGAAGTGATGTGGCCATGGTGCTTTTTTGTATCCTTGCACACGTGGTTCTGATTTCTTTTTTGTTTCCCAAAAGCTGAAAGCAAAAAAAGTACATTGGCACAGCACTTCAGAACTCTCATAGACATTGCTGGCTTCAGGATAGACATGCAGATTCTCAAAAGCAGTTTCTAAAAAAGCATCAAAGAGCATGGCAGGGTCACAGCATAAAATAAAGAAAGAAAGAAAGAAAGAAAGAAAGAAAGAAAGAAAGAAAGAAAGAAAGAAAGAAAGAAAGAAAGAAAGAAAGAAAGAAAGAAAAAAAAGTTTTGTGCTCCACTCCACATGGACACATATCTGCCCCATATGGAGACACGGTCTGTGCAGAATCACAGACATCTGAAAATGTCCATAGATTAACATTGGTCTCCGTATGTCTGTGCCTCCAGCATGTGTGAGCAAGGATTATGAACATGCCAAAGGAAGGGATGTGTGAAAAGGCCTTAATGTAGGCAGCTGATGGCTGGTATTTTCAGTAAGTGAGAGCTCATTGTTATTGGACAACCCCCCATGCTATCAAATAGCATGCCACAGCTGCCCCAGAAATTAGCACATTCATAAGAAGCTCCAATTCCTGGGGCTATACCTGCCCCTTTCAGTTCCCATGTAGAAGTGGCAAACTGGGTAATAAGGGGTTAATGGAATCTTTGTATTGCCAGCTACCATTAAGTAAAAAATTCTTAAAATTGGGCTATTAGTAAATAGTAAAGGAGACACAACACAGAGAGAAAACATTTTATTAAAAATAAAAACATGTATCTCGACTCCATCTTTATTACTCCCAGTGACAGGAGCTGTCTTCTTCACCGCAGCCTGCAATCAAGCAGACTTTGCAGAAGATCAAGGATGGGTATGAGAGAGTAGTAAAGATGGAGTCCAGATACGTGTTTGTATTTTTATTTATAATAAAATGTTTTCTCTATTTTGTGTTTTCTTTACTATTTACATTAAATTCTTAATGGCTGGGTTTAACATTGGCCCAAAATTCTTAATTTTGGGCTTAATGCGAGTTGGCAATAGAAAACTGGCATTAACCCCTTATTACTCAGTTTGCCACTGATACACGGCAAATGGTAGAGCCGTGTACATTGGTATGAATTGGTGTTTCTTATGAATGCACCTAGGGTGGCTGTATGATGCTATTCTATAGCATTGGGGGTAATAATGAAGGGCCCTCACCCCACTGAGAATACCAGCTCTCAGTTGCCTACTTTTACCTTGGTTGGCAATTAAAAACTGGGCAAAGCCCATTTTTTTGGGGGGACACACCATAATGCCAGGTTGGTTGCCATATACTAAGGTTTATGGCAGAAGTGGAGATATCCTTAGTATTGCACAGGTGATAGTTGAATACCTGAGGCCTCGCATACCTGGGGCCTCGCAGGCCTGCCAGGTTACTTGTTTTCTATTTTCTGTAAAAGTACTTTAGTTTGAATTTTGAAAATCTAGGTAATCCTCAGGTATATAGTTGTTAGCAATTTCCAGTTATTCATATATGTTTATGTTACAGACATTTCGGTATAACAACCTTTTTTTTGGGACTACCCCATATTCACGCACCTGGGGCCTTTTAGGCCTGTACTAGGTTTACATGTGATACTCAGTCTTTTTGTCTGTATTGTTGCTGGGGAAGAACTTTTATGACTCTGCTATTGCTGGGAAGAGTGTGGATTCTGCATGACAACATGGTCATGTGATCTTGGAAGGGAGGCTCCCTCACAAAGTCATGTGTCTCTGACCTCATTGCAGGTCTTTTTGTCCTAATTGCTGGAAAGACTTTGGAGGAAGAAGTCAGCTTTCTTTTGTATGGAAATAGAAACTTTCTGAGCTCCAAAACCAGAGGCTTCTACTGCACTACAAGAAAGTGATCTGTTGGAGGTAAGAGGAGCGGGGCTGCACTTTACCTGCTTTATATCGCTTGGTGTGCTGGGACCCTAACAAAGAGTCTTATCACATACTGTTTACAGTGCATAAGCCTGATTGTAATCTTTTTTTTTTCTTTTTAGTTTACTGACATCTAAAATTACAATGGCACAGTCTACTTCCAGGGGATTGACTGACCATGAAATCGAGGCAATCATTTTTGATAGTGATGATGAAAGTGAAATTTCTTTGTCTGATGAAGAGTACATGCCACCAGCTAATGTATCAACTTCATCGTCCAGCGATTCTTCAGATGATGAAGAAGTAATGGATGCAGCAGAACGTTCAAATAGAACATCTAAAACGAATATTTTTTGGAACAGTACTGCTGCGGCTCCTGCACGCACCCCATCACATAACATAGTAACATAGTAACATAGTAACATAGTTTTTAAAGTTGAAGGAAGACTTTACGTCTATCTAGTTCAACCCATAGCCTAACATGTTGATCTAGAGAAAGGCAAAAAAAAACCATGTGGCAACACTAAGCTCCACATCGGGGAAAAAAATTCCTTCCTGACTCCAGATATGGCAATCAGACTAGTTCCCTGGATCAACGCCCTATCAAAGAATCTAGTATATATAACCGGTAATATTATAGTTTTCAAGAAAGGCATCCAGGCCCTTCTTAAATGTTAGTAGTGAGTCACTCACTACAACATCATGTGGCAGAGAGTTCCATAGTCTCACTGCTCTTACAGTAAAGAATCCGCGTCTGTGATTATGATTAAACCTTCTTTCCTCCAGACGTAGAGGATGCCTCCTTGTCCCCGTCTCAGGCCTAAGAGTAAAGAGATCATTAGAAAGTTCTCTGTACTGTCCCCTCATATATTTATACAATATTGTAAGATCACTCCTAAGCCTTCGTTTTTCCAAGCTAAATAACCCCAAGTTTAATAACCTGTCTTGATATTGCAGACCCCTTAATCCTCTAATGACTTTTGTCGCTCTTCTCCTGGACCCGCTCTAGTTCAGCTATGTCTTTCTTATACACCGGAGACCAGAATTGTACACAGTATTCTAAGTGTGGTCGCACTAGTGACTTGTATAGAGGTAAAATTATGTTCTCCTCATGAGCATCTATGCCTCTTTTAATGCCTCCCATTATTTTATTTGCCTTTGCAGCAGCTGCCTGACACTGGCCACTAAATGTGAGTTTTTCATCTACCCTTACACCCACGTCTTTTTCAGTGACAGTTTTGCCCAGTGTTTTACAATTAAGCACATAATTATACCTTTTGTTTCCTCTGCCCAAGTGCATGACTTTACATTTATCCCCATTAAAGCTCATTTGCCATTTAGCAGCCCAAGTTTCTAGTTTACATAAATCCTCCTGTAATATAAAATTGTCCTCCTCTGTATTGATTACCCTGCAGAGTTTAGTGTCATCTGCAAATATTGAGATTCTACTCTGTATGCCCCCTACAAGGTCATTAATAAATATATTGAATAGAACCGGGCCCAACACTGACCCCTGTGGTACCCCACTGTTAACTGTGACCCATTCTGAGAGTGTTCCATTAATAACCACCCTTTGCTTCCTATCACTAAGCCAGTTCTTAACCCACTTACACATATTTTCCCCTATGCCCATTGCCCTCATTTTATGTATCAACCATTTTTGTGGCACCGTATCAAAAGCTTTTGAAAAGTCCATATACACCACATTCACTGCATTTCTTTGGTCCAGTCCAGAACTTACTTCTTCATAGAAGCTTATCAGATTAGTTTGACAGGAACGGTCCCTCATAAAGCCATGTTGATAATGGGTCATGAGGTTATTTTTCTTCAGATACTCCAGTATAGCATCTCTTAGAAAGCCCTCTAGGATTTTACCCACAGTAGAGGTTAAGCTTACTGGCCTATAATTCCCAAGTTCAGTTTTTGTCCCCTTTTTGAATATTGGCACCACATTTGCTATACGCCAGTCCTGTGGTACAGACCCTGTTATTATGGAATCCTTAAATATTAAAAATAATGGTCTATCTATGACAGTACTTAATTCCTGCAGCACTCTGGGGTGTATCCCATCCGGGCCCGGGGATTTGTCAATTTTAGTGATTTTTAGACGATGCCGTACTTCCTCTTGGGTTAAGCAGGTGACATTTAATTGAGAATTTTTGTTATCACTGATCATATTGTCTGTCATGGGATTTTCTTGTGTAAATACTGTTGAAAAAAAGTCATTTAGCATATTGGCTTTTTCCTCATCCTCATCTACCATTTCACCCAGACTATTTTTAAAGGGGCCAACACCATCATTTTTTAGCTTCTTACTATTTATGTAGTTAAAAAATATTTTGGGATTATTTTTACTTTATCTGGCAATGAGTCTCTCTGTCTCAATCTTTGCTGCCTTAATTTGCTTTTTACAGATATTATTTAATTTTCTGTATTTATTTAATGCTTCATCACTACCTACTTGCTTTAATTCCCTAAATGCTTTCTTTTTGTCACTTATTGCACCTCTTACCGCTTTATTTAGCCATAGTGGTTTCCTCCTATTTCTAGCATGCTTATTCCCATAGGGTATATATTGTGTACAGGTCCTATTCAGGATGCTAATATACATCTCCCATTTGCTTTGTGTACTTTTATGTCTCAGGACATCGTCCCAGTTTATTGCACTAAGATCATCTCTCAACCGTTGGAAATTTGCCTTCCTGAAGTTTAGTGTCCTTGTAGCCCCTCTACTACACATCTTTGTAAAGGATACTTGAAAGCTTATTATGTTATGATCACTATTACCCAAGTGACCTCCAACCCGTATATTTGATATGCGGTCCGGCCTGTTGGTTAATATTAGGTCCAGCAGTTCCCCCCTTCTTGTTGGGTCCTGAACCAGTTGTGAAAGGTAATTGTCTTTCATAGTTTTCAAAAACTTATTACCTTTGCTGGAACTGCAGGTTTCTGTTCCCCAATGTATTTCAGGGTAGTTAAAGTCTCCCATAATAATGACTTCTCCCTGAGTCGCTGCTTCATCTATTTGCTTTATGAGGATATTTTCCTCCACTTCCATTATTGTTGGGGACTTATAACAAATCCCTATCAGTAATTTATTATTTTTTCCCCCTCCCCTTATCTCCACCCACAGAGACTCTACATTTCCATTAGATTCACCTATAGTATCACGCAGGATGGGTTTTAAGGATGATTTTACGTATAAACATACACCTCCTCCTCGCTTATTTGTACGGTCATTTCTGAACAGACAATAGCCCTGTAAATTAACAGCCCAGTCATGGCTCTCGTCCAGCCAAGTCTCCGAAATCCCCACCATGTCATAATTATTTTCCAACAAAATCAATTCTAATTCCTCCATTTTGTTGGTGAGACTTCTGGCATTAGTGTACATGCACTTTATGCATCTCTCTTTACCTCTATTCCTTCCTACTATATTGACTGTTCTAACCCCACCCCCCCATGCCACCCCCAATTTTATTACTTGTGCCCAGGTTACTATTTACACTATCTTCCCCTCCTATACAATGAATACTCTCCCCCCCAATCCCTACTTTAAACACTCCTCCAACCTTCTAGCCATTTTCTCCCCCAGCACAGCTGCACCCTCCCCATTGAGGTGCAGCCCGTCCCTAGCATAGAACCTGTAGCCAACAGAGAAGTCGGCCCAGTTCTCCAGGAATCCAAACCCCTCCTTCCTACACCAATTCCTGAGCCACGTATTTATCTCCCTAATCTCCCTTTGCCTCTCTGGTGTGGCACGTGGTACAGGCAGTATTTCAGAGAATACTACCTTGGAGGTCCTTGCCTTAAGCTTGCAGCCTAATTCCCTGAAATCATCTTTAAGGACCTTCCACCTACCTCTAACTTTGTCATTTGTGCCAATGTGCACCATGACCGCTGGGTCCTCACCAGCCCCTCCCAGTAATCTGTCAACCCGATCAGCGATGTGCCGGACTCGGGCGCCAGGTAGACAGCACACTGTTCGACGATCCCTGTCTTTGTGACAGATTGCCCTATCTATTCCCCTAATAATTGAGTCCCCCACTACCAGCACCTGTCTGTCCTGCCCTACTCTCCTGTTTTCCCCCTTACTGGAGCGGACACTCCTCCGGCTTTCAGAGGTCATGCCCTGCTGCAGCAGTGCTGTACCTGAACTCACACCCCCCTCATCTGCCAACATAGAAAATTTATTGGGGTGTGCCAGATCAGGGCTAGCCTCCCTGGCACCCTTCCCTCTACCCCGCCTTCTAACTGTCACCCAGCTAGCTACCTCACGGTCCTGCAGCTCCATACTACCATCCTCCCCCACATCTATCCCATTGAGCAGCTGTTCAGTGAGCAGCAGACTCCTTTCCATATTGTCTATGGATCTCAGCGTTGTCAGTAGCTCATTTAGATCCAGTATCTGGGCTTCCAAATGCACAACGTACTCACATCTCACACAGCAGTATGCACCCTCGACCGGCTGTTCAAGGAATTGCATACATGTGGCAAGATGTACACTGGATGGCATTGCCAATCATGGAGCTCATTTCCTAATGGGAATTGCACCAGACAGAAATGATAAGTAAAAAGAAATGCAAAGTATTAATTAAATACAACCAGCAATTCAGTAAGTCCTCCCTTCCAAACTCCCTGAATCCAAAGTCACTGAATCACAAGTCACACACTTCCGTCCGCACTTGCGCTCCGTCACACTCAGCTCGTCACACTTGCTAGAAAATCAGATTTAAATTATTCTTTTTTTTTTTTCCCTTAGCAGAAAAATCAGCCTACAGCTCAGTGTACTTCCAAAGGACCAGCTGCTTCTTATAAACCCTTAATTATGCACCCCCACCCTTAATTAACCCCTTGTAAGTATAGCTACACCACAGCTACACCACAGGTTTTAAGTGCAAAGTAGTTAACCCTTTAACTTACAGGTAGTAAAATAAGAGACTATAAACTTGTAGAGAGAAAAGAAAGTTAAGAAAGCCCAATAAAATTAAAAAGGTAAAAAAAGCAGTCAGCAATTCACACAGGTATTTGTTGCAGGATTCCCAAACACCACTTCACTGAATCACAAGTCACACACTTACTTCCGTCCGCACTTGCGCTCCGTCACACTCAGCTCGTCACACTCGCTAGAAAATCAGATTTAAATTATTCTTTTTTTTTTTTTTCCCTTAGCAGAAAAATCAGCCTACAGCTCAGTGTAATTCCACTCTAACATTATTAGAGTTGCGGAATACGCTTTCTGTAACATCCAGAGTAAAGAGAAAAAAAAAGAAAGTGCTGCTATATTTGTCCAGCAAAGAAGGAAAGAAAATCGGAGCATTTCTGTTCTACTTGCGGATAAAATGTATGCAAGGAACATTCAACTGAAAAAATAATATGCGAGAATTGTCGGGGAATATGTAAAGTTACAAATAAATATTCCTGCACCAAGTTTGCTACAACCAAAAAATGTTTTCATAACTAAATTGTATATAGAATGCCTATTTTTGGCGTGCCCGTTTACTTACTTTTTTGTTGTTTTATGCACATAATTCTGTTTTGGAAATATACACATCTTAGGCTGTGTTCCCAGTAGCGCTGGGGTTCACCAGAAGGGGATAAATAATGGATCTGACCTCCTGGTAACTCCAGCTAAGGCTGCCGGAATGGCAGGATTCTGCCAGCCTTAGCTGGGGTCACAAGGAGGTCAGATCCATTACGGATCCCCTCCTGGCAGACCCCAGCGCTACTGGGAATGCATCCTTACTTTGCAATTGTAAAATAAATTTTGAAAAGTATTTTTATTTGAGTTATTCCGTGTTATTTGCACACAGGCCTAAAAGGCCCCAGGTGCGTGAATATGGGGTAGCCCCAAAAAAAGGTTGTTATACCGAAATGCCTATAACATAAAAATATATGAACAACTGGAAATTACTAACAACTATATACCTGAGGAATACCTAGAGTTTCAAAAATCTAACTAAAGTAATTTTACAGAAAATAGAAAACAGGTAACCTGGCAGACCTGCGAGGCCCCAGGTATGCGTCCGCCAGCCTTAGCTGGGGTCACCAGGAGGTCAGATCCATTACGGAATCCCGTCCTGGTGGACCCCAGTGCTAGTGGGAATGCATCCTTACTTTGCAATAAACTTTGAAAAGTATTTTTTTTAAGTTATTCCATGATAATTGTAAACAGGCCTAAAAGGCCCCAGGTGCGTGAATGTGTAGATTTCTATGGGTATGCGTTCTAGGGTTAAGGTCCCTTAAGGCTGGCCAACACTGGATTCACACTTCCAAATATATTCCTGACAGATGTCCACAAATTGATTGTTTTGTATGTCTCTAAATTATAAGCCTAGGGTCACACATAAGCCCTGGATCAGTTATTTGCATCAATTTTTCAACTTTAGAATTCTAAGTCCAAAAACTGATGCAAATAACAGATCTTGAACTCAAGTGTGACTGCTCTGCTATGCGTTTTTTAACTGGACCCAAAAAATGCTGCAAGCATGTTTTTTTTAACATGGAGCCCTATGGGAAACGGATCCGTTAAAAAAAGGCACCATCCGTTAAAGGACCCTTTTTTTCTAGCATTTTTTGGCACAAAATGGCGAAGTCCAAAAAATGCATAGCTTCACAGGAGGCTCAAAGAACAGCCTAAAAAAAACGGATTTGTTAATAGATCCATTAAAAAAACTGATTGGCATGTGTGACCCTAGCCTAACAGGCAGATGATAAGGCTACTCTCAGTTTCAGGTCTAGTCTAAGGCTAGGGTCACACTTGCAATATTCTAAGTTCCCTGCATTGTTTGCAGAAAACTTAGAATATTTTTCTCACTATGCAGCCTGCACGCAGCCTTCACGCTGGCTGCATAGTGGCGAACACGGCCCCTGTGCGTTGCCCTGTGCGTGGTGCAAATCGCACTCCCCACAGCCCGCTGTGTAGCTGGTATCCAGGGAACAAAACGGGTTGCTAGGGGCCGCGTTCGCCGCTATGCAGCCTGCGTGAAGGCTCGTGCAGGCTGCATAGTGTGAAATATATTCTAAGTTTTCTGCAAACAACGCAGGGAACTTAGAATATTGCAAGTGTGACCCTAGCCTAACACACCACTGCTTAAAGTCATTTATCTTTCATATTCTTTCCATAATCTCTACCAACTATTAGGAACTATTTTTTCTACATGCCTAGTAAGGCAACCCTTTGCTTAGGCTAGGTTCACATTGCGGTTTTATGGTATCCAGCTGTGTCCAGTGTTTTGTAGGAAGCACCGGACACAGCCTGACAGCTCCGGACAAACAGAACTGGAGGGTAAATATGCCCTCCGGTCCTGTTTCCTCCCAGAATCGGCAGTCCGCGGTTGAAATGTCAGGATCACGGCTTGAGGAGAGCTAGCTGCGGTCTTTAAATCTCAGCCGAGAGCTCTCCATGGTGTTGAAGCTCAGCACTGAGCTTTAGCGCTCGGTGTCCAGGAGTGGAACAGATTTTCTGCCGGGTCCAGCATGATCTGGCGCCCATAGACTCTCATGTTATTGGGTGCATCCGGGTGGATCCAGTTTTGTGTAACCTTTTGCCCTGGACACAAAAACGCTGCAAGCTGCGATTTTGTGTCCCAGGAAAAAAAAACTAATTCTCCCGGATCCACCCTGACAGATGGAAACCGGATGGCAAAACACTGCCATCCAGCCCCATAAGAATACTATGGTGCCAAAATCGGATCCGGAGCTGTCCGAGTCACAGCAGAGAGCCCCGGATCACAAAAAACGTGGTGTGAAGCTGGCCTTAGTTAGCTGGATATTAATTCTGTCACTTCTGAACACAGGTGCTGCAGTCCACAGGGGAAACTAAGTATATAAGCATAACAAACACAGGCAACATAGGCTCAAAATATTAGAAAATAGTATGCATTATGCAACAATATTGGTGCCTTCAAGGGGAAAACATGACAACTAGTGATGAGTGAGTACTGTAATATTCATAATCACTATACTCGTTACAAGTACTTTCTAATAATCGCGTATTCGTTCTGAATAGCGAGTACAATGTAAGTCAATAGGAAACGTGAGTAATTTTTTGTTGGACCCTAAAAAAGGAGTCTGGGGCTTGAGGAAAAGGCTTAAATGGGTGGGAAAGTGATGAAACAGAATGGGAGCCTGCATGCATTTCTGACTCACATATGGTTTGTGGGAATAGCTTTGTCAGATACACAAAAAAAAATTACCAAGCCTAACCTAAATCGCATTTAACAAGCCAAAAAGGTTCACAAACAATTTTACATGCATAATCACTTGTATACAAGGCTTAATAAACCAGAAAAACAAAAAATATTGCTTTTAGCTTTTCTTCACACGTGCTGTTGTAGCTTTTTCTTGCCTTTTACAATTGGGAGGGCCCTGGCTTGTACATTTTGTCATGCATCATTTTTAGTTCGTTATTCTCAAGCACTTTACAAGGCCTCAGGTGGTCTAGCAACATACGTTTTGGAGGGACCGCTTTTACTTCAACATTTGGACGGTCCCTCCCCCATTTGAGAGTCAGATAGTGGAATACATATTCCATAGAAGTTTACAATGTGCCCATTGTAGTTTTGGGTAAAACTCTCCTCCTCCACCTCCATGACATTTTGCTGCCCTAAATTCAAATATTCAGAGGACCTGCAGTAGGCAGGAAACCTGAGATTACTGAGGGCCCAGAGATGACCCTGTAATGTATGTTTTGGCGGGACCCGCTCTTACTTATACATTTGGGCAGTCCGTCCTCTATACTTTGGGAAAGGCCCTCCTCTATTCATTTGGGAAGGCTCTCTATACATTTTGGAGATTTCGGATTGTTGATCCAAAAGTATTTGAGGGCCCACAGCCAGAAGAAAGTCACTTGGAGGAACCTGATTTGCTGTCTCCAGATGTTGAAGACAATGATGATGAGACAGAGTTGCCATCAGGTCAACCTACAATCTCAATTGTTAAGGAGGACAACATGGAATATGAGTTGGTCGATGATGAGTCGACACATCCGAACTGGGCCGTTGGCACGTATAGCCAGCACAGCAACACAGAGGAAGATTCATATGTAACCCCAACACAGGTGCTAAGGGGTACTACTTTGACCAGACTGAGAACTGGGTTAACTGTTCCCAAGAGCACCCCCACTGTGTCCCAAGTGAGGGCATGGGGGCGTTCAGCCGCTCTCTGGAATTTTTTTACTGAAAGTCCTTCTGAAAAAAAAACCACTGTAATCTGTAGTATCTGCTATACCAAGCTGAGCAGAGGTCGAGGCAAAGGCAACCTGAGCACCACATGCACCAGCCAAGCATCCAATTAGGTGGGGGGCACACAAGAGTACCAAATCTGTGTTTGTGGTTCAAACCACTGCCATGTTGCCTGTGCTTTCTGTTTGACAATCTGATGTCTATCAAGCAGGCGCTCATACCTCCTGCCCACAAAGTGCATTTGCAAAGAGGAAGCAAGCAAACATCAACCTCATCCACTTATTTGTCCAAGCAAAGTGTCAAGTTGTCTGTAGTAGAGAGCTTAGAAAGGAAGCGTAAATAAGTAGCCAAGTACCCATAGGCACAAATACTAAAATCTCACATTGCCAAATTGATATCTGTGGAGATGTTGACATTTAGACTTCTGGGAACAGAATGCTTATGTGATCTCTTTCGTTTGGCTGCCCCACCAAACTCAGTTTATAGCTGCCACTAATTTAGACAGTGTGCTGTCCATGACTGATATAAGTGTCTGTGAAACAATATCAACCATGCTGTCAACAGTGCTGTAATTAGGACACATCCTACACATGCCAAGAGTAGTCGGCCCAACTTACATCATAGTTTCCAACTACTCATATGCCAGTTACTGTCTCTTCTCGTCATCCTCCATGTCATTCTGCTAAGCTCAAATTAATTGCTCACAGGGCCTGCAAACCTGAGTTTGGTGGGGGCCAAGAGGTGGCCCTGTAACATATGTTTGAGAGGGCCCTCCTTTATACATTTGTGAGGACCCTGCTCTATACTTTGGGAAGGGCACTTTTCTATTCATTTGGGAAGGCCCCCTATACATTTTGGAAGGCCCTCTTTTATTCATTTGGGAGTGCCCTCTATACATTTTGGAGGGCCCACCTTCATACACTTGGGAGGGCCCTCTTTATTAATAATAATAATAATAATTTTATTTATATAGCGCCAACATATTACGCAGGCCTTTACAATTCAGAGGGGACATTTGCAAACAATATGAGACAATCAATACAGAGTAACAAAAAAATAAAACACCATGAGGAGTGATGTCCCTGCTCACAAGCTTACAATCTATGAGGAACTAGGGAAGGCACAAAAGGTAAATGGTAAAATGTGCCATCATATATGGTCCAGCCATCTACTATATAATTGTCTAAGGCGTCTGTCTGAAGCCGAAATCGTGCGCCAGACAGAGGCCGCTCATTGGTGTCCGCCGGAGGTGGCCACCAATTAGCTTTAGGCTATGCAAATAGGCGCGCAAATGCTATGTTTGAATTTCGCGCCAATTTGCAGCCCGGCGACAGCGCACGGCTGAAGTCCCGCGACGGAAGCCTGGGTCTGGCCGACGGTGGCCACAGCGTGCACGAGCCAGCCGGGAGATGACCAGAGTCAGCTGCTCATCTCCCGGCTAGCGAGCTGCTGACCGGAGCTCAGCTGCGGCTACCTTCGGCACAGAGGTCTGCGGCGAGCCAAGGGATATGTGCCCTGCATAGGGGATGTGTGCCCTGCATAGGGGATGTGTGCCACGCATAGGGGACATGTGCCATGCATAATGGACGTGTGCCATGCATAGGGGAGTGTGCCACACATTGGGGACGTGTGTCCTGCATAGGGGACATGTGCCATGCATAGGGGGCGTGTGCCATGCATAGGGGATGTGTGCCACGCATAGGGGACGTGTGCCATGCATAATGGATGTGTGCCATGCATAGGGGGCGTGTGCCACACATAGGGGACCTGTGCCCTGCATAGGGGATCTGTGCCATGCATAAGGAATGTGTGCCATGCATAGGAGACATTTGCCACGCATAGAGGACGTGTGCCATGCATAATGGACGTGTGCAATGCATAGGGGACATGTGCCATGCATAGGGGACATGTGCCATGCATAGGGGACGTGGGCCACACATAAGGGATGTGTGCCCTGCATAGGGGATGTGTGCCATGCATAGGGGACATGTGCCATGCATAGGGGATGTGTGCCATGCATGGAAGACATGTGCAACACATAGGGGACGTGTGCCATGCATAGGGGATGTGTGCCATGCATAGGGGACGTGTGCCACACATAGGGGATGTGTGCCACGCATAATGGACGTTTGCCATGCATAGGGGATGTGTGTCATGCATAGGGGACATGTGCCATGCATAATGGACATGTGCCATGCATAGATGACGTGTGCCCTGCATAGAAGACATGTGCCATGCATAGGGGATGTGTGCCAAGCATAGGGGACATGTGCCAAGCATGGGGGACATGTGCCACGCATAGGGGATGTGTGCCATGCATAGCGGACGTGTGCCACGCATAGGGGATTTGTGCCATGCATAGGGATGTGTGCCATGATAGGATGTGTGCCATGCATAGAAGATGTGTGCAATGCAAAGGGGACATGTGCCATGCATAGGGGATGTCTACGATGCATAATGGACGTGTGCCATGCATAGAGGACGTGTGCCATGCATAGAGGACGTGTGCCATGCATAATGGACATGTGCCATACATAAGGGATGTGTGCCATGCATAGGGGACGTGGGCCATGCATAGGGGATGTGTGCCATGCATAGGGGATGTGTGCCATGCATAATGGACGTGTACCATGCATAGGGGATGTGTGCCATGCATAGGGGACGTGTGCCATGCATAGGGGACATGTGCCATGCATAGGGGACATGTGCCATGCATAGGGGACGTGGGCCACACATAAGGGATGTGTGCCCTGCATAGGGGATGTGTGCCATGCATAGGGGACATGTGCATGCATAGGGGATGTGTGCCATGCATGGAAGACATGTGCAACACATAGGGGACGTGTGCCACGCATAGGGGATGTGTGCCATGCATAGGGGACGTGTGCCACACATAGGGGATGTGTGCCACGCATAATGGACGTTTGCCATGCATATGGGATGTGTGTCATGCATAGGGGACATGTGCCATGCATAATGGACATGTGCCATGCATAGATGACGTGTGCCCTGCATAGAAGACATGTGCCATGCATAGGGGATGTGTGCCAAGCATAGGGGACATGTGCCAAGCATAGAAGATGTGTGCAATGCAAAGGGGACATGTGCCATGCATAGGGGATGTCTACGATGCATAATGGACGTGTGCCATGCATAGAGGACGTGTGCCATGCATAGAGGACGTGTGCCATGCATAATGGACATGTGCCATACATAAGGGACGTGTGCCATGCATAGGGGACGTGGGCCATGCATAAGGGATGTGTGCCATGCATAGGGGATGTGTGCCATGCATAATGGACGTGTACCATGCATAGGGGATGTGTGCCATGCATAGGGGACGTGTGCCATGCATAGGGGACATGTGCCATGCATAGAGATGTGTGCCATGCATAGGGGACGTGTGCCATGCATAGGCAGGGCCACACTGTCCAATTGTCAATATGAGCCTTTAGGCAAGGAGGCAGAGGGAGCCGCAGAGCAGAAGGGGGTGGCACCTGCATCACGCAGCCGGCTCCCTGTGTGACATGCTCCGGCTGCATAAGGTAAAATCACCAGCGGCGGCTACCGACAGAAACCCCCCTCCCCGTTCCTCACCCGCAGTCGCCGACAGCAACATCACCCCACCCACCCACGGCTGCCGACAGCAATCCACCCCCGCTCCTCACCTGCGGACACCGACAGCAATCCCACCCCCCGGTCCTCACCTAGGCTCAGGCGGCAGAGAGCCTTTCTGCACCCCTGTGCATAGGGGAAATGAATCTGAAATGCATACCGGCAAATATGTTTTTTACAAAAATAGCACTGGCGATGCATCAGCGACGCAGGATTGCCGTGACAGAGACGACAGTGCCACACTCACATAGCGGGCGGGAAAGCCAACTTCACTGTCAGCTTTCCCGTCCCACTATTTGAAATGAACAGCGATGTGAAAACGATGCACCAGCGATCCCGGCCAGGTCGTATCGTTATCGGCATCGCTGATGTGTCGTTATGTGTGACGGGGGCTCTATAATTACAGGACCTTTGATGATGTCACAATCATGGCCGGAGCAAGATCACATGGCTGTGACATCACCAGAGGTCCTTAAGCTAAACGCCCCAGCACCAGGAGCCAGGTACTGCAGACCACTTACACCCACACACCCTACACTCACCCTGCCCTCACACTCACCCACCACTCACACTTATCCTGCACTCACATTAAACTCTGCCCTGCACTCATGTCACTCTCTGTCCTGCACTCACGTCAAACTCTGACCTGCACTCACGTCACACTCTGCCCTGCACTCACGTCACACTCTATCCTGCACTCACGTCACACTCTGCCCTGCACTCACGCCACACTCTGCCCTGCACTGATGTCACACTCTGTCCTGCACTTACGTCACACTCCATTCTGCACTCACGTCACACTCACCTGCACTCACCTCACAATTAGCACACTCACCTTGCACTGACCTACATTAGCCCTACACTCACCTTGCACTCATCTCACACTTAGTCCTGCATTCACCTTGCACTCATGTCACACTGTCTCTAACGCAAAACCCGCGTCACTGATTGTTTGCAGCTGGCTGGGCGCGACCAATCAGTGACGCAGGATTTCCGTTACAGCGAAACAGCACAGTCCACCTGGTCTCCCGGCCCCCTCCGCTTGGTCTCCTGCCCGCTGCTCACCCGCCATTCTTCTTCTTCTTTTCGTGGCATAGACTACGGAAATTCAAAGGCCGCAGGGGGTGGGGGTGGAGCTACCAAAGGGGGCGTCGTAATGGCCGTGAACAAGGGCACGCCCACCACATCAGGGCTATATGCTTGGACACGCCTTATATGATGCCCCCTGTTAACTCCGCCTCCTGAGGCCTTGGAATTGTTGACGTCTATGCTGGAGAAGAAGAAGAAGACATGCTAGGTTGAGAGGCGGCTGTTCAGAAGCCTGGAGCTGGTGAGAACTGAGGGGACCACCGCTGTACATCGTACAACCGCACGCTGTACACTCACATATTCTAGACTACCCGATACGTTAGAATCGGGCCACCATCTAGTTTGATTATAATGCTACATCTTTCCTTTCAGAGGTAGATGTTTACCTACATATGTGGAAATGAAGCATCTAACTTTGGGTGAAGCCACATGATGGAGCTAAAACTGCCCATTTGCGACAGGCTGGTGGTCACATCGTAAAAGATCAGAAACTAGTAATCATGGCAATTATGAAAAAAGAGATTACACTCGGTAGAGAGACAAATATTTATTTAAAGGCACTATAAAGCTACTCACTAATTTTATATCATTTCTCACATTCAGTAGTACAGTCATTTTAGAAGTTGTCATTATGCATATTTTAACTTTTGGCACATTTCATTTCTATAATGAATTTCTTATGCATGACTTAATTACATAGCAGCCTTATATTTTAATGGAAAAAGAATTCATCAGAAGAAATCTTCAAGCATATTGCTCATTTCAGACCGAAATCACCATGCAGCTGAAGACTTCTGCCTGGCTTATTGTCTGCCTTTATCCATGACTAGTCAGGTAATTCAAGAGTTTGTTTATCAGATTAAACTTTAGTATGGTGTCAGAGATCAAGCCCGTTCTTCATCATACAATCTATTTCCATTAGAGAGAGATGTGAGGGTTAATCATATCAGGCAATGCACAAACACTCCAGCAGGATAAAAAAGGGCATTTGAAAATAGTGGCATTTCAAATCATTGTAAAATTCTCAACCTGTGATAACCCGAAAATGAAGAAGTAAACACTAAGCATATAATTGGATATTTTTCCTATGCCCAACAGCGCAACAGGTATTTACAGTTCACGAAGGGATTTTGAAAGTCAATTTTCATAAATATGTTAATTCCTTGGTAAATGTGAAAGAACAAATGCTTTCCAATGCCCTACTAATGGAAACTTAAGTCTATTATGTGGTGAGAACGGTTACCGTAGCTTTATTATTAATGTATTATACTCTATGTTCTCTCTTTGCATTATGTTATACTTGTATTTTCTTGGTAAACTTGTTCAGGGCCAGATGAGTTTTACTGTCAAGAACAGTATTATAAGAGTAAAAATAGAATTTATTGATAGACTGCTTAGATTATACAATATAATGTAAATTGTCCTACTACTGAAGTTTACATACATTACAGAAACATTGCCATGAAAACATGACGGCTACAGTATATTGACTTGCCAATTACACTGGGGTTTATGTATGAGCCAGAATTTGTTTTTACAAGGCAAGCCTATTGATCCTCGTTCTGACTCTCCATAGACTTACACTGTAAATACTACCTCAGGTTTAGCCCCCCTCCCCAGCAATTTTCCATTTTAATTTTTCTGTTCTCCATTTTTCCTCCTATTCTTACAAGAGCCATAACTTTTTATTTTGCTGTCAATATCAATACTAGAGCTTGTTTTTTTTGCGGGACGCGTTGTACTTTTGAACTACATAATTTATTTTGCCATATATTATATTGGAAAATGAAAACAAAATTCCAAATGTGGTAAAATTGTAAATTACATACATTGTTGTAAGTTTTTTTTATTTATCATGTTTACTATGTGGTAAAACTGATGTGTCAGTATGATGCCTAGGGTCACTATGAGTTTGTAGATACCAAACATGCATACTTTCACTTTTATATTATGCTGGGGTCACATTTGGCAAGGCAATTGCGTTGACTAGCATCCAGATCTGGATGTGGTAAATGCAATTGCCTTCAGACACATTTTTTTTAAAAAATGTGTTCTGTCAACCGCAATGCGGTAACCGGATTGCTCCGGATGTGTAATCCGGAGCAATGCGGTTACCGTATACTTTGTTCATCCCTGCTGGAGATGAGCAAAGTGTTAAATGTTATTAAAACATGAAAAATATTAATAGTAGCTGTGGGCCACATGTGGGGGTGCCCCCACCCTCCCTAGAGACATGCTGACCACTCCTGTCAGCATGTGGGGGGTTAATAAGCCCTTTACAGTATAGCCAGCTATTGTCGGCTTCTACAAATTTCTGAATGAAGCCGCAGCTCCTCACAGTACAGGGGATACTGTACGTAATGTATGTATAGTATCAGCCGCTGTCCAGTGTCCTGTAACCAATAACATTAGGTCTATGGCAGTGCGCTGCCCATAGACCTAATGTTAAAGATTTCAGGACCAAGGATAGCGGCTGATACTATATGTTCATTACATTTAACACTTTGCTCATCCCAGCGGCAGCAGGATGAACAAAGTATATGGTAACCGCATTGTTCAGGATTACACATCCAGAGCAATCGGGTTACCGCATTGCAGTTGACAGAACCACTCCAAAAACTGCAGCTGCATGATTTTTACCGCAGGCTGCAGATCCGGAGTCGGTTACCGGATTGCATGTAGAGCAATCCGGTTTACCATAATGGGCTCCTATGGGGAGCGGTTCCTGATCCAGATTTGAGCTTTTTGACAGCTCAAAACTGGATCAGGATTTCAAAATGTTGCCGCAAATGTGACCCCAGCCTAAGTGATGAAAAAAAATCAAACATTTTTAAAGAAAAAGTATTGCATTTTTGCACCAGTTTCTGCAACTTGTAGCATTCTTATTTTTTTAGGATATGAGGCTGTGTCTAGAGATGAGCGATGTTCAATTGAACATGTTCTCCAATTTCAAATTTGACCTGTTTTGGGCTATGTTAGAGTCATTCGACAAATACTAATGATTTGCTAAAAATGCAATAATTCGAGGTTATGTTTGATAACGGATGCTGACCAAAGCATTACTGACTTTTCACAGTAATGCTTTTGTTCAACGTTATTATGAGTTTCAGTGTTAGGAATAGTGGGCGGTAGGGGTGCTTGGGAGAGGTCTGTGGCAAATAATGCAGATCTCCATTTTTTTTTCCTTCTCGCACTTACTATGGGAGTTTCAGTCTGTCAGCCTATCAGCACGCATAGAGCAAAGTGCACTTTTTGCACATAAGGGCTTGTGTCATTGACTAGGCATGTCACATGTCCTTGCCATATAAGAATCGGCCATTTTCCCTCCTCGACATTTTCTCAGTGTTGAAGCTCAATGTCAGATGTCGCAGCTACTGCTATGTCTGCTACATAGATAGCGATTCCATTCCAAGTTAGATAGTAGGTTTAGGGGCTACTTCCAAGAACAGCTCTTTTTAGGGCTTAAAAGCACTGTGTGCCAGCAGGTCTGTTCAGTGCTGTGCAAGCATTTTTTTAGGATTGTTGGTTATACACTAGAGCAAACTGTATTAATTGTAGGTATGCTGCTTGAAAGCCTGCAGGGGATCTTCCGTGCAAATATCCCCCTGTACAATAAACAGTGAATGAAAAGGTGTGTAGGCTAAGCGTAATTCTTTTTTATCAATGGCTTATGTCTACTGTATATCAATATAACTCACAATATGTATGCTAGGGATGAGCGAGTATGCTTGTCATTACTCGGTACTCGCCCGAGTATCCCGGTAATCGGGATGCTCGGCGAGTACCGCCGAGATGCTCAGACTCTTTGCTAATAATTATCGATCTGACACAAATACACAGCTCCCTTCAGTGCACATAGTGAGCTGGCACCTCACAGAGAGCAGATTGATTGTTAGAGTCCCTCTGGGGGGCATAGAAAGGTGTTGTATTTTGCGGCGATTTGAAAAAGGACCACCCTCCTGCCCTTTCCCAGAAACACTTGTTTTATAGCCGGAAGTCTGTGGACGGAGCCTGTCACTAATTGACTTACATTGGGCTCGGTGCTCGGGCCAAGTACACGAGTACCTTGGGATGATCGGCCCGAGCTTCAAGCACCCAGAGCATTTTAGTACTCACTCATCTCTAATGTATGCTAAAAAAATCTTAAATAAAATCAAAATCACAAATATGTATTTTATAACCGTGTACCGGATATTTATTAAAATTATTTTTATCAATTTTTGTTTATATAAAATGCTTTAAAACATTAAAATCCTAGTGTATATATATACAGTTATTTCTATAAATTCAATAAGATTCTCATTACTCTTCTGGACAGAGTTCTGTTCCATTAGTGGGGGTGCGTTCTCTCAGAATCCGTATGGGTAGCCCTAAAAAATATTTTAGTGTATCAGTATATATATATATATATATATATATATATATATTTCTGTTGGCTATTATTGTATATTAAGCTCAGGTGGTTTCTCTTACCTCTATATATTGCTCTATATGTTATCTTCTTGCCGGGCTATGTATTGCTTGATGTGGATTTCCTCCTTTTTTGTGGTGCTTCCTTATTAAAATATGCTTGTATTGGTATGTTGTTGTATGAGGGATCAAAATATTCCTGTGTTTTTGTGCTCACCTGTTTTTTTCTTCTTGCTCGGGAGGCTGTGGTGTCTAAATATTCTGGTTTTACTTGTAGTGTCTATATTTCTTTTCTATTATGTCCCGTGAACCTACAACAATATATATGTGTAATGGGGTAGTATTATTATACAGTCTTACTATATTTCTTTTGAGTCTATGTCTATAGTATTAGGAAACTTTAAACTAAAAAGTCTTCAAGTTTCAGCTTAGATGCAATGTGCATTTGCCATCTGTATGTTCTATGACCCCTGCTTTACATTCATTATGTTCCCCATCCCCCGTTGTTCTGATGCCCCTCTCGGTACAGTTGCTGTTAACACTGTGTATTTTGGCTCACCTGTTATATGGTGTATCCACCTGCTCTGTGTCCTACATTCAGCATCTCCTTCTCTGTGGGCTCTTCGGGTCTCCTCCGGGGTAGGTGTGTTGGAGCACTGTTCCATTATGTTCCATCTCATAACTATAAAATAACATAAAATAACTAGCCAAGCAAATCCTTTTTGGCTAGTAGCAGTGTTTGGATAGGTAGCTGTGGTCCAGTGTTCTGTTGAAATTTACTGCCTCACAGCATAGAAAACACTTTTATATTGCATCTGCCCAAACCTACCTACCAAAACCTATTTAGGGTAGTGCACTGTTTGGCTAGGTTGCTGAGGTCCAGTGTTCTGTTGAAAACTACTGCCACAAAGCGCAGAAAACACTTTTGTATTGCATCTGCCCAAACCTATTTATCAAACCTATTTAGCGTAGTACCACTGTTTGACTAGGTAGCTGTGGTCTAGTGTTCTGTTGAAATCTACTGCCACATAGCGCAGAAAACACTTTTGTATTGCATCTGCCCAAACTACTACCAAAACTATTCAGGTAGTACCACTATTTGATTGGTAGCTGTGGTCTATGTTCTGTTGAAATCTACTGCCATACAGCGCAGAAAACACTTTTGTATTGCATCTGACCAAACTTACTTTCCAAAATTTGTTTAGGCTAGTAGCACTGTTTGGCCACTCAGCTCTGCTAGCTTTACATCCATAGTTTTATGTGCCAACAACATCAGAGTTGCCAATTAGTTCAAATATGAGTGGTGGAAAGGGGAATAGGCGTGTTCAAGCCAAACTAAAATGTCTACTTTTTTTCATGGATGATCTGCCATAATCCCTTTCTTACGCAGCTGAGCATCGGTAAAACTTCTAGATGAGACCCAAAACGAGCAGGTGCTGCAATGGATATCAAGCGCTCCATCAAGTGGGCTCTCCTCCATCTCAACTTCAACATCACAAACACTTCAGTCCTCAGAGGTGTCACCACAATCGCACTTGCTTCCTCACAGCTCACAAGTCTCCAGCTGCCCTACTGACTATGGTTTAACACAGATGGGTGAGTCTGCAGAGCTGTTCACTCATACTATAGCCTTGGAATCTGAGGTCTTCTTCAAAGCTTCATTAAGTCAAGTGAGGAAATAATCTGCACTGATGCCAAAAATCTTTGAGTCAGATCCAGGCCCAGATGAAGAAGCATAATGTAGACCCTCATTCCCAAACTGTAACCTCTGTTGGTGGAGACAATGAGGCATATGATGATGAGACTCAGATACATGATTGGAACGACAACTTGACTTTGTGTTCAGGGCAGGAAGTGGTTGGCTGTAAGGATGACGAGTGTGAGAACACACAGGGTGATGATGAGGTTGGAGATCCCACTTACTTTTAATCCACAGGTAGGCAGTTGATGAGCTCAGCAGAGAAGGTGGAGGAGGATGCTAGTGACGAGGTAAGGTTGCGGCTTCCTGGGCTGAGACGGAGTCCTGGAAGCACGCCAACTGCATCTTCATCCACATCTCTGCCTCTGTGCAGAAGCCGTGGTGGCTCTGCAGGTCGCATGGGCGCTAAGCGTTGCCTAGCCTGGGCCTTTTTTCAGATCGCAAAGGATGACCCAACTCATGTTATCTGAAAATCTTTAAACAAATTCTGAGAAGAAGCCAAAAAATCAATAGTGTGAGAACTTCATGCATGAGCCGTCACATGGACATGAAGCATAAGTCACAGTGGGAAGCTCACTATGCTACTATGCGGCCTAGTGGGCCTAGCCAACCACTGTCTGCCCCATCAAGCATCAGGCATCGAGAGCACCAACTTTTTATGAATGCAACATATTATGTCCGCCTGCACCTCGCTACAGTGCAGCAGTTTGTCTGGGACATCCTATTTAACCCTGTCTCAGCAAAGTAGCCAGCGCTAGATCCCTCAGATGTGGACAAGTAAAAGACCATTTCCTCCTACCCATGCCAAAGCTAAGAGGTTGAATTTCACTATCTGCAAGCTGTTGCCTATGGACATGCTGCTTTTCCATCTGGTGGATAGAGATGATTTTCAAGACCTTATGCTGTTGCAGTGACCCAGTACCAGATGCCCTGTCACCACTCTTCTCGAAGAAAGCTGTGCCTGCGCTACACCAGCATGTTGCACACAACATCACCACTTTCTTTAGTAACTCTGTGTGTGACAGGGTGCATTTCACCACAGACACTTGGACGAACAAAGCATGGAAAGGGGTGTTACATGTCGCTGACTGGGCACTGGGTGACTATGGTGACAGCAGGCGAAGGGGCTGGTGTACAAGTCTTTCCATCCCCACAGGTTTTGCGTCAAACCTCTGTATGTAAAAGTTACTCCACTGCTTCTACCTCCTCTACCTCTTCTAGGTCTCCACCTGCATCCAAAGCCTGTCTGGTAATGTGACACACATTCTAAACTGCACAGAAAGAATCCAGCAAGCCTCCTTACTATTCTGGCAGCAGGGCTCAAAGCCATCAGGCGGTGTTTATGTTAAAATGTCTGGGAAATGTGAGTCACACATCTGAAGAGTTGTGGTCAGCTCTGGAGATCGAGTTTAATCAATGGTTGTCTCCACTGAACCTGCAGCCAGGGAAGGCCGTGTGACGACAAATAACCTGGGTGCGGCCCTTCGCCAGAGCAAGATGACACAGGTGCCTTGTATGGTTGCATGGCTCATGTGTTGAACCTGGTCATCAGCAATTTATCGCCCACTATCCCGGCCTAGATGTGCTTCTGTAGAGGGTGTTAAAGGGCGTTTTCATATGTACTATATATCTTCCTCCATTTTGTATCTCCAGAAGCCATTGTATAGTTATCATGTCTTTTCTGATTACAAACCTCTGTAATAGTCTGTTGCATGAGGAACAGATAAGGGTGGATGGGAGAAAAGCAAAAGTCAGCATCTTCTGTATGTCCTTGCTATTAAGATAATGGTCCCAAGGCCAACAGGCCTATGTGAGCATCACCATTGTTATCTTCTATAGTTTGTTAAAGTATAATGCATATTCATAAAAGCTCCCACCAATCTATTCTAATTCCAAACTTCTGTAACCTATATAAACCCTTACTAAAATAAAAAAATGCTACTCTCTCGTGTAAGACCAAGGTTCTGTGTCTTTTATTTGAGTAAAGCCAACACAAGGTAAACCTGTGTAGATACTTTATACAAATCAGTCTGCTCTGGTTAGTTTTGAGTTCCTGGCCTTATCAAGGGCACGGTCGCTGTGTGCTCACTTCTGCCATTCGCATCCCACAGCTCAATGACTTGCCTCACTAAAGAAGTCTTTTGGCCTGCCGGTTTACCGCCTGACATGCAATGTGCGATGGAATTCCTCTCTGCACATGTTGCAGTGACTGTGGCAACAGCGACGAGCCTTGGTGCAGTATGTTATGATGTACAGTTTGGGCCAACGCTATCCAGAGGTGGGGCAAATCACGCTGCTGGAGTGGTCTAAGATAAAGGACCTCTGCACCCTTCTGCAGAGTTTTGAAATGGCTACTAAGATGTTTAGCGCTGACGATGCCATTATCAGCATGAGTATTCCGGTCATCCACCCCACCGCCACCAACACAGCAAAGAATTGGGCCTCCTAGATATGCAAGACACAAGAGTGCCTTCTTGCTGCACTACCTGCAACATGATCCTCAACTTTAGAATTCGAAGTAATGACAACTACTGGGTAGCTACACTGTTAGATCCATGGTACAAGAGTAAATTTGGCCAAATGCTTCCTGCCCTGGAAAGGGATGTACGCATGCAGAAATTTCAACAGACGCTTTTACACAATCTTAGTACTGCATTTCCCCAAAACACCAGTGGTGCACATAGTTAATATCACAGTTCTACCATTTCCAACCCGGGAACATCGAGTCGTCATCACTCAAACGTTAACAGTAACGGTGTATTTGGTAACAGTAATTTTGTAGAATCGTTTCACCTTTTTTTTAGACTATCCTTTGCAACACCAGAAGAGAGAACAAGTCTGACACATAATAAATGCCTAGAGAGGATGGTACAGGAGTATCCACAGCTGAATATCGATGCCATGTCTGTGGAACTGTACGCTTGTGCCTTTTGGGCATCAAAACTGGAAAAATGGCCTGAGCTCGCCACTCATGCCTTGGAGATTTTGTCATGCCCCTCAGCCAGCATTCTCCCTGAAAGTGTCTTCAGCGCTGCTGGTAGCGCAGCTGTCAAGTGACAGTGTAGATAGACTAACGTTTATCAAGATGAACAAGTCATGGATCCATAAGGACATTTCCACCCCTGTGTCAGCCTGGGGAGACTAACTCTTGTGTACTTTTAAATGTGCTGCATTAAACTCCCCATTTCAATATTTCAACTCTGGGGCAATTGATGCCACTTAAGTGGTGGCTGTGCCTAAGGCTAGGGTCACACTTGCAGTCTTTTCATGCTTTTTTGGAGACCTGCGGTTTTAAAAAAGTATGTAAAAACGCATCCATAGGCTTCCATGCAAAAAAACACATGCCCCAAAAATGCATGCCTTAATAGCAAAAACGCATGCCTAAAGTGCCATGCGTTTTTGGCATGAGTTTTTGCACTTATGTGAGTAGCTGCCATCAAAAAACGCATTTAAAAACGCATTATACATTAGTACCATTTAGTACCATTCAAAAACGCATGCGATTTCCATAGGGACCCATGTTAAAAAAACGCATGCGCTTTCTAAAAAACGTATGCGTTTTTAAAATAGCATCAAAAAAAAGTTCATGAACTTTTTTTGGGTGCTGATTCAAAAACGCATGTAAAAACGCATGGGTGGCATAAAACACCTAAAAAACGCATGCAGAAATGACAAAAAGCATGCAGAAACGCATGCGTTTTTTTAAGACACCAAAAAAACTCATGCTAAGTGTGACCCTAGCCTAATTTTTTTGACAAATGAAGACTGATGTTGGGGTCTCCTTGCTGTTGTTGCTTGACTTGAGTAGGGCTCTCTGAGCTCAATATCTATCCCTGACACTCGTGTACCTGTTTCTGAATATTTAACCTTTTTGTCCATCGAACCAGTGATTAACAAATTTGCTGCATTCACATCCACCATTTTTGGGTGCTTAAAAGCAGTGATTACTATATCTCTCTTAATATTTCTGTAAACTGGTTTTTGGCATCAAACAAGGTTTTGGCAAATGTGATGTATACACATAAACAGTTTTTGAGCCCTTACGTACCTGACTAGTTTTTCCTGTAATACTCCAACAAGCGTATAGTTGTCCCACCTGTGTGTGGCAGGGCATAACATTGATGGAAGCGCTTGCATGAGCTTTGAGTTTATTCGGCACACTAGGCCTAAATAGGTCACTGGCCTACCTGACTAGTTGTTTCGGTAATATTCCACGAAACATATAGATGTCACATCTGTGTGTGGCAGGGCATAACATTGATGGGGGCACTTATATGAGCTTTGAGTTTATCTGGCCCACTAGGCCTAAACAGGTCACTGACCTACCTGACTAGTTTTTTTGGTAATATTCAACGAAACTTATAGTTGTCTCACCTGTGTGTGGCAGGGCATAACATTGATTGGAGCGCTTGCATGAGCTTTCAATTTATCCGGCCCAGTAGACATCAACAGGTCACTGACCTACCTCTCTATTATTTCCTGTAATACTCCATGAAACATATAGTTGTCCCACCTGTGTGTGGTGGGGCATAACATTGATTGGAGCATTTGCATGAACTTTGAGTTCATCTGTCCCAATAGGCCTAAACAGGTCACTGACCTACCTAACTAGTGTTTTCGGTAATATTCCACAAAACATATAGTTATCCCACCTGTGTGTGGCAGGGCATAACATTGATGGGAGCGCTTGCATGAGCTTTACGTTAATCCGACCCAGTAGGCCTAAGCAGTTCACTGACCTACCTGACTAGTTTTTTTCGGTAATATTCCACGAAACGTATTCTTGTCCCACCTGTGTGTGGCGGGGCATACATTGATGGGGGCGCTTGCATGAGCTTCGAGTTTATCCAGTCCACTAGGCCGAAACAGGTCACTGACCTACCTGAATAGTTTTTCCTGTAATACTGCACAAAACCTATAGTTGTCTCGCCTGTGTGGCAGGCAAAACATTAACGGAAGCGCTTGCATGAGCTTTGAGGGTATCTGGCCCACTAGTCGAATACAGGTCACTAACCTACCTCTCTAGTTTTTCCTGTAATACTCCACAAAACTTACAGTTGCTGAGCAATGTTTAACCTTGAATTGCTAGGCCAGGTCCTGTTTCACACCCAGTGCCATGCATGTGTAGCGCTCCACTAGTCAGTGCGTTACAGACGGGTACTTCACCCAAGACAGAGAGTGCAGTATTCCTGTTATGGAGAGAGGTAATGAAGGTTTGAGGCTCTCAATCTGCATTCACACACTTAGAGCAGGGGACTAAAGGGTTAACCTGATGTTTGTGAAGACCCAGTCCCAGTGGGAGGAGTGTGGGAAGAGCGGGAGAAGCACAGTGAGAAGTCAGAATGTGAGAGGAAAGAGAAGGAGAAGGAGCTAAGAGGGAGGGTGCCTGCAGAGTGGCGGCCCAGATAGAGAGGGGCAGACAGAAGGTGACCGAACACCCTGGCCAAGTCCACAGTGGGGTACTGGCTCCGAAGCATTGCAGAGGACCATCCCTGGGCAGCAAATACCGGTATGATCGACAGCTTAATAGGAGCACGATCCGCCCAACATCCATGCAGTCCCCACCAGAAGTACGAAACCAGGTTGAGCACCCCTTAGAGAGAGAAGGGTATCTCATATCACCCAACAGGCCTGGTAGTAAGCAGGATTTGTGCAGGGCAGCACGAGCAAGAAGGAGTGTGCAGAGGTATGACAGAGTAAGAGAAAAGAAGGAACATAGCTTGTACTTCGCACTGACATTGCCTTCTGCCAGGACCACACGGTCCACTACTCTGGCTGTAACAACAACATACCCTGTAAACTGCATATTACCAAAGTAAAGACCTGTGCAGAGCAAGCAAGTGTCTGTGTTTCCTTCCTGGTGAACTATTACATTCCAGTCTCACAGCAGATACTGTGCTGTCCTATTCCACCATTCTACATGACACTGCCCGGGGAAGCATGATCTACCTGTAGGGAGCTACAACACCTTGCTGCCATCCATCCCCCCGGAGTTCTTCAGCAGCGCCAGTGCCATCACCGGATCTACAGGTGGCATCACAACATTCATCCATTAATTTTATCCTTGTATTCCTCTTTTATGTTGTCACCCAAGGACACAGACTTGGGCACCGACCACCCATGACACCCACGGTACCCAAACGCTCGAGATCTGAGTACCCCAGACCCTTGTGGGCCAGACAGGTTTGGCGCTCACGATCAGCACAAACCAACCCATGAACTGGGTTTTGTGCGCCTTACAGAACTTTATTGGCCACTTTTAAAAGGACTTAAACTGTTTATGCACGACACTCAAGAACTTTTTTCTGCCATTTTCAGTGGATCCAAAATGGCGGAACCAAAAATGTAATGGACTATGTGTTGGCCCGGGGTCGTGCTTCGGCCCCTTACATGGGAGGGCCATTCCAGAGGCGCGAAACTGTTTGCCCACCTCGATTGCAATCAAACAATCAAGGGGGCGGGCCAAAAACTAAACTACCCCTGCCGGAAACTAAAAATGGCGGCAGGGATGGAGCAATGCAACGGAGGTCCAGCAAACAGGAGCTGGAACTGGGAGCAAGAGACCGGTCCATGGTTGAGCACCCGATAACCAGTGAAGATCTGCCAGCCGGGATGTAGCCCATCATCACTAGTGCAGAAGTCGGAGCAGAGCGAGATGACCCTGAGGCCCTACCTGATGACAGTGGCAGTGAGACCATTCCAAGGAAGCTGAGGAGCAGTCCAGCCAGGCTCCGAGGATTTGGATGACCGGAAAGGCGACATCGAGGAAGTTGGGGCTTCGCACGGTGCTGAAGCACTTCAACCACACAGACCGGCTAGACAGGTCAGTGTAGCCGCAATCACAGGTGAGTGGAACCGTTCATCAGCTCCGGAGCACTCAGACCGGGACTTGTACCACAATGACCAGGCTAGCCATGAGCAGCATACAGGGCCGAGAGGATGGTACACCCTGTGTGTTCACAAATGTGTGGACTAGAGGCTGCAAATCCCTGTCATGTATATAGTTGTTGCATTTGAAAATGTGTGCATATGCTGCTTTTTGCCTTTTCCAGTTATCAGACTCATAGACATTCATGAGGACTTTTGCTTTCAACTGTTTGCAACATTACAAGAACTGTGGCCTCTCGACAGGAAGAACCAAGAATACTTTTATATTGTTTGATATGCATATAAAAAACTGCTCTGTATCGGGTAGGGTATTGACACTTGGGGACAAGTATGATTCACCAAGGGGGAGTGTAGCGCACCACTAGTCAGTGCGGTACAGAGGGGTACTACACCCAAGACAGAGAGTGCAGTAATCCTGTTATGGGGGAGGTAATGTTGGTCTGAGGCTCTCAATCTTCATTCACACACTTAGAGCAGGGGACTAAAGGGTTAACCTGATGTTTGTGAAGACCCAGTCCCAGTGGGAGGAGTGTAGCAGAGCGGGAGAAGCACAGTGAGAAGTCAGATCGTGAGAGGAAAGAGAAGGAGAAGGAGCTAAGAGAGAGGGCGCCTGCAGAGTGGCGGCCCAGACATAGAGGGGCAGACAGAGGATGACCGAACATCCTGGTCCAGTCCACAGGGGGTACTGGCTCCAAAGCAGTACAGAGATCCATCCCTGAGTCGCAAATACCGGTTTGATTGAAAGCTTCATATCAGCACGATCCACCCAACTTATGTGCGGTCCCAGCAGAAGCACCAAACCGGGTTGAGCACCCCTTAGAGAGAGAAGGGTATCTCATATCACTCACCACATTTGGCCACTTAACAAATATCCATTGCATTTACAGGACGCTGCCAGCCACTCAGTAAGTACTGTGCAACTCAATACTGTGTAAACAACAACCATACTCCGGTGCTCAATTTCCAGCAACCCTAACATGGGGGCGATTGTGGCATCTGCGACCAGCCATGCCACAAGGAGGAGACTGGTGGTATCACCGGACACTAAAATCACCATGTTTAACTTAGAAAATTCACCGAATAGGTTACATTTTTAATAGAGAGAAAAAAAATTCACCACATTTGGCCACTTACAAATATCCATTACATTTAGCAGGACGCTGCCAGCCACTCTAAAAGGCAACTCATGTCACCCAACACTGGTGCTCAATTTCCTGCAACCCTGTGGTGAGTTTTTTTTTCTCTATTTTTCTCTATTGCAATCTCGTGTCCGGTGATACCACCAGTTTCCTCCTTGTGGCATGGCTGGTCGCAGATGCCACAATCGCCCCCATGTCAGGTTGCAGGAAATTGAGCACCGGTGTTGGGTGACATGAGTTGCCTCTTAGACTAGCTGTGGCGTCCTGCTAAATGCAATGGATATTTGTAAGTGGCCAAATGTGTTTTTTTTTCTCTATTAAAAATGTAACCTATTCGGTGAATTTTCTAAATTAAACATATGGTCAAACATATGGTTAGGTACTCGTAGGCATGAGGGTCCGTGAAGGGGCAACGAGCTTACGTTATTTTTGTCCAAAATATCAACCAACACCTTACATTTCATCCATAGTGTTTATTGATTTTTTTTTATCCTTCTGCAGTTTGAGTCTGGGTCCTCTGGGGGGCATCAGTCACTTGTGATGCATATAATTGGTGCAGAGCACCCTGCCTTGTCTAACAGCTGGGTGTCATTAATAGGCTGTGCTCTGACACTGTGCTTCACACGGATTGGAGTGACTGCCGCCCTATGGTGATCTCGTGTTCCGTGATACCACCAGTCTCCTCCTTGTGGCATGGCTGGTCGCAGATTCCACAATCACCCCCATGTCAGGGTAGCAGGAAATTGAGCACCGGTGTTGGGTGACATGAGTTGCCTCTTAGAGTGGCTGGCAGTGTCCTGTTAAATGCAATAAGTAGCCAAAAGTGTGGATATTTGTAAGTAGCCAAATGTGGTGAGCTTTTTTTTCTCTATTAAAAATGTAACCTATTCGATGAATTATCTCATATCACCCAACAGACCTGGTAGTAAGTGGGATTCGTGCAGGGCTGTGTGAGGAAGAACGAGTGTGCAGAAATAGGACAGAGTAAGAGAAAAGAAGGAGCATAGCTGTAGCTTCTTGTCAGACATTGCCTTCCGTCAGGACCACTCAGTCCACTACCCTGGCTGTAAATACCGCATACTTCCCCATCTGACCCATCCATCCGACCCCCCACCTTGCATCTCATCCCCGGTCATCACCTCATCCCATGACCGCTCCCCACTGATGACCATTCACCCACTACCACAACTTTCCCCACTCTGCTTCTGACCCCTGCTGCCACACTCACTCCCTGTTCTCCGTATGCAATGTTCCCGCTACTCCTCACTCTCACTCCCATCCTTCTCCACTTCCTACTACCCCCACTTATCCCCCCTCCCAGCAACAAAATACTGCTCTCACCCTCTATCCTGCCGAACCACCTCACCTACTTCACCAACCTTTTCATTCACTTTCAATCCTCAATCACCAAACAAGCACGCCCGCCTCGCAAGCTCTCATGCTCCCACCTGCTAACCCTCGGCCTACTCCTCCTCCTTGCCGGTGACATCTCCCCCAATCCTGGCCCCCCCCGCAACATCCCAACAACAACCTTCATCCCGCGACCCACCGCCAACCCTCGCAACCTCACCACCACTTGCTCTCGCAACCCCACCAACATCAGACCCATTCCCCCAACCCATGCCCCACCTACCGCTCTACCCGGCGCACTCTGGAATGCCCGCTCAGTGTGCAACAAACTCCCCGACATCCATGATCTCTTTATCTCCAGGAAACTGTCATTCCTCGGCCTCACCGAGACCTGGCTCACCCCGTCCGACACGGCCTCCCCTGCTGCACTATCCTACGGCGGCCTCAGCCTGTCCCACACCCCCCGTCCCTCTGGCAAACAAGGCGGTGGAGTCGGCATACTGCTGTCCAACTCCTGCACCTTCAGCCCCATCCCCCAGCCCCCATCCGTCACTGTCCCCTCCTTCGAAGCCCACTCAGTCCGAATCTTCTCCCCCTGCAACCTCCAAATAGCCATCATCTACCGCCCCCCCGGACCCACCGCCTCCTTCCTTGACCACTTCACCACCTGGCTACTTCACTTCCTCTCCACTGACATCCCCTCCATCATCATGGGCGACTTCAATATCCCCATTGACACTCCCCGCCCAGCCGCCTCCAACCTTCTTTCCTTGACCACCTCCCTAGGGCTCTCCCAATGGTCCTCCTCTCCCACCCACGAACAAGGCCACACGCTTGACCTCATCTTTACCCGTCTTTGCTCCCTCTCTAACCTCACAACCTCGGTACTCACACTGTCCGACCACCATCTCTTGACCTTCTCCGCCCTCTCCTCCCCTGCCACACTACCCCCTCTCCGCAAACTTGATCACCCTCGCCGAAACCTAAAAGATCTTGATCTTCCTTTATTCTCTGAATCACTCCTCCCTCTCACCGACCTACCCTGCGCTGACAACATTGACATTGCCACCACCCTATACAACACCACCATAACGAACGCTCTCGACCTAGCCGCCCCCCTCACTCTCCATGCTCCACGCATTAACAGGCAACCCTGGCACACCACCCTCACTAAAAACCTGAGACGGGCGTCCAGAGTCGCCGAGAGGAGATGGAAAAAGTCTCACACCCCCGAGCACTTTGCTCTGTTCAAGCAATCCATCACTGACTTCAAGACGGCACTCACTACCGCCAAGCAAGCCTTCTTCTCATCCCTTATAACCTCTCTGTCCCGCAACCCCAAGCAGCTCTTCAAAACTTTCAACTCCTTACTTCGCCCACCTGCTCCCCCCCCTTCTCCCCTCATCTCTGCTGAAGACTTTGCAACCTTCTTCAAGGAGAAGATCGACAAGATCAGAAGCAGCTTCGGTCCACTATCCCCACACCTCCCCTTCCCACCTACACTGCCCTCCTCCTCCATCAGCCACTTCCCCCCCATAACTGAAGACCAACTCTCCTCCCTCCTGTCAAAATCACACCTCACCACCAGCGCCCACGACCCGCTCCCATCCCACCTCATTCCCAACCACACCTCCATTTTCATCCCAGCCCTCACCCACCTCTTTAACCTTTCACTTAGCACTGGTACCTTCCCCTCGGCCTTCAAACACGCCCTAATCACGCCCATCCTAAAAAAACCCTCACTTGACCCTACCTCTGTCTCTAACTATCGCCCCATATCTCTTCTCCCATTCGCCTCTAAGCTACTTGAACAGCACGTCCACTCCGAACTGTCCTCTCACCTCTCCTCGTGCTCCCACTTTGACCGCCTACAGTCCGGCTTCCGACCCCTCCATTCCACCGAAACAGCCCTGACCAAAGTCACCAACAACCTACTGACCGCCAAGAACAAACACTACTACTCCATCCTGCTACTCCTTGACCTGTCTGCCGCCTTCGACACGGTTGACCACTCCCTTCTTCTCCGGATCCTGGAATCCCTTGGCATCACCCACCTTGCCCTCTCCTGGATCTCCTCATACCTAGCGGACCGGACCTTCAGCGTCTCCCACTCCCACACCTCCTCCTCACCCTACCCCCTTTCTGTCGGAGTCCCCAAGGTTCGGTCCTGGGACCCCTACTTTTCTCCATTTACACTCTCGGCCTAGGGCAACTCATCGAGTCCCATGGCCTCCAGTACCACCTCTACGCCGACGACACCCAAATCTACCTGTCCGGCCCTGACATCACCTCCCTACTCTCGAAAATCCCTCAATGCCTTTCCGCCATCTCATCCTTCTTCTCTGCTCGCTTCCTTAAACTCAACATGGACAAAACTGAATTCATAGTCTTCCCCCCAAGAAATTCCACCCCACCTCCAACCTATCCATCTGCATCAACGACTGTGCCCTCTCCCCAGTACCCCAAGCCAAGTGCCTCGGGGTAATCCTTGACTCCTCCCTATCCTTCAAACCCCACATCGAGGCCCTCACCACATCCCTCCGGCTCCAGCTCAAGAACATCTCACGGATCCGCTCCTTCCTCACCCACGACACCGCTAAAACACTCATCCATGCTCTTATCATCTCCCGCCTTGACTACTGCAACCTCCTTCTCAATGGCCTCCCGGCTAACTCCCTCACACCTCTCCAGTCTATCCTCAACTCCGCTGCCCGACTCATCTATATGTCCTCCCGCTACTCCCTGTCTCCCCTCTCTGCCAAGCCCTTCACTGGCTCCCCGTCTCCAAGAGATCCCAATTCAAAACACTAACCATGGCGTACAAAGCCATACACAACCTGGCCCCACCATATATCTCCGACCTGGTCTCCCGATACCTACCCTCACGCAACCTCCGCTCCTCCCAAGAACTCCTCCTCTGCTCCCCCCTCATCACCTCTTCGCACAACCGAGTCCAGGACTTCTCCCGGGCATCTGCCTTACTCTGGAACTCCCTACCCGAACACGTCAGACACTCTCCTACCCTGAGTAGCTTCAAGTGTCACCTGAAGACTCACTTGTTCCGTCAAGCCTACAACCTGCCATGAGACCCAGGCGACCGCCCCATACCTGACATTCCCCCATCCTACTGTATCCTAACCCACCCCTCATAGACTGTGAGCCCTCGTGGACAGGGTCCCTGCCCCTCCTGTACCTGTACGTCCTGATCGCCTAGATTTAGTGTACTTGTTCTTGTCTCCCTCAACCTCATGTAAAGCGCCATGGAACCTAATGGCGCTATATAAATAAATAATAATAATAATAATAATAATAATAATACTTTGTAAACTGCAGATTACCGGAGTAAAGACAAGTGTTTTTGTTTCCTTCCTGGTGAACTGGGACATTCCAGTCTCACAGCAGAGACTGTGCTGCCCTATTCCACCATTCTACACTACATTGCCCCGAGGGACCCTGCTCTACTTGTTGGGAGCTACAACACCTTGCTGCCATCCATCCTCCCGGAGGTCTGCAGCAGCGCCGGTGCCATTACCGGATCTACAGGTGCGTCATGACATTCATCCATTAACTTTTATCCCTGTAAATACCCCTTTTTGTTGTCACCCAAGGGCACAGGCTCGGGCACCGACCACACGTGACATCCACCGTACCCAAACCCCAAGATTTGAGTACCCCAGACCCTTGTGGGACCGATACATGCAGGCTTGGCCATTCAGCAGTTTTTGGTGTGGGACAATTGATGCTATTTTGCTGTGATCTGACCCTTTGGGAAGAGTGAGGACTCTTGTTGGGGTCCCGTTGCTGTGTGATACATGATTTGAGCAGGGCTTGACATGCCTATGCCTGTGTCTCTTCCTCCTTTTACTCCTCCACCTCTTTTTACTTAATGTAGAAAACTATTGCCACTTTTCCCTGTAAGGCTAGGGTCACACTTACATGTGTTTTTTAAGGTGCTTTTTTCCAGCCTGCCTTAAAAAACGCATGCAAAAACGTATGCGGAAACGCATGTTACCATTTAGTGCCCTTCAAAAATGCATGCGTTTCCCATAGGGCCCCATGTTAAAAAAATGCATGTGTTTTTGAAAGCGCACCAAAAAATTCAGCATGCAGTATTCTATTTTGAAGTGCTTTGGAAGAGTGTGCAGGCTGGCACAGTCCGTGCCATGAGACTATTTGTACTGTCGGTAGACTGTTGTCACTTTTCCTGGTGTTTGTTGTCTATTCTGAGTTGTTTTGCAGCTTTTGGACACCTTTGAAGGTTTTCTATGTGCTTGCTATTGCCTGCCATTGATTCCAAATGGGTTCGACGGTGTTCGACGAACACTCGACAAACAATTCATTGAAAACACACCAATTCGGCAAATTGAACCGTATTTGAGCACTTAGGTGTTGGCTCATCACTAGCTGTGTCATGATTTATTTTTTGCCGCTTGAGCTGACGTTTTTAATTATACCATTTTTGGGTAAATGCGCTGTTTTGATCGCCCAGTATTGCATTTTTCGCAATGTTACCAAAATTTGTAATGTAGGCGTTAAGGCTTTTTTTCCGTTATGCAGTTTACAGATCTGATTGATTTTATGTTTTGATAGATTGGGCATTTCAGAACATGGCGATACTAAACATCTGTATTTTTTATTATAGCTTTATTTTCAATGGGGCAAAAGGGGGTGATTTAAGCTTTTATGTTTTTTTCATACTTTTAAAAACTTTTTTTAACTTCTAGTTTATTTTACACTGCAATTTAGGGTGACTCAGCACTGTACCATGTGATAGCTTCTACTATTCATAGTCAAGCTGCTGCATGGCTGTGATCAAGAGAAATGATCACTTGCTGTGGATGAAGGCACTCACCGGGCATCACATGAAAGGAAGGAAGGCGATCTATGACGTTCCTATTCCTATGCTGTAAGTTGTGAAAGGGTTAAAACAGACCTGACTCTAGTTGGAATAGCCATCACATGACCAAAAAGAGAACTGAAACAGTGCTGGAAACCTGGGAAGACAGCAATCAGTGAAAAAAATTATGATAGTGCTTCCTGATCCTTGCTAAATTCATGATAGTATTGGCCCAACATAGCACTCAAGTAGTCTCTTGAGGCTAACGTTTTTTTGATACCCTGGCCCAAAAAATAATGCCTTTGAATTCCAGCTATAGACAATCCCATCTAAGGCTGGGGTCACACACACAGATATCTGTGCAGATATTGTTCACAGATCTCTGGTTGAAGTGAAATCATTGACAAATTGGTCTATTTGTATATGGCCACAAAATGGAGCAATCTGTCCATGATTTCACTTCAACCAGAGATCTGCAAACAATATCTGCACAGATATCTGTGTATGTGACGTGGCCCTTAGACATATAATATTATTGCTTTATTTATTTATATAGCACTATTAATTTATGAGCACTTTACATACATCATAATCACAGTCACCACTGGGGCTCATAATCTAAATTCCCTATAATCTTTGGAGTTTGGGAGGAAACCCAAGCAACCATGAGGAGAAAATTGTAAATCTTTACAGATATCCTTGGTGAAATTTGACTCCAGCACTAAAAAGCAACAGTGCTAAAACCTGAGCCTCAGGCTACATTCACGCACTGCATTTTTGCCGTTTTTTGTGGATCCATTTTCCCCTACAAACGCATTTGCATGTGTGCTGAACAACAAAGTGAATGGATTTTCCACATTCGGGCTCAGCAGTTTTTTTTACGGATCCGCTTTTGTAGTAGAAAATGGGTCCGCAAAAAGAATGATCATGACAATTATGTGGCGTTTTTTGCCTGCACTTCTTCCATAGGTTCCATTATAACAAAAAAAAGTGGAATAACGGACTGCTCTTCACACAATCTGCTATTACAGCGCTATTCCTGCCTAAAATGGAGGACTCACAGGATGTGATGTCACAAGGGAACAGGAAAAACAGGAACAGGAAATTCTACCCTTTTGGAATCCTGTGTTTTTGTTCCCATGTGAGATAAATGTGTGGGTGTGTGTGTCTGTGTATAGGGGGCTGTAGTTCACTTTAGCAGTGTACATACAGGCAGCTTATGGCTGCAAACCTCTGCTGCCTGTACACACGCTGCAAAAGTGAAATAAAAGTTAAATAAATGATAAAAAAAACTTTACTCACCTATCCTCGAGTGTCCCAGGATGTGAGAGGAAGATGTCCGGTCCTGGGATCAGCTGCAAGAAGCCACTGCTGGTAAAGTGATCTGCTGACTCTCAGTAAGCTTATCAGTAGGCACATTAGCTGATCTGTTTACTGGTGGAAGATTGATCAGCTGATCTTGGAACCAGTTTGGATGTCCCTGGACACTGGACTACATCGGAGGAGATTGGTGGGTGTGTAATAAAGTGGAGAACGAGGTGTCTGTTTTTTTTTAATAAAGGTTTTTTTTCTGGTGTCTGTCTTTTTTTTTAAACTCTTTCACTAATGCTAATGGCGTGATGTCAATCTGATGGCTGACATTAGCAATAGGGGCTTGGTGTCAGCTGCAAAAAAGCTGTCACCAACCCCTTTATTAGTCAGTTTGCCACCGCTACACAGCAGCTGGAAGAGCAGGGAACTCGCCAGTTTTGGCATCTCTCATGGAAGCACTAATTCTGGGGTATCTGCTGGCTGCAATTTTCAGCATAGGGCATCCAGAACCCTTGAGCCTTACCATAATGATAATTCCAGCCCTCAGCTGCCTAGGTCACCTTTGCTTGCAACAGAAAATACAGCAAAGTCTACTTTTAAAAAAAAACAAAAAAAAAACTAAACAAAAATAGGGCTCCACAGTTTTCCATTGGCGGCGCAGATAACACCAAGCAGCGAGGGATAACAGCCAGTAGCTCCTTGGGTTACTCTTAGCTGGCAATAGTAAATGCTGCTGGAGCCCACTTTTTTTTTTTTTTTACTTTTTTTTTCATAAACAACTTAAAAACATAGGGCTCCCCTGTATCTCCATCCCCTGGAATGGAGATTGGAGAAGAAAAAATTACCTTTTTTCTTCTCCTTTTTTTTTTCAAATATCTTTCTTCACTGTCTATAGTGCACAGTGCAAAAAAAACAACACACCCTTCAAAAAAAAGCATCAAAAACGCGATGCGATCCTGCCACTCCATGGAAAAAGAATTACGGGGCTAGCCGTGGGCAGGGAGGGTGAGAATGAGTCTATGTTTCTGTCTGTCTGTTTTTCGGTGTCTGTGTTTGTGTGTCCCCTTATTTATGTTTTTGTGCTGTTTTTGTATGTGTACATGCGCAGCACAAACGCAATAGGTTTGTGCTGCTTTTGTTTTCAGCACAAACACAGCACAAAAAATACGCACAGTGTGCACATAGCCTTATTGTCACCTGGTAAGTTTGCATTTCTAACTTAGTCTGTGGTCAAATTTCACATTTTAAATACAATTAGTTGTGGGAATGTTGAGCATGAAATAAAAAGTAAATAAATTGAGTTTACAAGTATCAAATATTACAAATACAACTGTAATGAAATGTACTATCTTTATTTTACAATGTTTTCCGCACCAGAATACTTGCTTATCAATATTATGCTTTGATAATTTTTTTACCACCAATTTTTATTTATATTTTTGTTTTTCCCTTTCCCTTTTTCCACAAGCACTAAATTTTTATTTATTCATTGACAGAGCCACATGAGGACTTCTTTTTGGCAGGATAAGTTGTAGTTTTCAGTGACACCATTCATTTTATCATACAATGTACTGGAAAATAGAAAATAAATTCCAAGTGGGAGGATGACTTTGTGAAATAAATGCAGTTCTGTCGGTGTTTTATTTCTACAGTGTTTATTCCGTGGTAAAAGTGGAAAAATTATTCTTCAAGCCAGTACAGTACAAATATAGTTATGTCAAACTTGCACACGGTAAGTCTTCTTTTAAGTTGAAAAAAAAATAAAATTAAAAAAAAAATATTGGCTTATGCTACCATTTTTTGAGACCCAAAACATTCATATTTTGAATTGATTGAGCGGTGTGAGATATTGTTGTTTTTCGTAACATCTGATGATTCTAATGACTACAATTTGGGGTACATACAACATTTTGATGGGGGTTTTATCATGTTTTCTAAGAGAAGAATAAAGTTGGCAAAGTGCATTTTTTTTCTCTATTTGTATTAGAGAAAAACAAGAGATATGTAGTAATTGTTATATTTTTATTTTGTTTTACATTTTTCAAAATGTATAATTTATTTATTTTTAGTTGCTTAAATTGAATTCAACTAGTAATCATCCAATGACATTATATTTTAGTCAGTGGTAGGCAGTATATAGTAAAAATCCTAATCTCTTGTCAGATTAGTTTGTGATTGAACTTAGTTCTCTCACTATAGAAATAAAAAATATGACCTTACCTTAGTGTATTAAAAAGTAAATGATAATTATTTGCATCACCCTTGTAAGCCTCATCCTAAATTCTGCATATCTTTTCAAGAGACCAGTGGGACATGTAGAAGCACAAGGCGGTGCAAAAAAAGCTGATGTCCCCCTCTTTCTGAGCCTGTTTTAATTGCTGAAATTAAGTTTTTTAGGACCAGAGTGCCACTTTATTCAACAATACATTCATACAAGATTCCTGACTACTGCTTTTTTGTGTGTATTTAAAAGGGAAATTGGTCTGGGGAATACAGAAAGGTCCAAAATTGTGACCCTTCAATCACCTTAAATAATCTCGATAAACTGGTGTTCAGTCCTGTTGACAAGGATGGTCACAAGCCTCATTGAGCGTCACCAATTCCATGTAGTGTCCATCAAATATAGTCATATCAACTATTATTCCAGGAAAAAAATAAAATCTACAGAACATAGAGCAATAGCAGATAATAGCTTTCTTGGATAATAGCCACGCACAACTCGTGCATGGACACAATGTATATATAACTTTTGCCCATCCCCAGCAGTGAGGCTTATCTCCACCAGCTACTCATAGTTTTATTTTTTTAAGGTTGTACATAGACTTTAGATCCATCTAGTTCAACCCATAGACTAACAGGTTGATCTAGAGGAAGGCAAAAAATAAAAACGTGATAAATACTAAGCTCAACATTGGGGAACATATATTCTTCCTGACTCTACATATGCCAATCAGACTAGTTCACTGGATAAATTTCCAATCACAGGATTTAGTATACATAAAGAGGAATTGTATATTTTTCAAGAAAGGAATCAAGGTCTTTCTTAAATTTTAGTAGTAAATTAACCATTACAACATTATGTGTCAAAGTCTTTCACAGTCTCACTGTTCTTACAGTAAACAATCTGTATCTCTATGATTATGATTAAACCTTCTTTCCTCAAGATGTAGAGGATGCCTCCTTGTCCCAGTTACAAGCCTAGGTGTAAAAATATCATTAGGAAGATCTCTGTACTGTCTCTTCATATATTTATTATTGTAGCAAGTTTGACCTTAACGGGAACCTGTCACCTCGATCTAGCCCTCTCTTCTATCACATGCTGTTCCTACACCATCCTAGCTGTTCCCTAACCATCCCTCTCTCAGTTTAAGGTGCCCTATAACGATTTACAAAACTAAATTAGAAATTACATATTGTTTCCATCTAGGAGACTGGAAAGGTGGGCTCCGGGCTCCATAATTCCCTCCTTGCAGTATACAAGCACTCCCACTGGGAGTCATCCATCCTGCTGCTTTCCTGCCTCCTTTTGGAATCTCCTGCCCGCTCTGCCAGTGTAATGCCCAGGCCGGAATATCATATCCGGCCCGGTGCATTATGGGCCTGATCACGTGATCGGCCCGGCTCCGCATATGTGCATATTGTAGTTGGAATGATCACGTGATTAGGCCCATAATGCACCGGGCCAATCATGTGATCATGCCCATAATGCACTGGGCCAGATACGATGTTCTGGCCCGGGCATTATACTGGCAGAGAGGGCGGTAGATCCCAAAAGGAGGCTGGAAAGTAGCAGGAGGTATGATGCCCAGCCGGGCATGCTTGGACACCGCAAGGAGGGAATCATAGAACCCAGAGCCCGCCTTTCCAGTCTCCAAGATGGAGACCATATGTAAGCTGTAAATCATTTTTCTAAATCATTATAGGGTCCCTTTAGCTCAGAGAGGGATGGTTAGGGAACAGCTAGGAAGGTGCAGGGACAGCTAGTGATAGGAAAAAGGGCTAGATCGAGGTGACAGGTTCCTTTAAGACTTCACTTTTTCAAACTAATTAATCCCAAGTTTAATAACCTGTCTTCGTATTGCATATAACCCAGTCCATTAATGACCTTGGCTGCTCTTCTCTGCATTTGCTCTACTTCATCTATGTCCTTGCTATACACCGGAGACCAGAATTGTACACAATATTCTAAGTGTAGTCGCACTAGTGACTTATATTGTGGTAAAACTATGTTCTTCTCTATGACTCTTTTAATGCATCCTACTATTTGTTTGGGCAACTATCTGACACTTGTCAGGAATGTTAGAAATTTTGAGTTTGCCATCACCCATACACTCAATTATTTTTCTGTTTTACACAATATGCTTCAATTAAGTAAATAATTATACATTTCATTTCCTCTGCCTAATTGCATACCATATATTTATCCACTTTGAATTTCAATTTCCACTTCTCCGCCAAAGCCTCCAGTCTACATAAATCCTTCAATAAAAAGAAATTAGCTTCTTCTGTATTGATTACCCTGCAGAGTTTATCATCTGTAAATATTTAAATTCTACTTTGTATACCCCCTACAAGGTCATTAATAAATATGTTAAAAAGACAGTGCCCAATACTTACTTCTTTAGTTATGTATTCCATTAATAACCACCCTTTATTTTCTATCACTTAGCCATTCTTAACTCAGTTACACATATGTTCCCCTATCCCCATACACTCATTTTATGTGTCAACCTTTTATGTGGCACCATACCAAAAACATAAAAAAAAATCCATATAATTATCATCCACTACATTTCCCTGGTCCAGTCTGGAACTCGGATGAAGACTTTGGCAAGGTTGGGAATGAAGTGAGACAGCAGTGTAAGCGTGCAAGTAGTTAGATGTCATTTTGATAGAAGACATAAGAGCTGATCTTCTGTCATGGTGCAGAAGCTGGTTTTGGAAGAAGAGGGGTGATGAGTTATGAGGAGGGGCTGTGGGGCCTGTGGGCCAAAGATTTCTCTGATGATATCAATCTTTTGCTTGAAGAAAGAGGCAAAGTCTTCAACTGAGATGAGATGAGAGGAGAGGGAGGAAGTGCTGGGGGATGTAAGAGATAATTGAAAGTGTAAAATAGCTGTTTAAGGTTTAAAGACAGGGAGGTTATGAGAGATGAGAAGCAGGCTTGTTTTGCGGCAGTAAATGTGGACTTGAAGTTGGTGAGGGACTGCTTGTATGCAACAAAGTGCTCAGTGGAATCAGATCTCTTCCATCTCCGCTCCTTGGTCCTGACACTTGCCTTCTTTGATGAGGCCTGTTGTTTGTGCGTGTTTGACTGTATGTGAGTGAGATGGCCCAATCGAGAGCAGTAGCTATTGTGCAGTTATCTAAAGTGGCACATCATCTACATTGTGTAAGGAAGCTATGTCTGAAAGAGGGAGAAGGGACTAAGAAAGTGAGTGTAATCAAAGGTGTTTGAGATTTCTAAAAGGATGAGTGAGTTTGTGAAGTGGGGGTTGTGCACTAGGGGAGGAGAGAGAGAAAAGAATGTAGGTAGGTTTTGGTCAGATAGGGGGAGAGGTGAATTTGAGAGGTTACATAGGGAATGATGGAGGGTGAAGATAAGGTCCAGGCCATCTTTGTTAGTGGCTGCTTAGGACCATTGATTGAGGCCAAAGGAGGAAGTTAGTGTTAAAGGTTTAGAGGCAGCTGGGTAGGAAGTGTCAAAGGGGATGTTGAAGTCACTCATTATGATAGTGAGGATGTCTGCAGAAAGGAAGTGAAATAGCAGGTGGTGAAATGGTCAAGAAAAGCAATGTTTGGACCCTGGGGGACAGTAAATGACAGCCAGCTGATGTTTGCAGTGGAAGTATATGCGGATGGAAGGTACTTCAAAAAACAGGAATGTAAAGGAGGGTGGCAGTTGAATTGGGGTAAAGGGGCGCTTATGTACACTTAAACCTCGATCTCACTAGCATATAAGTAATCGCTCCGATGCTCATCCTGAAATGTGGGATGAGTGTCATACATATATTATTGAGTAAGTGCTATATGAGTGTGCAAGTTTAAACATAACATTTAAGTTCTATGTATATAAAAATTGAACCAGTAAAAATATATCTTGTCAGCCAAAAAAAAATTCTAAATACAGCTCCTTCTGCAGAAAATTAAAAAATTGATATGGGTTAGAATATGATGACACCCAAAAACATTTTTGTGCAAAAGTAGCAAAACATAATAAAGAAATACAAATTTGGTATGGTCCCAATCACATCAACCTGCAGAATGAAGGAACATATGAAATACCCAAGGGTAAGTAAGGGTAGAAAAAAATCAACAAAATATCTAAAGTTTTTTTTGTTCTCCAAATAGTGCAGTTGCATTAATCACAAAATTACACCAATGATGAAAACCAAAGTGTTTCTAAAAGAAAAAATAATCTGATATGACTTCTCTGATGGTAAAAATTTTTAAACTTATTACTCATATGGCAAGCTAAAAATTTATATGGCAAAAAAATCAGTGGTGTATTAAGTCAACCTGTCTAGTTATAACGCAACACCAATTGTGAATAAATTTCTACTGCTGTTGTGCAAATTAAACAGACAACAGGTATAGATGATAGGCAATTAGCAAGATATAAAGGAGGGCTTCTTCATATGATGACGACAGACCATTTCTTTGTCCTCATCCTTTTTAGCTATTTTTTTGTCATTTTTGCATTTAGAACCACTACCTTTTCCCTTGTGCAGGAGGTACAGAAGGAGCAGTTCCAGAGCCCTGCAAAATGTCTTCCAGCAGGCCCCTAACAAACATTTGTCTGCTCAAATGGTCAAAAAACAGACTCCATGAGTGTGGTTTATGGTATGTATGTCCATGCTCTGAATACTGTGTTCACAGACTCAGCTACCCTTCTTTTCACAGCTCGCATTGATGTACCATCCTGGATGGGTTGCTGTACCTGAGCAACCTCTGTTGAGTGTTGACACTGCCTAATGCTACCTCTAGGGGTGAGAGCAATGACAAAATGGAAAAAGAGACCAAAATAACAGCCAAAACGGATAAGAGCAGATGAAGGGTCTGTGGTTCCAACCTGCAGAACTGCTCCTTTATAGGAGGTGTCTTGCTAATTGCCTACCATTTCTACCTGTTGTCAGTTCCATTTGCAAAGCAGCAGGAGAAATAGATTCACAATTAGTGTTGTTTTATAACTGGACAGATTGATTTCACTGAAGTGTGATTGATTTGGAGCTACATTGTGTTGCTAAGTATTACCTTTAGTTATTTTAGTTCAAAGATATTTTTAATAAGGTATTTTAAGATACAACAATAAAACCATTAGGGTAAAGCAAGGTACAATAGGGGAGGGGGGAACTAGAACGGTAAGGGAAGAAAAAAGGTTAGGGAGAACCAAGAAGCAGTTACAGCTTAGGTCATAAAATGTAGAACAAAATACAGTCATATCAGAGTATATATAAGTCCTAAAGCAAATAGCAACTGAAACAGATTTAATACCTATTACAATACTTATGAACCTAAATCAACCAATTTTTAAAAAAATATAAATTAGAAGGAATCCTGTTAGGGTAAATATCAAAAAGCAAACATATGATATCAATCAGGTTCAATTAGTCATATGGTACCGCCGCACTCTCACGTGGGAATCCTAAAGGCGATATGTTGTCCCGGAGCAATCACTTTGAAATTGCCTCACAGTTGCGGCATGTGATTGGGGAAATTCGCGATGATAAATCACCTCTCGCCTGTCGCCTGATTCCTGAGCACTGCTCTGAAATCAGCCTCAATCATGAAGGTGTTATTTCCGGGTTGTGGCGTGTGATAGGGCGATATTGATGGAATCACCGTCGCCTATGATTTCCCGTAGGCATGCCACAGCGTGCTGTAGTCCGCGCCCCGTCTGCAATGATTGGTGGGGGCTACTGTGTTTCCATTGGCTGTCAGTTCACAGGGCGCCATATTTGAAGAGCTGTCCGTTCTGCCACACATACATCTACAATGGCGTCATGTATTAGCCAGCCTTCCAGACCAGGCTGTCCAATCGTAACGCTGTTGTGTTGTCAAATGAGCGCGTATGGGGCACTGTGTTAACCACTGCGGCACACCTATCTTCTTGTAGTGCTGACCATGTACGCCCACATTGCCTTTGGGATTGCGGCGTGTGAAGCGGCGAGGGAATTTGACCGGATTAGTTCCGCTGTGGGAGTGGCGATTTCCGGGGTACACATCGCCTTTATTGCCAGCCGATATTGCGGCGTGTGAAGGTACCAATAGGTTCAGTGTAAAGATGTCAGTCTATGGGTCTCAATGAAGTTTATATTTTTTATATTCAAATGAATTATGGGAGGATACTCTGTCAATTATGTCTGACACGTTGGGAGGTGTTATTTGTCTCCACTTGAAGGCAGTCAGTAGCTTGAAGTGAGAAGGATTTGGCAAATTATATGTTTGAATTTTGTAGGAATTGCTTCAAGTCCTATAGTTACCATGAAAAATAGAACCATTTGTGGAGATATATTTTATATTTAGTTACTTTTTGAATTAAAGATTCAATTTCTGTCCAGAAAATATTAAGAACTGGACACTTCCAAAAAATGTGGGAAAGACTGTCCAATCCACCACAATTCCTCCAGCAGAGAGGGAAGTGTTTGAGTATGAGGAAATTAGGGCTCTTGAGAGTTGTTTCTTATCTATCTTAATTTGCAGTTCTCTTTCCCATGAGGTTATATTTGTCCCGAACTGTATATCCAGGTCCAAATTGAAAACCTAATAAATAATAGTAGTCTTCCATAAATTCAAATTAAATGGGTCATTTAGGAGATTAGAGATATTCTGAGAAAAGAATAAGGAGATATTACTATCTATCAGGTAATCATTGATTAGTGACCAGGTGTCTATATCTTTATTCAAAAGTTTATGTTTAAACTGGATACATTGAAATGGGAGAATACAGTCTTCCCTCAAAATATCCCTAAGGGTAGGAACACACTTCAGTTCCTGATCAGTTTTCCTGATCAATTTTCCTGATCAGTGTTCATCAGTTTGTGTGCCAAAACCAGGAGTGACTCCAAAACCCACCACAGGTGTCAATCTTTCAATTATACTTTTTCTCTGCAAGGTTCACTCCTGGTTTTGGAACACAAACTGATGAACACTGATCAGGAAAACTGATGAGGAAAACTGATCAGGAACTGAAGTGTGTTCCTACCCTTAGATTAGTAATGCCTTGGGAAATCCAGTTCGATAAGTTTAATTTGGGGATGAGAATTTCCATCACTTCCAAGGGGATATGTTTGGTCTGGTAAGAATGCAGAATTGTTTTGATTTATTCAAAAGTTGTCTCCAGGCCATGATTGTCTACCTTTATTTTTTTAGCAGTCTATATAACATATCAAGTTGATATTGACATAATAGTGCTAACCCACCGAATAATGTTAACACTTTATTTTTGCAGCAGGACAAATAGATGATTTTTAACCTTCCTAGCGTTATTCCCGAGCCTGACTCGGGGTTAACATTCACTACAAGAAGCGTTAACCCCGAGTCAGGCTCGGGCTTACCCGCGTTCGCGGCAGATGCGGTGAGAAAACCGCATCTGCCGCATCTACCGCATCTGCCGCACTTGTGCCGCACTTGTGCCGCACTTGCGGCGCGGTTGCGGTAATCTGCATAGGAACCAACCACCTCTGATGACCCTCATACATTGTTAATATGTGCCCCTGCACCCTAGTAAACCATTAGCAGCACTGTTGTTGTGTGCTAAGTGGCTGCAGTACAAGTGCGATAATGAATTGAGAAACTTACATGCCAGCGTACATGAGGCCGTCTCCCTGTGTGTGATGGGACGTGTGGGCGGTGCTCATCATGTCTGCTCGCCCCCTCCCTTATGCACGGCCCCTCTCAGCCTGCTATAGTGATGTGAGGCTGATTGCGTCATAAAGGGGCGGGGCTAAATCGCGGCATAACGGTAGCCCCGCCCCTTTATGACGCAATCAGCCTCACAGCACTATAGCAGGCTGAGAGGGGGCGTGCATAAGGGAGGGGGCGTGCATAAGGGAGGGGGCGAGCAGACATGATGACCACAGTACAACAAGTCCCAGCAACACACAGGGAGACGGCCTCATGTACGCTGGCATGTAAGTTTCTCAATTCATTATCGCACTTGTACTGCAGCCACTTAGCACACAACAACAGTGCTGCTAATGGTTTACTAGGGTGCAGGGGCACATATTAACAATGTATGAGGGTCATCAGAGGTGGTTGGTTCCTATGCAGATTACCGCAACCGCGCCGCAACAGCGCCGCAAGTGCGGCACAAGTGCGGCAGCTATGCGGCAAGTGCGGCAGATGCGGTTTTTTAACCGCATCTACCGCGAACGCGGGTAGCCCGCTTTTAGCAACAATTTCCAGAACTAAACAGACCGCCAGGGAGGCTACGATGCAAAAACTGACAGAATTGTTGTTTTGTTTATATATCTTACTATAGAGTGAGCTAATAAAATTTAGTTTAAAAAGTTATACGTACTAAAAGTTATGCTGCTGAAACGCCTAACTTATCAGGAAAAACAACAAGGTTTGATATGACTATTTCTATGAAATAGTAGAAAAAAGATATGACTCTTAGAACTTTAAAACAAGAAAGTGAAAAAAAAGAACTATCATAATAGTGAAGAGTAGTTGTAGTGCCAAAGGGTTAAAGAAGCTGTCCAAAACTAATATATCCATAGTATAGGTTATTAATATGAGATAGATGGGGGTTCGACACTTGCCACACCCAGCAATAATTTGAAATCTACTTTGGGAAGCAGTTGGATGTAAGCAGTGTATCAGGTGGAATTCTGTAGTTTATCTTCCATTCATGTAAAGAGGAATTAGGGTATGTGCTCACGATTTTGGTCACAGTGCTTCCTGACCTGAGGGAGCCTGCAGGTTAGTGCAGGGAGACCACAGCCACCTTGTACCCATGATCTGCGGTGGGTGCGGTGGGTGCAGTGCGGCTTCTCTCTGTGTGCATCTGATGATGAACACACTGCGGAGAAGTGGAAGTTTGAAAACAGGCTCTGGACAGATGAAGCATAGAGAGGATAAGATTTCTACAAATCCCATCCACTATGATTGTAGTGTACTACCCCGGATTATGGGCACAACGGCAAGATGCTGCATCCAAATACACTGCAAGTACGGATAATGAATATGCACCCCAAGGGTGCATTCACACACTGCGTATTTGCTGCTTATTTTTACGTGAGTGCTCTTGCAGTTTTTGTAGCCAAAACCAGGAGTGGCTGATTAAGACCAGCAGTGGGTGATTAAATACAGAAGTGGAGCACTTGTTTCTATTACAGTTTTCCTCTGATTGTTCCAGTCCTGGATTTGGCTACAAAAACTGCAACAGCACTCGAGTAAATAAACGCAGCAAATACACAGTATGTGAACGCACCCTTATACTTCAAATCTCAGCCATAGCTGCTGAACCATGCACTAAGATGTGGTGTTCCTCTCAATACATTGCCTACCTCTTGCTTCTACCAGAGAAGATACCAGCTGGTCAGTGCTGGGTTGTTGGGTGCAATGTTGCACTTAATGTTCTCTATGATATGTAATGTATGATAAAATTATATTAGCAGCACAGAAATCATAACTGGAGCTTAATAGTATTTTGGCAGACTTGAAGTAAGTAAACTGGGCACTGGGTCCTATCTTCGGGCAATTATTCCATTATGTGGGTTTGCGACACACCCGATCGGTGTTGCTCAGCTCAAGCCACCACGTGAAACAGTCGATAGTCGTCCAGCTCTGCACCCCCACCCTCCCTGCATGTGTAAGCCAGGTATGGACTGAATAAATTATCCATATGCCTGCAACCCGGTGAGTGCCGCTCCTTTTTCTGACTTAATAGTATTTTGTTGGTTCATATTAAAATTAGTGATGAGAGAGTGTAATCGTTACTATTCACTATTCGCATGGATAGTACGGTATTCGCGATACTCGTTACTCGGCGAGTATCGCTGGTGCTCGTGAGTGATGTGTCGATCATTATCAATCTGACACACATTGACAGCTCCCTTCAGTACACAAAGTGAGCTGGCACCTCACTGAGAGCAGATTGAATGTTAGGATCTCTCTGGGGGCAGAGCATGTTTTTTAGTCATTGAAATCGTAATCCCGCCCTGTTCTGGATATACTCATTTTATGGTCAGATGTGTGGGTAGAGCCATTCACTCATTGACTAACATTGGACTCACTATTCGGATGAATATGCGAGTATTAAAAACTACTTGTTACAAGTATAACGAGTGCGAATATTTTGCTACTCGCTTATCACTAATTAAAATCCTTTTCCACTTCAGTCAATTCACACTATTTTCAGGAGTCATATTTGTGTTATTTTCTAGTTATCATTAGAATCCCTCCATATGGGGGCCAGGACATTTTTTATTTCATTGCAAGAGGGACTATATACTGCTATTTCCCTATAATTAGCCTGTCACTGTTCTAAAGGCTTACATACCTCTTTGACACAGTGACACAGAGGACAATTAAATATGCTTCATCTTGGCTCTTTCTATAAACCTGTGAAAACTAACAGTGTCCATAGCCTTGGCAGATTATAGTGCAAATATCAATGAGCTCAACAGTGTCATGACAGTGATTACTTATATACATTAGATAGAAATATATACCTATTTTAATTAACTTGTTTCCATAAGTATTCCAAGTGACTTTAATAAGACCGACAAAGAAAACTACATAACATCCACAGGTTCAGAATCTGGCATCTTCCTAAAGGGTGATTGCAGGACACAATAACAGCCACTAGTGGTAAGGAATGGAATTGCAGTACAATTAGCAAAGTGAATATCAGCAGCCACTTGTGGAGGTCAATACACAGAACAATAACAAAATCCTTAAACCACTATTCTCAATGTCTTTATTCAGCTAAGATGTTCAGTTAAAATTTACATGAAAATGTCTCCTGCCTTTTGTTTCCATACCATGGAAAACACAGCATACACATATAGCCTTCGACATATGTTGCTTAGTTATAGTTTTCAACCAGCCAGGTTGATGTTATACCAACAGTGTGAAACATCTTTGAAATCAACTTAATACTTGCTTTAAGTGTAAATGTCATTTCATTGAAAAAATAATAATACTGCACTGGTTGTTAATGATAGGTCACGTAACAGCTAAAATAATGCTTTTTTTGTGCCATATGACTTATTTTCTCAGATTTTTCTGTGCTCATTTAAAAACTGCTTTTTTATGGCTCTGTGGGGTTTCCGGAAGCTATAGGGAGCAGTGCAATGTGACAGCAGAGAAAGGACAAGATCAGAGATTGTGAGCTGTGTAGGGAGCCATCAGACAAGGGGAAATTGTGACTGAGCAGAGAAGGATCCAGATGACAGATCCTTCCTTGCCACAAACATCTGAGGAGTTTTCAGTGATCCTGACCTTCTGACGTTCCTTAGTAATTGTGCTATTAGGCTGAGCTAGTCTGATACATTCTTTCCTCACCAGCTGCAGTCAACAGTGTAGGTCATGCCCCCTTTTGTCCTAATATCTGTATTCTGCAGTCAGCAGTGTAGGTCATGTCCCCTTTTGTCTTATATCCATATTCACTGAAGATGGATCTGGGTGATAATAAACATGTGTCTGCTTCACACACAGTGTAGTGGTGACATCTGTGGAAGTTTTATGAATGGCTTTAAGTCAGAATTTTCTAATGAAGTTTATTAGAAAGTTTATTAAAATCACTTGCTCTACATTATTATTAAATAAAAATTTAAACGGCGGTTACGCATTAAAAATGCAGGTGAATTCAATCCATAGTTATTCAATGCTTATGTATAAATATGTGGTAAAAATATATTCTTTTTCCCCCAGAAATAGCTCTGCAATATAAGGTTAGTTATGTTTCAGTAAAATTAGATGTGGCCTAAGTCTCAGATTAGACTCATGGTGGGTTTACACGCTCCAACGTCGGTCCGATATTGGATCCGACGGTGCGGGAGCGCGCTTTTTGTGCCCTGTTTTTGCAGAATCGCATCGGCGGTTTACACGTTGCGATATCGGGAAACAACGTCCCTACGATGTGTATGCCCCCTGACCCAGGAACGACCATTTAACATGGGAGTGAATGGGTGACGTTGTGCTGCACATCGGAGTTGGGCTGTCACACGGGACGATCCGGCTCCAACCAGCATCCGATATCGGGCTCATTCGACCCCCGATATCGGTTTGCCATCGTTCCTGCATCGTATTGGCTGTTCACACTGTACAACGCACAAACGATATCGGGTCCAACGCACGAACCACATGACTTTTGGTCGGAGTTGGACGCCGATATCGCAACGAGTAAACCCACCATCAGACATTGCCTTTAAATGTATTTATTATACACAAGTTTTTAGTTTTATTTATTAGATGTAAGTATATCAAAGTGTTTTTACTATCTTAATGTTGTTGCCACATTACATTGGTTAAACATATATAGACAATACAAGATAAAATTGAAAAAGAAAATAGGTTTTTTAGACTGGATGCTTAAAAAGGACAAGAAATATACCAATTTCAAGGATTTTAATGCTGAATATTGCCATGTCAAGAGAGGTTATACTGAAAACTAATAAATGTTCTCTCAAACTAATATTAAATATATTAATGCAAAAATGCAGCAAAACTCATCTTAAATTATTTTATAATTATTTCATGTAAAAACCAATCCTATCAGTTCCATTAACTTTTAAATTTCAGTAAAGTTCATATGAATAAGTTTCTTATATGTCTAATACAGTTGTAACTGTCAAGGTAATTTAATCATTAAAACACAGAATCAGAATTAAATTAATTGCATTGTAGGCAAAAGTAAGGTGCGGAAGAGAATGTCCCTGAGTGAATTGTATAATGACAAGGGTGCTATGCCAAGTCTGTGCTAATATCTGTGAATTAAAAAAAAATAGAAGAAAAAATAACAAAAGGATTAAAATAAGCAAAGATTCATTACAGAAACGCAAAGCTTTGATCATGTCAAAGATTTAATGCTTTTAAATACACAGTTCACATTTGATGAGCCTGAGTATTTTAAAATTGCATATGTAGACTTTTATTGACAAAATTCAGTTACTGAAATAATTACTTTTCTTGTAAAGGAGTGGTAAGTTTTAATAATGGGTAAGCTGTTGAGAAATAAATAGTCAATGACTCAACGCTCACCAGCTGCAACAGGTTTATTGCAATCTCCTGAGTATGCTGCACTGTGTTACAAATGAACAATCTACTACTAGGATAATGTTTAGTTCACTGATGATCCTTTTACAAAATTGTAGCTTTTGTGTAATAGCTAAGCTGTCTTGATGTCTCCAATGCAATCACAGTTTACCAATATTAGGTTTCTGCCATATTTTCCTAATACATGACCATTTGTGTCCCTCTTAATGCTAGTGGTGTTTCTCTACACTATTTAGTGCATATTTGTCAGTAAAACTTTCGCATAGATACTAGAGTTTAGGCAGAAATCTTAACAGTGTTGGACTGGGATGGCTGGGGCCCAAAGGTGGAATTGACTTTAGAGGGTCCACCCTACTACTATTATATTGGGTAATCCATTTATATGGATACACCTAAATAAAATGGGAATGGTTGGTGATATCAACTTCCTGTTTGTGGCATATTAGTATATGGGAGGGGAAAACTTTTCCAGGTGGGTGGTGACCATGGCGTGCATTTTGGATCCAACTTTATTTTTTTCAATGGGAAGAGGGTCATGTGACACATCTAACTAATTGAATATTTCATAAGAAAAACAACGGTGTGCTTGATTTTAACATAACTTTATTTTTTCATGAGTTATTTACAAGTTTATGACCACTTATAAAATGTGTTCAAAGTGCTGCCCATTGTGTTGGATTGTCAATGCAACCCTCTTCTCCCACTCTTGACACACTGATAGCAACTCCGCAGAGAAATGCTAGCACAGGCTTCCAGTATCCGTTGTTTCAGATGCTGCACATCTCGTATCTTCACAGCCTAGACAATTGCCTTCAGATGACCCCAAAGATAAAAGTCTAAGGGGTCAGATCGGGAGACCTTGATGGCCATTCAACTGGCCCACAACGACTAATCCATTTTCCAGGCAATTGTTCATATAGGAATGCTCGGACCTGACACCGATAATGTGGTGGTGCACCATCTTGTTGGAAAAACTCAGGGAACGTGTCATCTTCAGTGCATAAAGAGGTCAACACTTCATCATGTAGCAATTTCAGATATCCAGTGGCATTGAGGTTTCCGTTGATGAAGAATGGCCCCACTATCTTTGTATCCAATATACCACACCATACCATCAATTTTTGTGTTCCAATAGCCTTGGAGGGACCTATCTACTGTGGGTTATTGTCAGACCAATAGAGGTGGTTTTGTTTGTTAATTTCACCATTGACAAAAAAAGTTTGCCTCAACACTGAACATAATGTTCTGTGTAAACTGAGTGTCCTGTTCCAATTTTTATTTTACCCATTCTGCAAATTTATTGTGCTGATCTGGGTCACCCTCATTGAGGTGCTGCAGCAGCTGAATTTTGTAAGGGCTTACACCAGGGTACTAATAGGTGAATATGCTGGTTGTCAAACACCCTTGATATTATATTGTTGATCTATCTTGCAGATACATCTCCAATATGTTGTGATTGGATTTCCAAATACCTTACAGTACGATCCTGATTAATCATTGCATTTGCACCTGTGTTTTGTCCATTTTTGTGCATTTTTTGCATGAATTACTACATCAATGCAGCGTGACATGGAAACGATCAGCCTGTGACACTGCTGAGGTATTATGGAAGCCCAGGTTGCATTGGGTTTTCTTTGGCAGTAAGCAATAATAATAATAATAATAATAATACTTTATTTATATAGCGCCAACATATTCCGCAGCGCTTTACAATGTAGGGTTAGAGTACAGAAAATACAGTAATTACAATAGAGAACAAATAAAGTACAAATAATTGGATACAAAACAATAGGTATAAAATCAATGTGAAAAAAATGCAATAAATAAAGCAATAAATGAAGGTGATCCTGCTCAAAAGAGCTTTCAATCTACAACGGGAAAGGGGTTGCGCAAGGTGCCAGGGCTTGTTGCACTGGTGGTCCAGGCATCTTGAGGAAATGGGGCATAGGGCTAAGCTTACATGGATGGTCATTATACAATCTGTGTAGACCTTTATGGTTTGGTGGAGTTTGTAGAAGAGTAATGTCCAGAGGGGTAGCCCATTCACTGTCTACAGTACAATGGACTTATTAGGGAGTATGATAGGCCGCCTTAAAAAGATGCGTTTTTAGGGATCGTCTGAAGCAATGCAAGTTGTGGATAGTCCTGATTTCTTTGGGTAAAGCATTCCAGAGGTTTGGTGCAGCTCTGGAAAAGTTTTGGAGCCGGGAGTGGGAGGATCGGATTAACAGACATAAACAATTGTAATATATCACTCAGTAATGACTATATATATGCTTCAAGTTTTGGATTAAATTACTGAAATAAATTATCTTTTTGATGACATTCTAATTTATTGGGATGCACTGGTATAGTTTATTATGAACTAGAAAAATAGACTGTTTAATTTGATTAGAATTTGAACAGAGTTTGATGTAAATGTCATCAGTTTTTCTCATATTTGCAGTAAAAGAATTATCCACCTTTTCCTATGTTACAGTCTGTAAAAAATTGGACCAGTGATAGTCCGTGGAAACTGGACTGCTCTTGGCCATAATCCAATTTTTTCACGGACCCATAGACTTGCATTGCTTATGTTGTTCCGATGCTTGAATCAAAACCAGACAATTCTCGGCACAGGTACAAATGCTATCTGTGGAAACCATGGATAACACTCGTTTGGTAACTTTGGACATCTTAATGAATCCTGATTCTAAATAAGCCCCAAATTAGTTAATACAGACCTGTTGGCTCATCTAACTAGAGATGATTGATGATCAATCGATGATCGATGATCGATTGTGATGTGGGATGTTCAGAGGTCATCTTTGGTTCAGAAGTGTTTATGACCCATGGTGCCCAGGAACCCTGTTTATTTGTCTTGCATTTATTGCCTCCTGCTGTCCTGAGTTTCTTTGATTGATTAACAAGTTTAATAGATCCAGATCTAAGTAGAAACTCACTATATATGTAGAGCCATCTAAGGGTGCAATCCTGCGGGGTCTTGCAATCATGCCAACTGCATAAGTGCCGACTGTACAAGTGCAGTTACACTGGGCAGTTAAACGGGGCAGGAAATGGGTAAGTCATGCAAGACAAACAAACAGATATGTAATTTGTTCACTTTTACTGCAATTATGTATTCACTATATAAACCCCAAATTACTCTTCACTACTGACTACTCACCCACCACTACAGCTCTCCTTCCTGCTGCATCTGACCCACGCTACTCCCATCCCCCGCTCACCATCTACAATGTTTCCAATCATTTGCACTCTCACTCCCATCCTCCTCCACTTTCTGCTATCCCCGCTCATCCCTCCACCCAGCAACAAAGTACTTCTCTCACCCTCCATCCTACCTAACCACCTCACCCACTCCTCTGAACTATTCCTTCACTTTCAATCCTCCATCTCAATCAGGCACGCCCACCACGTAAACTCTCTTGCTCCCACCTGCTAACCCTCTCTCTGCTCCTCCTACTCGCTGGCGACATTTCCCCTAATCCCGCCCCCCCCACATCTCCACCGTCACCTACACCCCACCCCCCGTCCCATCACCAACTCTCATAACCTCACCATCACCCACCCTTGCAACCTGACCAACCTTAGACCCATCCCCCAGCCCCTGCTCCTCTAATCTCCCTGCCAGGTGCACTGTGGAACGCCCGCTTAGTCTGGAATAAACTCCCAGACATCCAGGAACTCTTTATTTCTAATAAACTCTCATTCCTGGACATCACAGAAACCTGGCTCACCCCCTCCGACACGGCCTCCCCTGCTGCACTATCCTACGGCGGATTCAATCTTTCCCACACACTTCGCCCCTCTGACAAACATGGCGGAGGTGTCGGCATACTCCTATTCGACACCTGCTCCTTTGCCCATATTCCATTACGCCCCTCTGCTACTCTCCCATCTTTCGAAGTCCCTCTGTCCGCATCTTCTCCCCCAGTAACCTCCAGCTAACCGTCATCTACCACCCCCCTGGATCCATCCCCACCTTCCTTGACCATTTCACCACCTGGCTACTTCATTTCCTCTCTACTGACATCCCCACCATCATTATCCCTATTGACACTGCCCATCCTACCGCCTCTCAAATTCTTTCCCTGACCTCCTCCTTCGGGCTTTCTCAATGGTCCTCCTCTGCCACCCACAAAGATGGCCACACGCCGAATCTCATCTTTACCCATCTTTGCTCCCTTACTAACCTCACAAACTCAACCCTCCCCTTGTCTGATCACAATCTGCTGACCTTCTCCTCCCTCACCTCCCCTACCACACCACCTCCTCTCCGCAAACTTGATCATCCCCGCAGAAACCTAAAACACATTGATCTACACTCACTCTCAGAATCCCTTCTCCCTCTCGCCAACATAACATCTATACGTGACACAGACACTGCCACCACCCTCTACAACACCACATTAACCAAGGAATTCGACCTAGCCGCCCCCCTCACATACCACCTCCACGCACTAACAGGCAACCCTGGCACACCACCCTCACTAAAGACCTGAGACGGGCATCCAGGGTCGCCGAGAGGCGATGGAAAAAATCACGTTCCACTGAGCACTTTGCGCTGTTCAAACAGTCCCTCATCGCCTTCAAGACTGCACTTGCCACCGCCAAACAAACCTTCTTCTTATCCCTAATAACCTCCCTGTCCCGCAATCCCAAACAACTTTTCAAAACCTTCAATTCCTTACTCCGCCCACCTACTCCCCCTCCCTCTCCCCTTATCTCTGCAGAAGACTTTGCCTCTTTCTTCAAAGAAAAGATTGACAGAATCAGAGACAGCTTTGATCCACTGTCCCCACAGCCTCACCTCTCACCTATACTGCCCTCTCCTTCCATCAACTGCTTCCCCCGCATAACTGAAGACCAGCTCTCCTCCCTCCTGTTAAAATCACACCTCACCACCAGCGCCCATGACCCATACCCATCCCACCTCATACCCAACCTCACCTCCGTTATCATCCCAGCCCTAACTCATCTTTTCAACCTATCACTTACCACTGGCACCTTCCCCTCAGCCTTCAAACACGCCTTGATCACACCCATCCTCAAAAAACCCTCCCTTGACCCCACAACTGTCTCCAACTACTGCCCTATATCTCTCCTCCCTTTCGCCTCTAAACTACTTGAACAGCATGTCCACTCTGAGCTGACCTCTCACCTCTCCTCCTGCTCCCTCTTTGACCGCCTGCAATCTGGCTTCCAACCCCTCCACTCCACTGAAACAGCCCTGACCAAAGTCACCAACGACCTACTGACTGCCAAAAGTAAGCGCCACTACTCAGTTCTCCTCCTCCTTGACCTGTCCGCCGCCTTCGACACTGTTGACCACTCCCTTCTACTTCAGATCCTGGAATCTCTTGGCATCACGGACCTCGCCCTCTCTTGGATCTCCTCATACTTAACGGACCGGACCTTCAGCGTCACCCACTCCCACACATCCTCCTCGCCCTACCCCCTGTCGGGGTCCCCCAGGGCTCGGTTCTTGGACCATTACTGTTCTCAATTTACACTCTTGGCCTAGAGCAACTCATTGAGTCCCATGGCCTCCAGTACCATCTCTACACCGACGACACCCAAATCTACCTGTCTGGTCTTGACATCGCCTCCCTTCTAACCAAAATTCCACACTGCCTGTCTGCCATCTCATCCTTCTTCTCTGCTCGCTTCCTTAAACTGAACATGGACAAAACCGAGTTCATAGTCTTCCCCCCAAGACGCTCCCTCTCACTACCTGACCTATTCATTGTCGTCAACGACTGCTCTCTCTCCCCAGTCCCCCAAGCCAAGTGCCTCGGGTTATCCTTGACTCTTCCCTCTCCTTCAAGCCCCACATCCAGGCCCTTACCACCTCCTGCCAACTCCAGCTCAAAAACATCTATAGAATCCGCACTTTCCTTGACCACGACACTGCTAAAACCCTTATTCACCTCTCTTCATCTCCCGCCTCGACTACTGCAACCTCCTTCTCACCGGCCTCCCCAATACCTCCCTTGCACCTCTCCATCTATCGAACTCCGCTGCCCGCCTAATCCATCTCTCCCCCCGCTACTCCCCTGTCTCCCCCCTCTGCCAAGCCCTTCACTGGCTCCCTACTTCCCAGAGATCCCGTTTAAAACATTAACCATGACATACAAAGCCATTCACAACCTGTCCCCTCCATACATCTCTGACATGGTCTCCCGATACCTACCCTCGCACAACCTGCGATCCTCCCAAGAGCTCCTCCTCTATTCCCCCCTCATTTCCTCTTCGCACAACCGCATACAGGACTTCTCCCGTGCTTCACCCATACTCTGGAACTCACTGCCCCAACACATCAGGCATTCTCCTACCCTGGGAACCTTCAAAAGAAGCCTGAAGACCCACCTGTTCCGCCAAGCCTACCACCTGCAATAAGACTCAGTCCTCCACAACCGCCTGACGACTGGAACTTCCCCCTCCCACTGTATCCCCACCCGCCCCTTTTAGACTGTGAGCCCTCGTGGACAGGATTTCTCCCCTCTTGTATCTGTACGACCGAATTGTCCACATATATTGTTACTTGTATTAATAATAATAATGATTTGAAATGTTCGCCAATCTCAAATTTGAGCTATTTTGGGTGGTGTTCGAGTCATTTGACGAATGCGAACAATTAGCTTCAAATTCGGCAGTTCGAGATTATGTTCAATAACAGTTCGTTCACCAAAAGGACCCTATAAAGTGGTCTGGAGGCAGAGGAAAATGCTGAAATGGGGGCATAATTGTATAAAACAATTTTTTTGTATTTTAAACAATCATTCAGCCTGATCCTCTGCCTCCCGCAGCCTCCCATCCCGATCCCCCACTCCCCCGTCGCCTCCCATTCTGATCCTGAGTTAGGCGGGGAGCGCAGCACCAAAGAGCGGGGAGCGAAGGACCAGGGCAGGGAAGCTGGCAGCGGTGAGAAGACTTCACCGCCGGCTTTTCTGCTCTGTGCTGCGCTCCCCACTCCCTGATGCACCCACCCCGCTCCATGTAACTGCTCCCCCCATCGGGTCCTAACTTAGGATCAAGTGGGAAGGCGGCGGGGGGGAGTGATGAGGGGGCATCAGGGAGCGGGGAGAGCAGCACAGAGCAGAAAAGCCGGCGGTGAAGTCTTCTCACCGCTGGCTTTCCCGACGGTTATTTCAAATGATCAGATGATGCAGATAAGCTGTTCATTTGAAGTAGCAGCGGTACTGTCAGGGTTCATGTGAGTTCATGCAGCATGAACTCACATGAACTTTCCCAAAGCCACCCAGCACACAGCTCAGCTACATCCTTAAAAGAGGTTCTCTACCAGAAATGTAGCTGAGCTAAAGAAGAAAACTGGATTGGACTACGTTGGACGGAAGATAATTTTTTTAATAAAGATGGAGTGTAAGTGTTGTTTTGTTATTTTTTCTAATAAAGAATTAAAAAAAAAACTTTACTAGAAATTCATGGTGGTCATGTCTAATATTGGCGTGACCCCATGAATTTCGGGCATAGGGCCAGCTGATAATACAAAGCTGGCCCTAACCCCTTTATTACCCAATGAGCCACTGCACCAGGGCCCTGGATGAGCTGGATACAGCGCCAGAAGATGGCACTTCTATGAACGCACCATTTTCTGGGGTGTCTGCAGGCTGCAATTCGCAGCAGGGGGGGCAGAAAGCTTGGGCCTCCCTGCACTGCGGATTCCAGCACCCAGCTGCCTAGTTGTACCTGGCTGAACATAGAAATAGTGCAAAGCCCCATGATTTTTTTTATTATTTCATGAAATTCATGAAATAATATAAAAAAAGGGCTTCCCTATATTTCTGTTTCCAGGCAGGTACAAATAGGTAGCTGGGGGCTGGGGGCAGCCCGTTCCTGCCTGCTGTACCAGGCTGGCATACAAAAATATGGCGAAGCCCACGTCAAAATTTTTATGAAAAATCCATAACACAATCCAAAAAAGGGACTGCATCTTTATTAACCCCTCGAACATCTACTCTGTCACAGAGATGATGGTCGAGGGGTTAATAAAGATGCAGGGCCTTTTTTTATTGTTTTATGAATGTTTTCAGAAAATTTTGACGTGGGCTTCGACGTTTTTTTATATGCCAGCCAGGTACAGCAGGCAGCCACGGGCTACCGCCAACCCCCAGGTGCCTATTTGTACCTGCCTGGAAAAGAAATATAGGGAAGCCCTTTTTTTTATTATTTCATGAATTTCATGAAATAATAAAAAAAAAAAAAATTGTGGGGCTTCGTACTATTTCTATGTCCAGCTGGGGGCTGGAATCCGCAGCGCAGGGAGGCTCAAGCTTTCTGGGCCCCCCCACTGCAGCCCGCAGACACCGCAGAAAATGGTACGTTCATAAAAGCGCCATCTTCTGGCGCTGTATCCAGCTCATCCAAGGCCCTGGTGCAGTGGCTCTCTGGGTATTAAAAAGTTATCAGCTGGTCCTAAGCCCGAAATTAATGGGGTCATGCCAATAGTAGACATGACCATGAATTTCTAGTAAAGTTTTTAAAAAAAACACAACACAGAGAAAAAACTATTTATTAGAAAAAAAAACAAACCTCCATCTTTATTGAAAAATAATTCTTCCCTTCGATGTAATCCAAATGGCAAGGAATGTCAGCTCTTAATCCTTCTGCATATACACATGTCTATGCAGAGGGAAAGCAAGGTAACAACTGACTGTGACAGTCAGAGTTCACTCCAGGTCATAGCTGGGGCTATGACCACGAGTGAACTTTGCCTTCACACAAACATCAATGCCGACGCTAGCGAAAAATGCCTAGCGCATGGCAGAGAGGAGTGAATATTTCGGAAGTTAGCTTCCGAGATATTCACTCCTCTCTGCCTCTACCAGAGATGTAGCTGAGCTGTGGCTGGGTGGCTGTGGGAAAGTTCATGTGAGTTCATGTTGCATGAACTCACATGAACCCTGACAGCACTGTGGATACTTCAAATGAACAGCTGATCTGCATCAGCAGATCATTTGAAATAACCAGCGGGAAAGCCAGCGGTGAGAAGACTTCACCGCCGGCTTTCTTGCTCTGTGCTGCGCTCCCCGCTGCCTGATGCCCCCTCATCGCTCCCCCCTCCTCCTCCCCGCCTGATCCTAAGTTAAGACCGGGTGGGGGGAGCAGCTCCAGGGAGCGGGGAGAACAACACAGAGCAGGAAAGCCAGCGATGAAGTCTTCTCACCGCCGCTGGGTCCCCCCCTGCGTCTTTTGCTCCCACTCCTGGTGCTGCGCTCCCCGCTCCCTGGAACTGCTCCCCCTGCCGGTCCTAAGTTAGAAGAAGCTGTCTTATATGTTGTTGACTGTGTTCGATGAACATTCGACGAACATTTGACGAACACACACCCGATTCAACTAATCAAATCGAATTTGAACACCAGGGTGGTCGCTCATCTCTACATCTAACATGTTTATTTTAGTAAATCCATTTTTTCTTACAGCTCTATGTGCCATTCCACTGTTATTCCTTATAGAAATGTATGATTAAATTGATATCTTAGTGTAGGTAGTTATGGGCAACATATAGACCAATCTATACTGAGACAGGGACAAAATGTATAAGAATAAACCAGTTCTACATTTATTTATACACTAGACGGCGGCCCGATTCTAAAGAATCGGGTAGTCTAGAATCCATATATAGTTTATTTACTAATAGTTAGGGGAGTGGGGTGAAATGAATTGTGTGTATACAGGTGGCTCAGTGGGTAGCAGAGTATACGGTGGCTCAGTGGTTAGCAGTGAGTGCGGTGGCTCAGTGGTTAGAAGTGAGTGCGGTGGCTCAGTGGTTAGCAGTGAGTGCGGTGGCTCAGTGGTTAGCAGTGAGTGCGGTGGCTCAGTGGTTAGCAGTGAGTGCGGTGGCTCAGTGGTTAGCAGTGAGTGTGGTGGCTCAGTGGTTAGCACTGTGTGCGGTGGCTCAGTGGTTAGCAGTGAGTGCGGTGGCTCAGTGGTTAGCAGTGAGTGCGGTGGCTCAGTGGTTATCAGTGAGTGCGGTGGCTCAGTGGTTAGCAGTGAGTGCGGTGGCTCAGTGGTTAGCAGTGAGTGCAGTGGCTTAGTGGTTAGCAGTGAGTGCGGTGAGATTGGTCAGCAGAGTGGCGTGGGCAGAGTGGTCAGCGCAGTGGCGTGGGCAGAGTGGTGAGTGCAGCGGCGTGGGCAGAGTGGTGAGTGCAGCGCCGTGGCAGAGTGGTCAGCACACACATACATACATACACACACACACACACACACAGACAGTTGGCTATAGTTAGTACCGACCGACCCTGCGTTTTCTCTGGCAGCTGGAGACTGAGTTGACATGTCGGCGCCCTGGGACAACTGGATGGAATATGGCGCCCAGGAAGTTTGGCGAGAATTTTTGGACGCTATATTGGATCCAGTAGTTCGGGGGTGGCGACATGTCGACTGAGGATGTAGGCGGCTGATGCAGGGCCGGTGGTAAGTATAGCAGAGTGTGTGTGTGTGTATGTGTGCGGACAAAGTGAGGGAAGTGCGGACAAAGTGACGGAAGTGACTACATACACACATATATACAGATACTGTACATTGCATATGGAGGGGTGAGGAGAGCGGAGGCTGGAGGGGTGAGGGAGGTGAGGACAGGGGAGGATGGAGGGGTGAGGGAGAGGTGAGGACAGGGGAGGCTGGAGGGGTGAGGAGAGGTGAGGACAGGGGAGGCTGGAGGGGAGAGCGGAGGCTGGAGGGGAGAGTGGAGGCTGGAGGGGAGAGCGGAGGCTGGAGGGTGAGGACAGGTGAGGACAGGGGAGGCTGGAGGGGTGAGGAGAGGGTGAGGACAGGGAGGAGGAGGGTGAGGAGGGTGAGGACAGGGGAGGCTGGAGGGGTGAGGAGAGGTGAGGACAGGGGAGGCTTGAGGGGAGAGCGGAGGCTGGAGGGGAGAGCGGAGGCTGGAGGGGAGAGCGAAGGCTGGAGGGGAGGGCGGAGGCTGGAGGGGAGAGGGGAGGCTGGAGGGCGGAGGCTGGAGTGGAGAGCGGAGGCTGGAGGGGAGAGCAGAGGCTGGAGGGGAGAGCAGAGGCTGAGGGGAGAGCGGAGGCTGTAAGGGTGAGGAGAGGTGAGGACAGGGGAGGCTGGAGGGTGAGGAGAGGTAAGGACAGGGGAGGCTGGAGGGGTGAGGAGAGGTGAGGACAGGGGAGGCTGGAGGGAAGAGCGGAGGCTGGAGGGGAGGGCGGAGGTTGGAGGGAAGGGCGGAGGCTGGAGGGGAGGGCGGAGGCTAGAGGGAGAGGGGAGGCTGGAGGGCGGAGGCTGGAGGGGAGAGCGGAGGCTGGAGGGAGAGCAGAGGCTGGAAGGGTGAGGAGAGGTGAGGACAGGGGATGCTGGAGGGGTGAGGAGAGGTGAGGACAGGGGAGGCTGGAGGGGTGAGGAGAGGTGAGGACAGGGGAGGCTGGAGGGGAGAGCGGAGGCTGGAGGGGAGGGCGGAGGCTGGAGGGGAGGGCGGATGCTGGAGGGGAGGGCGGAGGCTGGAGGGGAGGGCGGAGGCTGGAGGGGAGGGCGGATGGGAGAGGGTAGGGGTAGAGGAGGGGGAGGGGGGAGGGGAGAGGGGAGTCTGGAGGGGAGAGGGGAGTCTGGAGGGAGAGGGTGGAGAGAAGAGCGGAGGGGAGAGCGGAGGCTGGAGGGGAGAGCGGAGGCTGGAGGGGAGAGCGGAGGCTGGAGGGGAGAGCGGAGGCTGGAGAGGAGAGCGGAGGCTGGAGGGGAGTGCGGAGGCTGGAGAGGAGGGGGGAGGCTGGAGGGCGGAGGCTGCAGGGGAGAGCGGAGGCTGGAGGGGAGAGCTAAGGCTGGAGGGGAGGGCGGATGCTGGAGGGGGAGAGGGAGGCTGGAGGGCGGAGGCTGGATGGGAGGGCGGAGGCTGGAGGGGAGAGCGGAGGCTAGAGGGGAGAGTGGAGGCTGGAGGGGGAGAGCAGAGGCTGGTGGGGAGAGCAGAGGCTGGAGGGGAGAGCGGAGGCTGGAGGGGAGAGTGGAGGCTGGAGGGGAGAGCGGAGGCTGGAAGGGTGAGGAGAGGTGAGGACAGGGGAGGCTGGAGGGGTGAGGAGAGGTGAGGACAGGGGAGGCAGGAGGGGTGAGGAGAGGTGAGGACAGGGGAGGCTGGAGGGGTGAGGAGAGGTGAGGACAGGGGAGGCTTGAGGGGGAGAGCGGAGGCTGGAGGGGAGATCGGAGGCTGGAGGGGAGAGCGGAGGCTGGAGGGGAGAGCGAAGGCTGGAGGGGAGGGCGGAGGCTGGAGGGGAGAGGGGAGGCTGGAGGGCGGAGGCTGGAGGGGAGAGCGGAGGCTGGAGGGGAGAGCAGAGGCTGGAGGGGAGAGCAGAGGCTGGAGGGAGAGCGGGGCTGTAAGGGTGAGGAGAGGTGAGGACAGGGGAGGCTGGAGGGGTGAGGAGAGGTAAGGACAGGGGAGGCTGGAGGGGTGAGGAGAGGTGAGGACAGGGGAGGCTGGAGGGAAGAGCGGAGGCTGGAGGGGAGGGCGGAGGTTGGAGGGAAGGGCGGAGGCTGGAGGGGAGGGCGGAGGCTAGAGGGGAGAGGGGAGGCTGGAGGGCGGAGGCTGGAGGGGAGAGCGGAGGCTGGAGGGGAGAGCAGAGGCTGGAAGGGTGAGGAGAGGTGAGGACAGGGGATGCTGGAGGGGTGAGGAGAGGTGAGGACAGGGGAGGCTGGAGGGGTGAGGAGAGGTGAGGACAGGGGAGGCTGGAGGGGAGAGCGGAGGCTGGAGGGGAGGGCGGAGGCTGGAGGGGAGGGCGGATGCTGGAGGGGAGGGCGGAGGCTGGAGGGGAGGGCGGAGCTGGAGGGGAGGGTGGATGGGAGAGGGGAGGGGGTAGAGGAGAGGGGAGGGGGGAGGGGAGAGGGGAGTCTGGAGGGGAGAGGGGAGTCTGGAGGGGAGGGTGGAGAGAAGAGCGGAGGGGAGAGCGGAGGCTGGAGGGGAGAGCGGAGGCTGGAGGGGAGAGCGGAGGCTGGAGGGGAGGGTGGAGGGCGGAGGCTGGAGGGTGGAGGGTGGAGGGTGGAGTGGAGGGGGGAGGCAGGAGTGGAGGGTGGAGGCTGGAGTGGAGGCGAAGGCTGGAGTGGAGGGGGGAGGCAGGAGTGGAGGGCGGAGGCTGGAGTGGAGAGCGAAGGCTGGAGGGGAGGGCGGAGGCTGGAGGGGAGAGGGGAGGCTGGAGGGCGGAGGCTGGAGGGGAGAGCGGAGGCTGGAGGGGAGAGTGGAGGCTGGAGGGGAGAGAGGAGGCTGGAGGGGAGAGCGGAGGCTGGAGGTGAGAGGGGAGGCTGGAGGGGAGAGGGGAGGGTGGAGGGCGGAGGCTGAAGGGGAGGGGGGAGGCTGGAGGGGAGGGCAGAGGCTAGAGTGGATTGCGGAGGCTGGAGGGGAGAGCGGAGGCTGGAGGGGAGGGCAGAGGCTGGAGGGGAGAGGCGTACCTGGGGTGCCGGAGCGCTGCAGCACCTGCAGCTCCATGGGGTCCAGGGACATGAGCCCCAGGTTGAGGCCGCTGAAGATGCCGGACAGGGACAGCAGCAGCGCGATGATGATCAGCTGCAGGCACACGGGCAGCAGCGACCTGTGCTCCTCCAGCACCCGCAGACGGGCGTCCGATCCCGGGTGCAGCGTCCAGGGCAGCCAGTGGCCCCGCCGGGAGCACAGCGCGTACAGCCAGGAGCTCTGGGTGGTCCGCAGCGGCAGCACGTGCAGGAGGAGCAGCGCCGCCGTCCCGGCCGCCTCCGTGTCATTGAAGGCGGCAGAGTCCCGCACCAGGTCCCGGGTGTCCTGCAGGCAGCTGTGGTGAAGGCGATGAGGTGGTCGCTGTCCGCCCCTGCCCCCCCCGCTAGGTACGGTAGTGGGTGGAGGGGAGAGGCTGTTGGGTGGACGGAACTTCCGAGAGCGGAACGTTCCTCCGCCGCTCCCTGTAGCCGGGGGACCCTGCACTGTCGCCGCCCCCGGAGCCATGGATCCGAACAAAGCCACGGAAGTGGCGCCGTATGCGACGGAAGTCGCTACGGCAATTATATAATAGATTTTCTTGAGAAATAATAGATACATTGCACAACACAGAGTTCTACGAAAATATGTTCCAGGATTGTTATTTAATATGAAATGCAAATATTTCTTAATATGGACGTGTCAGGAGAGATGACAGCTCATCTTTAATATTAGTTCCATTAAAATGAACTTACAGTAGATTTGAAAATACATAAAGAAAATTGCTGGTACATTCATGACAATTGTGAAATATGTAAATATACATCACAGATCGCATGAACACTTAGGCTAGGGTCACATTAACGTTACTCGGGGCTTGCATTACAGACTTAGCACCTCATTTATGCTGCCAAATTCTAACGCCATATTAGTGCCCCATTAACGCTGCCAATGTCACCCTATGGCTCAATTACCTGCATCTGAGTGAAAACTTGCGTTTTTTCCTAACGCTAGAAAAGACCTTGCTGAAAGCGTCTTTTCCAGCGTTAGGAAAAAATGTGAGATTTCACTCAGATGCCGGAGTTTGAGCGCTATAGGCTGCGTCTCCATAGGGAAGCATTGGCAGCGTTAACGTGGCGCTACCATGGTGGTAGCACCACGTTACGGCTGTCAAATTCTAAGTTTTTAATGCTACCCCCTGTTTAGCGGTAATGTGACTCTGGTCTTACTTAGACATTTGGTGTAGAGTAGAGATGAGCGGAATCATGGAAGTTTAGGTTCTGTTGGTACAACCAGACCTTTTTTAAAGGTATGTTTGGGTCCTAAACTGCACCAGAACCTCATTTGAAGACACTGATTGAGCAGTTCGGCTTTCTGCCCACATACAGCTAGCCATAAGTAAACCACTTCTAGAGCCAGGAATATGGGCATTTGTCTTTTGTTAAAATAAATAACTTAATTAATTAAAAAAACACACTGCAGATGAAAACTCTTCCTTTAACCCCCAGTGCAAGCCGATGTAACACTGCAAGCAGCTCACACTGGACAAAGTACTGAGTGTACTTGAGCTCAGCAATGCTTTCTGAAGTGCTTTGGATATGTAAAGCAACCAAACTCCTACCCTGAACAGATTCGCTCATCTCTAGTGCATCTTTGTCTCCTCACTATTGTGGTGCATGCTCATCACTCTAGTTACATACTGCTGCTTCTTCAAAGTGGATGCTCTAAACTGCATATATTATTCATCCACATGATAAGTGACAAACACATGATCATTGAGGCTCTAAACACAAATACTCCCCATGGACAACTAGTAAGAAGTCACAAAAATGTTTGTGTGACAGGAGCAGTTGTGAGCATAGATGTTCACTGCTATATTATTATCTATAGGAATATTGAAGGCATATATACACCAATGCTCAACGTGATTTATTGACCCTTATTCTTGGGATCAAGTGAGGGTCTCTGCTGCCAGACCCCAGCAATGGCAAAAAATTTACTTTTTCTCTTTTTTTTACTTTTGGGAAGTGAAGAAAAAATATTTACATTTTTACCACTAAAATGTAGCTTTAACCTGACATTTCCAATTTTCATAAGGTGAATAGGTAAAAAAAAGCACCATAATGTAATACAATTTCTTCTATATGTGGGATTACCCCACATGTGACTATACAGTACTGTTTAGCCACACCACAGGGCTTAGGAAGGAAGGCATGCCATTTGATTTTGGAGCACAGATTTTCCTAGAATAGTTTGCAGACTTCATTTTCCAAGCCCCCAGGGCAATTGGATTATGAATTGCAGGCTGGTTTTCTTTTAATTGGAACCATGTTGCTATTCCAGAGTCCTTCTGCCATCACTAACATGGAAGCCCTCTATATTTCCATTAACAAATGATGGATTTGAGTGGGGACTTGTCTTTTTGTGGGTTGAGTTGAATGCTATTGGTAGCAATTTATAGAAAAGGAGAAAAGGAGACACAGAGGCTCAATAGTGCCCTATCAATGCGACACTGACAATGCACACAGGTCACACAGAGGTGTACTCACCTGATCTAGTTGTGTGCACCCACAACTAGTTTTGATGACATATAGCAGAAAGCTGCTGCAGGACCTCCACCACCACGTAACACGTGTAAGAATATCCACAGATCCAGGGAAGGTGTATAGATGGTCCGCGCTGCTAGAAATAATCAGTCCTTGGTATAATTTATACCTTGGTATAATTTATTGCAATGCACAAGCATTGAAATGGATTATTCTTGTCAGTTTTACACTGACAGCAGCCTCTTCCTCTTACATCATGCTCCTGGCATGGTGTAAGAGACTTGCCATAGTTGGGTGACATGGAGGTCATCATGACGATCTTGGGTTGCCATGGCAGTGATCGGGCCCACAAGATCACTTGGAAGAAGAGCGCACTTGCATATAATTGTAATACCAATTATCCCCTTTATGGGTTTATGTACTATAAAACCTTCCCCACAGTACAGAATTATTAAATATTGTGATCAAAGAACAATAATACATTTTGCAGTGATGTCACAGTACAGGAATAATAAACACAGTCATGTCACAGTACAGAAGTAACACACACAGTAATGTCATTGCACAGGGGTGATATACATAGTAATGTCACAAAGCAGAGATAAAATAAATAGTAATGTCACATTATAGGGACAATATATGCTGTGATGTCACAGTACAGGGATAATGTGCACAGTCAGTTCATAAAACAATGTTAATACGCGCAGTGATGTCATAGTACACAGGGTAATATGTACATTGATGTCACAGTACAGGGGTAATATACATGGTAATGTCACAACGCAGGGTTAATATACATAGTGTTGTCACATTACAGAGCAAATAAACCCAGTTTTGACACATGGGGAGGAGATTTCTATTTTTTACAAGCAGACATTTGTAAATTATAATACGAACTCCTGTGCTGTGGGAGAACATGATGTTAGTAGGTCCTGGCTATTGCCTCCATGTTGTACATCCTGTGGCAGCTCCTGTGTTATTCAGATCTCATTTTCTTCTTCTTTTTGTTTTCTCTGTTCCTTCCTTTCTCCTTTTTCTTTCTGCTTGCTCTGATCTTTGTTCTCTATTCATTTTTCTCTTGGTCTATGCACTGTAACCACCAAGATTTTTGTAATTGTTTCTCATTAATTTTAGCAGTTTTATAGGAAGAAAATAATCTGATTTTTCCACCACTCCTAGTATACAGGGATATAGAGATACATTTCTGCGTACTGCTGTAGGTTTATGTACCTGTATGATCTGCTTCTGGGTTCCCTGCCTGGTATACAGCTCAGGTTTACCCAATTTTATGACAAACATTGAAAAGGGTTATTCTTTCAGTTTTACACTGACAGCAGCCTCTTCCTCTTTAAACATGCTCCCGGCATGGTTTAAAACTTGCCCTATTGGGTGACATGGGGGTACATGACGACTTTTGGGGGGGCCCTGGCAGTGATCGGGCCCAAAATCACTTGAAAAGAGCGCACTTGCATATAAATTTTAATAAACCAAATTTTCCCTTTTTGGGGTTTTTGTACTATAAAAACCTTTCCCCAGTAAAAAATTATTAAAATTGGGGATAAAAAAAC
>JARQOC010000002.1:527302129-527347514 GCA_033576535.1 Allobates femoralis
TCACTCATTTAGATATTGCTGTAAGTTTCAGTGCAGCTTTATGGACAGCTAGAATAACAGCATTTTAAAGCCTGAGTTGTGTCTAATAACAGATTGGCCACTACTGTTGGTAAGCTCAGCTTTGCCAAACCTTTATATTAGATTTTCTAACATACTAAATATGAACTTATGCTTTAAAATTATTTTCCTAAATAGAGACAGCAACTATCATCTTCAAGATGATTGACAGTGGAATAGATCATGTTCCACTCCACTGATCAGCTTAACATTTATCTAAAAGCAATATTATGTGTGTGGTCTATGTTTTAGTTGAGTAGACCTTTACTGAATATAGCATCAAAGAATTGGTAGTTTATACATACCAGAGATTTGTTAGATCTAATGCAGTTTGTGCTATATGAAGCTATGCAATATATTGCATCACATGAGAGTGGTAGTGAAGTGTAACTTTAGTCTAATGAACTGTACCTACATTAAAAAATGATGGTGTCATGCATGTAGCGAATGAGGGAAAGGAAGAAAGATGGTATAATGGCCAAAGAAATCTGGGTAGCTAGTCTGGCCCTGGACTAGAGTCCCTGGCTAGCCCTATACCCAAAAGTACCTCAGATGGCGAGGGGGTCTGGGCCACCATGCTTTCCCTCTACTCCTCAACCAGTCCTGTTCTACTCCCTCTCACTTCCCACTTCCCAGCACGGGCAGGGGTAAGCAGCAACTTTCAAGTAAAAGCAGCAAGAAGCTTCAGCAGAAGCATTGACGTCTTCACTGCTCACAAGTCAAGGCAGAGTGAACTCTACCAGCGAAGTCATCTAGAGGAGGGTGAGGCTATTTAACAACTAGAGGCATAGTAACCTGATAACCTGTACCTCCACCTGCAGCACATAGACAACAACAGAAACTTAAGCATTTACCCCGACTGAGCAAAAAGAAGTAAACTCTGGTTTAACTGAAGCAGAGCTATTCATGTGGACTGCAGAGCAATCAACACGTGACAGATGGAACCTCTACTAAATGTATCTTTAGAACTATTGTTCTCCTCACTTTATTATCCACCAGCTAGTGCTTAGAATTTACTGCAGCATCCCTTACAGCGGGGAACGATTGGCAAACTAGTAAATCTGCTACTTTCTAATATAAGGTCACGTCATTTTTGCATGTTTGCCAATCGGAAAAATGTATCCCCAGCATACAGATATTTTATTTCTAATTTGCTTTGAATTAATTTAGCAATATGTCAGCTGGTTGTTGCAATTTTGCTAAAGCATAGAAGGTCAGCCAAAAATTTAAAAAAAATAATAATTACCCTTCACCTGTTTGGCTGCCCCTTCTGTTCATTGTCCGCTAAATATTCCATCACAACTCTTTTTTCCACCTTTGCACACAATATTTCCAGCCTCATCATCTGGGACTTCCTTTCATGATCATGCCTCAGTGCCCCACATTGAAGTATGCTGTGACGTTACGATGCACAGGGATGTCCACGTTGTGCCAGAAAGTTCCAGCCAAGAGTGAAAATGCTGGTGTTATGGCATACAAAAAATGTCAGAAATAGTAAGCATGGAGGACTGAACTGTGACCATTGTGCAGATCAAATGGCCAGACATGTTATTTTTTCATCTGACGTTACTTTGCTCTGGTTCTGGAGTGACCTCAAAGCAAAATAAGGAACATTCAATTTGCAGCAAATCACCAAATAACTTTGTTTGCAAAGGGCATGTAATAGGTTACAGTAGAAAATAAAGAAATTATCACTACTAAATGAGGATCTAAATGTTGCATACTGTAATAATGCATCTTTAAAGGGTTATTTCTAACATTCCCAATGTTTGGCACCCCTGTCAATTCCAAGAATCGGGTTCAAAATGTATGATCAGATCAGAGCATTGGGCATGCATGAACACCATGACACCATTCAGTGTCCAAAAGCAGGGATGGGCAACGTCAGTGCTCAAGGGCAATCAACAGTGCATGGTTTCATGATTCCCTTAGTATTGCATAGATGATAAATTAATCACTTGTACAGATGATGATACCAACATTATGTGCAATGCTAAGGAAATCCTGAAAAACTGCACTCTTGGTAGCCCTTGAGGACTGGAGCCCCCCCCCCCTACAGTCTAAATGACTACCTGAGAAAAATGACTGCTTTACTCCACAGTTCTCAGGATCTGTGGTGCTTGATATCTATTAATATACTAAAGTGAAAGACATAGGAAGCTTTTATTCAGATACCTAGGCTAATTTTAAACTGACCTATCTCAATGTTTGTTGCTGGTAAAATAAATGTAGGGTTCACCCCCATCTGCATATAAATACAAGTGCAACTCAATAAAAAATCAGATTTCACTACACCTAAGTTATTCACTGAGGCAGTGCTGATCTGTGATTTGTTCCTTGGCTGAATTCAGCCTGAGAAAAAAATGACAGCATGCAGCATATGGCCACATAAAACAGCCAAACTCCACAACACAGATCAATGGGTTTGAGAAAAAACAAACAGATATCACACAGACCATATGTATGTTTTCTGATTCTTATGGATCCATTACTATTATGTAGCATATAGCACTGTAAATGGTCCTGTAAATGATTGTTGATTAATATCAATTGCATAGTACTTGTATGATGTATGGAATAATAAAAAAGATTCAACTTGTCCAACTATTCTGGATGAAAATCAGATAGATATTTTTATATGCAGGTGAGACCGAACCCATGATGGCACTCACCGGTAGTAGGGTTTCAGTATTCTTTAATGCTTGCTTTTCAATACATTAAAAGTTCCAGTGCGGCGGGGAGAGGGAGTGAGGAGCCGGCGGAATGACAGCACCGTTTCGTGGTGAGTAACCACTTCGATGGGTTCCTGTTTGTATGTGGCGTGCAACACCTAAGCACCGGGGGATTGCCCTAAATGGGAAGCAGCTGAGCTCGAATGCAAGCCGTAGTGCCCGGACCACACATCTCTGCAATCCATGATATATATATACGTATGATATTCACAAGAAGAAACGGCACTCACCAGTGCAAGGTGCAAGCGACAGCTTTTATTCTGGGTGCTTCATACAGGGAGAGGGTGGGAGGACGGAGGACTACGTGTACTGTTTCATACCATTCAGGTACTTCTACAGTTTCTTCAAAGGAATTACTCAGAATAAAAGCTGTAGCTTGCACCTTGTACTGGTGAGTGCCATGTCTTCTTGTGAATATCATAATTTGCATCATGTATTTGAAACTGAGCAACACCCACCTTACTAACCAACCTGTCCTGGTTGGTGGTCGTCCTCTGGTCCATCGCAGTGGCCGGTCATATATATATTAATATTTATTTATATTTAATATTTATTTTTGTTTTCTAGGAAAAGAAAATCTACTGGCCTTTGTATAAATACATCCATTACAGTGAGTAGCGTAAGTCATAGGAAACTGTGGAAAACAATTGTAAAAAGAACATTCTTTAGATTTCACACTACCTCAGCTCACAATTATCCTGTCAGTGGATTGGTGGGGTCAGTAATTTCAATGCTTAGCACTGAGGAGGTTTTGCTACTCCAATAAACCTTAATTTGAGAGGGAGTTTTCACTGCCAGAGGTTATGATTGGAATGCAAGATATATGCATGATGACAGCTATGTATTTAGCCAGCATGTCTCAAACCATAACAAGCTGCGACCTGAGTAGGTTTTCAAATTGATTTTAGTTTACAATTGTGTACGTATGTTCTGTCTGTGTGTATATGTGTTCCTGTAATCCAAAACAACTATGATATAATGGAAATAAATATACAGAAAATGTAAAGATTATTAAGTTACATGTAAAGTGAGAACTAAAACTAGAGCAAACGTAGGGTGAATAGGAAAATTGAGGTTTTTATCTCACTTGAAAGAAAAAGTTTATTTTTTTCTGCTTTCATTCATTTATTACTCTGCTGATTTTTGTTTTGCTAAAGGGCGAGGTTTTTTTTATACACGCTCAAAATCCACCCGATATTGAAAAAAGTAAAAAAATAAAAATACCACATCCAGACATAGAAACTAGATTAAGAAAACAAGACTTCTGTTCTATAGGGTTTTGACATTTGACATTCTCTAAGTAATGGAGACACATGCAGAGCAGGATAAATTATCTTAACCTGCTTTTATTATATTCACAGCATAAAAGAGATAGACTTGCATTGTCTGAATTATAAAAACATTTTGGCTGCCAGTTATAATTCATTGCATGTTTCTATTATGAGAAAAATATCTATTCCCTGTATTATTTTAAAGCTTAAATCTTATATTTTGAAACTTGTCAATATGATTTCTGAAAAGTTACAGTTCATACAGACTTTTGTGTTTGTTCTGATCAGTCTATAGAAGTTCTGGTCCTGCTCACTGTAAATCTTCTTTTAGTTTGATAAAACTGAATGCTTAAACGGAACCTGTCACCCCCTCCCCAGGGCCTATTAAACTAAAAAAGACACTTTCAGCAGCGCCTATGCTACATTTTGTGAAGGTGACTCTTAGGGCCGCTTTCCACACACCAACTACTGTTTCCAACTTCTGAACAGATCTCTGGTTGCAGTGAAATCATGGACACATTGTTCCATTTTGTGGCTGTGTACAAATGGAGCAATGTGTCCATGATTTCACTGCAACCAGAGATCTGTTCAGAAGATGGACACAGAAGTTGATGTGTGTGAAGCGGCCCTTATCCCTCTACCCCCCAGGATTCTAAATATATCTTATACTTTATAAGAAATTAATTTAGGTCCGGGAGGTATACTTCCCTACCTGGACCTAAACGTCTTGCTGCTGTTACCCCTCCTCCTCCCTTCCTTACGAGCAGCATTGGCACCTGAGCAGATTCCTCAGTTCTTGAGAAGGCATGCTCTGTGAGCTCTGCCTGAGACCTAAGGTCACATGATGTAGGTACATTGCACCTGCATATAACACAGGCACAAGATGCTGCCCTGTGTCATCTTATGCTTTATACAGACTGCAGGGCTGGGAATCTAGAGAGGAGGGAAGAGACGCAGTCATGCTGTTTGTGCAGGCAACAGATTCCCAGCCCAGCAGTCTGCATAAAGCATAAAACCAGGGCCGGTGTCAGCATCCGGCCCACCTGGGCAAGTGATGGGGCCCGGACTGCTGAGAGAGGGTCCACTGGACCATTGAGCGCTAAGGCTAAGGTCACACTTGTATTGTGACCTTAGCCTTAAGCAAGCGCTAAATACTTAGAAATTTCCACTGGAGCGCATAGCGCTTAATGCTGTGTGCTGCCAGACAACAGAGCCCATAGAAATGTGCTGTTTACCTTGCCAACTAGTTGCCAACCAATGCAAGTGTGACCCTAGCCTAACAGAGGCCCCTAAGCGCTGCTCCCACACCTCACCCTCGGCGGTCCCTGAGCACTGCCCTCCAGCGGCAGCCACTGATCTCAGACTCAGCCTGTAATGTAGTGAGATCTGCAGCCACTTTATTTCCTGTATCGCTGCACACACAGGAAATAGAGCAGCTTTAGCTCTCACTACATTACAGGCTGAGTCTGAGATCAGCAGCTGCTGTTAAGGTTAGAAAGGAGGAGGGGGAGGCAGTGCTCAGTTCCCCCCCCCCCAGTGTGGGGGCAGCGCTCAGGGGCTCCCAAGAGTAGGTTATGTGGGGCAGCACTCAGGGGGCCCTGTCAAGTGCAAATTACACCAAGGGGGAGACAGGTTGCGGGGGGAGACAGTGTGCGGGGGGAAGACAGCATGAAGGGGGGGAGACAACATGCAGGGTGGAGACAGCATGCTGGGGGAAGACAGCATGCTGACGGAGACAGCGTGCAGGGGGAAGACAGCATGCAGGGCTAGACAGTATGCAGGGAGGGAGACAGCATGCTCGTGGGACACAGCGTGCAGGGGGGGAGACAGTGTGCTGGTGGAAACAGCATGCTGGGGAGACAGCGTGCGGGGGGAGACAGCGTGCAGGGGAGAGATAGTCACATGGAGGAGACACAGTGTACAGGGAAGGGGACAGGCACAGGGGGAAGATAGCATGCAGGTGGAGACAGGTGCAGTGGAGAAACACAGTGTGCAAGGGGAGACAGTCATGCAGGGGGAGATAGATGCGCAGAGGGGACACAGCACACAGGAAGGACACAGGCACAGGGGAAGACAGGTGTAGAGGAGAGACACAGCGCACATAGAGGGGAACAAGCACAGGTAAGAGACTGGCTCAAGGGAGAGACAGAGACAGCACACAGGGGAGAGAGAATGCACAGAGGCAGGAGAGATCACACAAAGGGAGAGAGATGTATAGAGAGGGGAGAGACAGTGCACAGGATGGGAGAGACAGCATTTGGGGGGGAGACAGCACGGTAGAGATTCAATTTGCGAGGGATATGTATATAAATATGCAGTGCCTTTTGAAAGTATTCGGCCTCCTTGAACTCTTCAACCTTTTGCCACATTTCAGGCTTCAAACATAAAGACATCATTTCTTATTTTTTGTGAAGAATCACCAACAACTGGGACACATTCGTGAAGTGGAACGAAATTTATTGGATATTTTAAAAATTTAAAAAGCTGAAAAGTGGGACGTGCAATATTATTCGGCCCCTTTACTTTTAGTGCAGCAAACTCACTCCAGAAGTTCAGTGAGGATCTCTGAATGATCCAATGTTGTCCTAAATGACTGGTAATGATATATAGAATCCACCTGTGTGTAATAAAGTCTCCGTATTAATGCACCTGCTCAGTGAGCGTCTCAGGGTTCTGTTTTAAGTGCAGAGAGCATCATGAAGACCAAGGAACACACTAGGCAGGTCCGAGATACTGTTGTGGCGAAGTTTAAAGCCAGATTTAGATACAAAAAGAGTTAGCAAGTTTTAAACATCTCAAAGAGCACTGTGCAAGTGGTCATATTGAAATGGTAGGAGTATTAGACCCGGACATCCCTACATATTTTCATCTCGAACAAGGAGATAACTGATCAGAGATGTAGCCAAAAGACCCATGATCACTCTGGATGAACTGCAGTGATCTACAGCTGAGTCTGTCCATAGGACAACAATCAGTTGTACACTGCACAAATCTGGCCTTTATGAAAGAGTGGCAAGAAGAAAGCCATTTCTCAAAGATATCCATAAAAAGTCTCGTTTGAAGTCTACCACAAGCGACCTGGGAGACACACCAAACATGTGGAATAAGGTGCTCTCGTCAGATGAAACCAAAATTGACATTTTTGGCCACAATGCAAAACTATATGTTTGGTGTAAAAGCAACACAGCCCATCACCCACAAAACACCATCCCCACTGTCATACATGGGGGTGGAAGCATCATGGCTTGGGCCTGCTTTTCATCAGCAGGGACAAGGAAGATGGTTAAAATTGATGGGAAGATGGATGGAGCCAAATACAGGACCCTTCTGGAAGAAAACCTGTTGGAGTCTGCAAAAGACCTGAGACTGGGACGGAGATTTATCTTCCAACAAGCCAATGATCCCAAACATAAAGCAAAATCTACAATGAAATGATTAAAAAATAAACGTATCCAGGTGTTAGAATGGTCAAGTCACAGTCCAGACCTGAATCCAATCGAGAATCTGTGGAAAGAGCTGAAAACTGCTGTTCACAAACGCTCTCAATCCAACCTCACTGTGCTCGAGCTGTTTTGCAAGGAAGAATGGGCAAGAATTTCAGTCTGTCGATGTGCAAAACTGATAGAGACATACCCCAAGTGACTTGCAGCTGTAATCTCAGCAAAAGGTGGCGCTACAATGTATTAACTCAAGGGGGCTGAATAATATTGCACGCCCCACTTTTCAGTTTTTTATTTGTTAAAAAAGTTTAAAATATCCAATAAATTTTGATCTACTTCATTATTGTGTCCCACTTGTTGTTGATTCTTCAAAAAAAAAAAATAGAATTTATACCTTTACGTTTTAAGCCTGAAATGTGGCAAAAGGTTGAAAAGTTCAAGGGGGCCGAATACTTTCACAAGGCACTGTATATATATATATATTAAAGTCCGCAATCTTTATAAAAAAAAAAAAATATATATATATATATATATATATATGCACATACATACAACAGTATGTACTAAAAGGGGGCCACTCAGACTCTTACACCGGGGCCCACAAATACCTGGAGTCGGCCCTGCATAAGGTGGGATCTGGTGCCTGCATTATATGCAGGTGCCATGTTCAGACATCATCTGACCTCAGCTCTCGGGCAGAGCTCACGGAGCATGCCCGAGAACCAAGAGATCTGTGCAGGCACTGAAGCTGCTATCAAGGAAGAGAGGAGGGTCCCGAAGGGTGGAGGAGGAGGGTTAACATCAGCAAGGTGTTTAGGTCCATGGAAGGGAGTATACCTCCCACACCTAAAGTAATACCTTATAAAGTGATTATTTTGGTGTCCTGGGGTGGGGAGGATGGGGCACAAGAGCCACCTTCACGAAATGCAGCATAAGTGCTGCTAAAGGTGGCTCTTTTAGTTTAATAGGCCCTGGGGGGGTGAAAGGCTCCCTTTAAATGATCTATGACATATATACATATTGTTACATGCTTAAAGTTGCATTTGTTCTTTTAGATCATATAGAAAATAGCATTTCTAGTACTGGTATCACTTGCGTTATCAGGGTATGCCATAATAAGTACATATCAGCAATGATTGGATAATGTTAGAGTTCTTAAAGTATACCGTATGCCGATATAATTATACTTTCTGTTAGATAGTCTCCCTGCCCTACCATACACCATTCTGGAACATTTAGGTTGCTTTAGGTCTGAAGACATAGGTCTGAAGGTCTGAAGGTCTGAAGACAACATACAGGGTGTCAGAATTCCAAAAAAAAAAGTGGCATAATGATTAGAGCTGAGCAGATTGAGTTACAGCCAATCATGTTTGAGCCAAATTTCCTGAAATTTGCAGTTGCACACAAATTAGAACTTTTTGAGAAAAAAACTTGGACAACACTACTGCCTACACTACTGAAGCATCGGAAAGCTGAAAACATCGATTTTTGTGTTGTCGTGTGAGCTTCCTTATAACCCTACAGTTATGACATTGTATGGAGTATGATAATTTGTACTAAGGTGATTACCTGGGCCATCATAGATCAGCAGTTCCCAAAGGAGCCCCATTTGTAGAGCAGAGTCGTTTTCCATGCCCAGATTCACAGGGTAAGTCTCTCTCTCTTTTGTAGAGTTTAAGCTCTAATGGTAAGCAGGATTGCTTCTCTTGCCATAAAGTGTAAACTCCTGTGGACAGCAGACCCTTTCTCTCATTTAGCATGTAAGATCTTTTGAAAAGTGGAGTCCTCTATTTCTTGCCTGCAAAGTATAAGCTCTTATAGTCTTCAGGGTTTTTGTTTACTCCTCTTCCCCACTTGTAATTTAAGAGCAATTACAAGCTTTCCCATATGAAAATTCACGTAAATTTATTCATCGCAATGAAATTGTTTTGTGAAGTTGGCAAAGTTTAATTTGAAAAGATTTGCCCATCTCTAATAATGATGTCACCAAGCCATCCTGCTCTAAAGTTGATTGTGTCAGAGTATTCACCAGACTACGGGGTTAGATGAGTATATGCTGCTAACTTTAACAATGGTACGAAGATGTGCTTGCATTAATAAGTGTATTGGGGACTACTGTGGGGCAATCATACTGTATGGGATATAATACTGAGTATGGTCTTTGAGGGCTTAATACTGTAATTGAAAGATTATGGGAACATAATTTTGTCTGTAAGTGGCTTTTAGCACATCATACAATGTGTAGGGAGATTGTTGAACACTCTGTTAGTGAGGGTAATGTCGAGGCAGTATACTATGTGGATACCTCTGGCAAAATTAAGCTTCTTGAGGGGATTGTAGGGTCATTATGCTGTGAGAGGAGGCTGTGGTGATATTATACTGTGTTTGGAAGGGGCTGTAGGGACACAGTAGGGCCCTTTCTATTGCACTCACTGAAGACACTGACCTTTTCTATTGGCCAATTTCACCAGCTAGAAGGAATGGAGTATTTTACTATATGAGATAAAATGGTGGGCATTATCATGTGGGACACTAAGAGGAATGCTTGTCACCATGTTACATATCAGGTCCAATAATAGGGACAAATCAGTATTTCAGCATTTGGTATCTTTGGGATGAGGAGTGTCAGTTGAATGGGAATAGATATTATCAGTGCTGGAAATGTGATAAATCAAATGTGTCTCTTTTGTAAACTCTGCTGGCTGTCATCATGGTCTGGGCCAGATGGTAAAGATGGGAAAGTGAACTAATCAATCAGAAATACATTCAACTGTTAATCTTTATCTGTAGTTGTACTGTTATCCCTTAATATGGTAAATACTATATGATCAATGTATGGCAGTGATATGTCTTGTTTTTTGTATAGTATTTTACTCATTCAGTAACAACATTCTTACCTGGTAAGGTTCCTCTTCTCTCACTGCTAAGCCTTTGTCACATATCCGTGCAAAACATGCATGTGTGAGAGAGGTCGGTTTTGGGGGAGCCATGTGTACATGTGTTGTGTGTGTGCTATCTGTTTTCTGTCCATGTGACATCCACATAGCACATGGACAGCATGTCATTGTATACTTAGCTGTCTCCAGCGCTGCCTGTCCCTCTCACTTCTGGGGCCATTGCAGCTGTCAGCGCTGTGAACATTTCATGAGACTAATTAACAGCACCAGAAGTGAGAGGTACAGTCAGCGCTGAAGACAGGTAAGTATGAAATTCTTTATTTTTCAACTAAAAACTCTCGGCTCAGGTCCATGTACAAAGATGTGTCATGGATGACATCCAAGTGCAGGACATTTTTAACACAGACCCATGGACCTGAATGTGTTCGTGGGTCCGTGCTGCCAGCCAAAAATGTACATGTCTCTGTGTGGAGCACATGTACATGCATCTTCTCCACATGGAGGCATGGTCCATGCAGAGAAACAAACATGTGAAGGGGGCCACAGAGTATCATGTTTCTCCAAATGTCTGTGCTTCCAGCATGTGGCTGTATGGGCCGCACACATGCCAGAGACATGGATATAGTGAAAGAGGCCTTAGAGTGGGTACACCCAGATGTGTTTTGATACCTGTGATGTACACCATGCCACATTTTTGCATAGGACACCGGTAGTAGGAGTGATATCATCTAGGTGTCAAATTCCTTCTACGTTTCTAGGAGATATACACGAGGAATGGAGCAAGGTAGAGTCCTAAGATATTTCATAAATGTTAATTAATGAAAAAGTATTCACTGAAACAATGATGTCAGCAAACGTAGCAGGCTCTCTTTGGAACCACTGGAATCCTGAGCTTGTACCAGCTGGCAAAAAAAGGTGGTGAACATATCATACATGCTCTGTGTACTTCTGTGCTTGTTTAATTCTACCTAATTATCTGCTTAAAATAGGAGAATCGTTCTGCCAGGTTTGAGATTCACATGGAATCGGATGGATTCCACCGGTTGGAGAACTTTAATTTGAAAAATATCAGAGCAATCTCCACCTTTGTGAAGAATATACATTAACTAATTATATGTTATAAATCAATGTATGATACCACTATGAAATAATATTACCTGAGTGTCTAAGTAAACACTCCTTGAACAATTGATTAAATATAACCAAGTACAGTATATAGAATTCATCTGTTATTGTGCATTTACATCAGTGCATAACCTCTCTAACATACTTGTCATTCGGCAGCACCTGTGATGCTCATTACTTTGTCAGACATTTTTTTCAGAAGCAAATCCTTTAATTAACTGAAATAAGCACAGATGCTATAGAAATAGTGGAGCGGCAAGCTCTACATAGCCTCAATTTGTTTCAAAGTACTGAATAAAATTGCTTTGTAAAGAATTCAATAAAAGCAGTCACTTCTAGAGGCAAAACAAAATAAATAAGAGTAGCTTGAAGGGAAACTACGCCCTTGAAAATAACGCAATTATTATTAAATAGTGTATGTTTTATCCTTTCAGAGGCATTTTTTGATGTGCATAAATACAGCTTGCTAGCTAGCACTTAAAAGTCCATATAAACAGCTGCAGTGAAAAGCTACTTTCGATGTCTTCAGTGCTTATCTTTTTAATTGTGAAATTATTTTATTAAAATCTTAAGACAAGTGGCTTGATGATTTTACTTGCAATAAATATTTTGTAAACAACTATGATCTACACATAGGGAAATTTCTCAGAAATATATTAGCATTTATTAGACGTGATCAAGTCCCTCGAAATTCAAATTTACCAGTTAAACTAAATTTTCCCAAAAATTTAGTTTGCAATGAATTGATTTGCTGTTAATCACAATAAAACAGAATCTCCAATTGCTCTCACAAGATATGTTTAAGACCACGTTTACACATTGAGAATTTGTCCAGTGGTTTTCATCATTATGTGTAATCCAAAACCAGGAGTGGGTGAAATATGCAGAAGGGGTGACTTGTTTTTATTATACTTTTCCTCTGATTGTTCCACTTCTGATTTTTGCTTACAAATACTGAACAAATACTGAACGTGTGAACGTGGCCTTACACTCTGAGGTCTTTCTAGCACTACAGTATATCCAACCCCTTTCAAGCCACTAATGCAAACATAGCCTTTTTTTTAAGCAAAGTGGCTTATTACAAAAGTGAATGGCAAACCCTTAATATTCAACATCCCAATTAGTTTGACAGTTATTTTATTTAAAAAAAGGTATTCACATTACCCCCCTTTAATAATCAGCCTGTCTGTTTTGTGCAGAACAATAACCTAAACTGATGATGTCACAGTCAGAGGTGAAAAATATTAGAATCTGAGATTCCTCAGTGGTTGATAACTTTTAATGTCAGTGCAAAAGAGAATGAACGGGGCACTAGACGTAACCACTGTCTGGTCCTGGTTGTCTTTCCAGTTATGGCATGTTCTCATCCGGTGGTGCCAGCCACAGCACCAGTAATTTGAACAGCAGAAAGAAAGGAGCGGCACTCACCGGAGTAGACAGGATAGTCCTTTATTCCAGACGTACGTGGAAAAACAGGGTGCAGGGAGGGGGCACGAAGGGCCGACGGACTACGACGCCGTTTCGCGAGCTATGTCGCTTCTACGGGTCCGATCATGAAGCGAAGCGACATAGCTCGCGAAACGGCGTCGTAGTCTGTCGGCCCTTCGTGCCCCCTCCCTGCACCCTGTTTTTCCACGTACGTCTGGAATAAAGGACTATCCTGTCTACTCCGGTGAGTGCCGCTCCTTTCTTTCTGCTGATAACTTTTAATGGCTAACTGAAAAGATGGTGAATATTCTCACGCTTTGGAGACTCTATGGCTAATAATGACACAAAGTCTGAAGACCCACATACAGTATATATACATATACAGGGTGGGATAATGCAGAAAAAATGACAGGTGACGTGAAGCAGAAAATAGTGGGAGGGGGAGAGCAGCTGGGGAAGTAAAATCAAAGTTCAGAGATAAGAGGCACAGATAGTTTTATTGTTCTTTGATTAGAGGTCGGTCCAAGACTTGAAAATGCCTCAATGAATGTAGAAAGACATAAATCCATGCGAGACATTCATTCCTGCTTTAAATGTGTCAACGTTTCTAATCAGTTTATATTCCCACCCTCTCCTTATTCTCTGTGATCTGAAGTTACATTGATGAACATTATTCCTGTGTGATGTGGGAGAAGTGATGTGCTATATGTTCCATACCTACTCCTCATTGTTATGTTAGGCTAGGGTCACACTTGTGGTTTTTTCATGCTTTTTTGGAGACCTGCGTTTTTTAAAAAAACATGTAAAAACGCACCCATAGGCCCCCATGTTAAAAAACGCATGCCCTAATAGCAAAAATGCATGTGTTATTAGCAAAAACGCATGCCTAAAGTGCCATGCATTTTTGGCATGAGTTTTTGCACTTATGTGAGTAGCTGCCATCAAAAACACATGCAAAAACGCATGGTACATTAGTACCATTTAGTACCATTCAAAAACGCATGCAAAAACGCATGGTACTTTAGTACCATTTAGTACCATTCAAAAACGCATTTAGTACCATTCAAAAACGCATGCACTTTTTTTGGGAGCTGATTTAAAAACGCATGCAAAAACGCAGGGTGCCATCAGACACCTTAAAAAACGCATGCTGAAATGAAAAAAGCATGCAGAAACGCATGCTTTTTTTTTAAGGCACTAAAAAAACTCATGCCAAGTGTGACCCTAGCCTTAGACAGAGACAAAAGAGGTAAATTGTAATCAGGCACTTGGTTACTATTGTCCCCACGGTTGTTGACAAAAGTGGTGTTGCTTAGGCTGCAGCTTGTGGATCAAACTTTCTCCGCTGTATGATTTTTTAATTCCTTGCCAGATCTATTACCATTGTCACTTTTTCTTTTACCAAACATTTTGAGCAACATTATAATTAACATTTCACAGTTTTTTTTAAACCTGATTATTAAACATACAAAGTAAAAATAAACCAATATACAGTTGAAACAAGAGGTTACATACACTATATAAAAAGACACATATGCATGCTCTTCTCACTATCTGACATGACATCAGAATAAACTGTTCTGGTATTAGGGCAAATAGGATTGCCATCATTACATCATTATTAATAATTGCCAAATGGCAGAATAATGAGAGAAAATGATTAAGGCATTTTTATTTCTTTCTTCAAAGTCACAAGCTTACATACATTTCAATAGTATTTTGTGCCATTGCACTTAAACTAAATTACTTGGGTCAAGTGAATTGGATATCCTTCCACAAGCTTCTCTCAATAATTGGTAGGAATTTTGTCCCATTCCTCCTGACAGAACTGGTGTAGCTGAGGCATGTTTGTACCTAGCCTTGCTTGCACCTGCCTTTTCAGCTTTAGGGTGCTTTAACGCACTGCGTATTTGCTGCGGAATTGCTGTATTTATTTACGCTCGAGCTCATCACAAACCAGGAGTGGAACAATCAGAGGAGAAGTATAATAGAAACAAGTGCTACACTTCAGGATTTAATCACCCACCCCTGGTTTGTGATGAGCACGCACATAATAAAATGCAGCAAATATGCAGTGTGTGAAGGCACTCTTACCCTTATTTTGTGATGGCCACTCCAAAACATTGACTTTGTTATCTTTAAGCCACTTTGTAATGGGTTTGGCAGTATTCTTCAGGTTATTGTCCTTTTAGAAGACCCATTTCCACCCAAGTTGTAACTTCCTGGCAGATGTTTTGAGACGCTGCTTCAATATTAACACATAATCTTTCCTCATATGCCATCTATATTGTGACATGCACCATTCCCTCCTGCAGCAAAACAACCCTACAACATGATGTTGCCACACCCATGTTTCACAGTTGGGAGGGTGTTCTTAAACCTCCAAGCTTCTCCCATTTTCCTTCAAATGTAAAAATGGTCATTATGGCTAAACAGTTAATTATTAGTTTTGTCAGACCACAGGACAAGTCCTGTGTGCAGAGGTCATTACTGGTTGGAGGTATGTACGGAATTTCTCATGCTTGTGCTTGCGGCTGACTAGCAGTGATGTCTGGATCCTTGTGCTTAGAAAGTTCTTATAACAAAGCTCCATAGGAATTATTAGGCATTTTGGGACATTACTCTTTGAATTACTTTGGAACTTTCAGGATTTATTTTGAAGTAATAAATTGGTTAACTTGTGCACATGAGGAGACCCTATTCAAATAAACTATTTACCCTTTCATTACTTGCCAAGTTAGTAAAAGTGGTGTCTCATAGACCCCTCTACATAACTAATACCAGGGCTTCATGTCTGCTTTCAATTCACAGCTGACATCAGCCCCAAAAGTATTACCCTGATTGGAACCACCCCAGGTCAATTGGGAAGAGCCGAATAAAGAAAAAGAATTTTTTCATCAAATGGATATGACACTTCTGGGAAAGCTTCAGGCTCATATACCTAGGTAAGAAAGGGTCAAATAATCATAGACCTTCCCATCCTAATAATATCAGACAACAGCAGTCTGCTTTACCTTGGCTGGTTATCAAAAAAGGAGGAGCCGACACATTTTTTTAGTTATATATTTAAATTTTTTTAAAAAAACAGCATGAGATACCCTTTATTTTTGATAACCAGCCAAGATGAAGCAGACAGCTAGAGGATTAAGCCTGCAACTGTCTGTTTTATCTACATTGGTTATCAAAACTAGACAGGAGCTCATGCTCATTTTTCTATTATTTATTTCATATCCACATGTTTTCAGGGCAATTTTCCCCATGTTGCTTCCTTCTGCAGCCTCCTAGCCCTTACTATGACCATTTTACACTCATTTTGCAGCACAGAAGTTCAGATCTCCACTGACTTATATGGAGTTTAGTGTCCGGCATCAAATTTGGGTCTCGAATCGAACTTTTTTTTAAGTTCATCCGAACCTGGTGAACTGGAACATCCATGGGTCCGCTCATCTCTAATTCTTATGCATAGATAGCAAGCAAGGCATATAAAACTATAAAGGTAATGAATATATTAAATACATTATTATTCTTTATAAATCATTATGAATAAAAGAATAACCTTAATTTTTAGACAATTATTAGCCCATGATGAAATATAAGGGAGAAATAAGTAATGAGATATGTCACTCTACTGGCACATTGTTGGAGTAAGTAGTGACTGATAACTGAAAAATATTGCTTACCTTCACCATTGTTTACATGTGACAATTACAAGTGATCCATGAGAATGAAAAATAAGGTGAAATATCTTAGTTATACTTTTCTCTGTTTGAAGGTAACTTACGACTCTTTACAATATTGGCCCTCCAGGATCCATTCTATGATAACACTTTGTCTCCAGAAGACTTTTATCCACTTGTTATTTATTTTGATAATGTAACCTTTATTTTATTCTGCAAAGTAACACAATGTACTAGAAGATAAAATAGGATCAGAATTTCTCCATCAGTTTCATGATGGAACTTTGACACATGACTTGCCTTACATGACATGAATTGCAGTAAAAGTAAATGCAGCACTACATGCACACACATTTTATGTCTGATACCGAAAATAGTATTTGGGAAAAATTACATGGATGAACAGTACTGAAGCCGCTCTCAGGAGTATACAGACTCCACACGGGAAAATATTTTGTGCTTAGTTCTTTACTTCTTTTATTGATAAATGCATTTTTGGCTCTTAGGCAGTATTAAATATTTAGAACTACTCATGAAAGTTTTTCTGCAAGGATTCAGGTGGAAAAGAATATGCAGAGAGCAGTCACCAACACCTACGAGAGTTTAGCAGTCTCCAATAATATCATTGCAATAACAGAGAACAATTGTAAATTTGTGTTTTTTATAATTGCATACATTTATTTGAATTATAAATGATGTATTTTATATAGTTATAAATACATGGATATTCTGACTTTCCTATTTTCTTAAAAACATTACATTTGCTTATTAAATTATTTGAAATCAACAAATCAAATTTGCTTTAAATTTTCACCCAAAATATTGAATTTACAATTATGAACTGTTGGGGAATTTATTGTTACTTAAAATTCATTAAAAAGTTGCCAATCCGTTATTTTAATGGATTCCTTCTATGGTCAGAAAGTGTTTAAAACATATTGAAATATTTTGCTAACCTCATCTCTGAACTGTTTTGTAGCCACATCTCTTGGGTCACCTTTGTTTCTCTATATTACATGAGCTAGACACACCTAATTTCTAAAAAATTATTCAAAGAAACAATCTCTTTAGTGTTGCACAATCGTTTTATTGTTACTTTTTCACATCAAGTGTTTGCAAAAATAAAGATTGACGTTAACGTTTCAGCCTATTTTTCGGCCTTCTTCAAGAATCTTAATACAAAAAATGAAAAAAATACAAAGCATCAAATTTACAAAAGAAATCACATATATTCGTGTTCTTTACAATACACTTATGTTTAGTAACATATCATATGATCGGGATCACATCAGCACACAAGACATATACAGAGATCCATCTCAAAAATGAAAGAAAGAGAAGAAAAGAAACAGGGATGAAAAAGAAAAATGTGTAAAGAATATCTCAACAGGTAAGGAGGAAAATATTGTATGTGTATTACCTATATATTTATCATAACTCATCCACCATGTACTATGTTCTAGTCGTGTATCAAAATGACCTATGATTCAGACAAAAGAGCAAATTATCATGTCAACTTATGTCACCAATGATACTGTCTATAAATCACTCGACAAAAACTTCCATGATAAAGTCCATGAAACTATCTTATTCATAGATCAATAACCTCACAAATGAAAAATTACAAAAAACAGGAATCATGTCTCTCAAAATACTACTGTATTTCATAACTCATATGATAGAGAATTAAAAAATGTTTTTACCTTGGAAGTCATATATGATATGTGTACCCTTATTTTATATAGCCATCTGGTGGTTGAAGAGTGTTCAGTCTATATATAGAAAAGATCTCTTTTAATCTCTTTTAATCTTAACTAAACAAAATAAACAAAATTCTTTTATCTACTACCTATATATTATTCTTTGATTAATGTAGAAGACTAGATGTCCAAATCTACAAAAATTGTTCCTTACTCTATAAAAAGCAGAATCAATTGATCATTTAGATACATACCAATGTAAAGGGAAATGCCCAGTGAACCTAATAAAGAAAGGTTCTTCCATCAGTATATTACAACATACTATGTATAACCTATGCTCAAAAAGAATACCAGCATTGTTTTACCTGAAGTGAACAGTGTGAAGTCCTCAGTGATGTGCGACGCTACTTAGTTAAGCGCTGGTATTTATAGGGGAAAGGCGGGACGTAGACGCGACGTCACTTCCGCCCTATGGAACGCATAGAGGAGTATGTGACACGTACGCTTGCGAATGCGCAGTAAGAAGAGTGGGAGTAGGAGTTAGAAACAAAAGTAAACAGTGCATCACATGATATTAAACATAGGAGAACGATCTTTAAGCCATCAGACGCCCTTTAGATGAGAAAATCAGTAATGCATCTGGAACAAAGAAGCAATAATTAGTATTTTGACACAACTAATATTATATTTATAGTTTTAAGAGCCTTATTAGGGTGCAAAAAGGACAATACTACATATTATATGAAAAATATAAAAAAAATGTTCCCATATGTTGGAAAAATGTAACAATATTACAGTATTTGATATTACTAGAACACCACCACCGTAATGTTATATCTATACCATAGAAAGAATTTTTTTTTATAATATAGAAAAATGAAATTTACAAGTTAGGGTACTTTCACACTAGCGTTTTTTTTAAATCGTGGCAGATGAGGTGAGAAAACCGCATCTGCCGCGATTACCGCATACCGGCTGCACTTGCGGTACGGTTGCAGCACAGTTGCGGCAAACCCCATACAATGTATATGTGGGCTTGCGGCAGGTGCGGCAAGTGTGGTTTTGGCACTTGCGGCAGGTGCGGCCGCGAAAAAAAAAGTTTCTTTCACCGCATCTGCCACGATTTTAAAAAAACGCTGATGTGAAAGGGGCCTTAATGAATTAGTTGTAAGCAACAATTATGTAGACCCTCATTATTTTATCACATCTCAAATCCAGTGGTGGAAAATTCTAGTTAATGAATATAAGTGGCATTTTTAAACATAAGTTTCATATTCACGGTTCAAACCGTCCAGTTCCAAGGATTGCAGGGTATGGATCCAGTAGGCCTCTCGTTCCTTGAGCCTCTGAATCCTATTACCTCCCCTTCTCATTGAAGGTACACTCTCAATCACCTGAAAGCGTAACTGCGAAATTCTATGATTGTGTTGCACAAAATGGTAGGTTACAGGCAACAGAGTATGCCTGCACTGAATGGTGGACTTGAGCTTGCTAATGCGGTCGCGTACATGCTGGGTAGTTTTCCCAACATATACGCGACCGCACGGGCATTTAATGATATAAAAAATATATGTAGAATTACATGTATAATACTCGCGAATAGGAAACCTCTTGTCAGTTTGAGGATGTACAAAATGTTCTCCTTTTATAATGTTATTGCATTGATTACTATTCAGACATGGGAATATTCCTTTCTTTACTGTTGATAGAGTTGATTGTTGTGACGTCTTGCTCAATGATCCAATATCAGCTCTGACCAGATATTGTCTCAGGTTAGGGGCTTTCTTATAACAAAATAAGGGTTGATTCCCAAATTCATCACTTAAGGGGTAACTCCGATACAGCATTGACCAATGTTTAATAATTACAGATCTTACTAACGGATGAAACGGATGATACATTGAAATGAATGATATTCTACTCATGTCATGTCTTGTCTTTCAGATCTTCTTATTCTTTGTCCCGATGCAATCTGTATTGGGTAACCCCTATCCGTGAATCTGGAAGTCATTTCTTCATGTCTTACCTTGCGTTGATTGGGCTCTGAAACAATGTGGGTCAATCCTAGTATGTTATCAATATAGAGTGAGGCTGAGCTCAACCAATGAATGCTGGTGGGTGCCACAGAAAAACGTAGTAATATCTAATAGCAAAAGTCCTGGCACACCATAAAACAAGAGTCAATGAAAAAAGATTGTTGTGAGAGTACTGTATTCTTTATTGAGAAGGTTTTTTCAGAATCTCTTTTGATCACAGAGGTTGAAAAATGCTAAATATTTTCAGCCACACATAATTAGTGTTACAATATACAAGAAACAATATCTCAAACACAGTAAGCTTCTCACTTTTATATTTTCAACACAATCAGGAGGAACAGTGTATACAAGTGATTAACTGACACAATAATGAGAAAAACAATGAAAAAAAACAATCATAGGAACAGAAAATCATTATGTGAAAGCAGCCTTACATGTCTTGTTGTTGAGGTGTTTTCCTTATCTTGTATATTTTAGACAGCAGGTGCAGTATTTACCGCTGATTCTGATTATTGTGAATCTCTTCACCTTTGTTTGATCAAAAGGTATTACCAGAAGATAATTCTGTTCCTATGATTGTTTTTTTTTCATTGTTTTTCTCATTATTGTGTCAGTTAATCACTTGTATACATTGTTCCTCCTGATTGTGTTGAAAAGATAAAAGTGGGAAGCTTACTGTGTTTGAGACATTGTTTCTTGTATATTGTAACACTAATTATGTGTTTACTACTCTGTTATAGTTGTTTGCACTGAAGAAAGCCGTATGTGGCTGAAAATATTTTGCATTTTTCAACCTCTGTGATCAAAAGAGATTCTGAAAAAACCTTCTCAATAAAGAATACAGTACTCTCACAACAATCTTTTTTCATTGAATCCTAGTATGTTGTGAGACAGGGAGAGACCTCTTGATATGGCGAGGATGGCAACTTTGGTAATGTAATAGACTATTCTTTTCTGTGTCCTTAATGAAGAGATTGGTGGACAACAAGCCTTCAGAGTTCACCATCACTAATGTGTCCAGAAAACTAATTTGATGTTCATCGTGATGAAGTGTAAATGTGAGTTTCGGTACCAGGGAATTGATGTCCTCAGAGAAGGTTGTTAATTCTTCAACAGTCCCATGCCAAAGAATAAAAATATCGTCTATGTAACGACGCCACGTTATCGCGTGTGTTACTACAAGTGGATGATTATATATTTAATCCTCCTCGAATTTCCCCATGAATATATTAGCATACGGGGGTGCCATATTTGATCCTATTGCAGTTCCCTCTCTTTGAATATAATAAGTGTCTTCAAATAGAAAAAAATTATTCTTTAACACTGTTTCCAGTAATGTTATAGAAAATTCTTTTTGTTGAATAGATAATGTCGTGTGTAGGTCCAAAAACCAATGGACTGCAATGGTGCCCATCTGATGATCTATGATCGTATTCAGGCTATTAACGTCCATTGTTACCAACAGACAACCCCTCGGGACATCCTTCTGTTCCCTGATAATATCCAAAAAATCACTTGTATCTTTAATATAAGATTTCAGTCAGGGTACTAGAGAGCTCAAGATCTTTTCCAGGGTCATGGCAAATTGAGATAATATTGACTCAGTGGAGGCCACAATTGGATGACCAGGTGGTTTACTCAAGTTTTTATGGATTTTAGGCAATGTGTATAACACCGGTGTCACATGATATTCCTTGATAAGGAAATCAGCCAATTTTTGGTCAATCACCTTATGCATTAACGAATCATCTATTATTCTCTTGATCTTCTTCCTGATATCAGATGTTGAGTCCTTTTGTTCTGACTGGTATGTCGTAATGTCTGATAGTTGTGATAGGATTTCTGTACGATAATATGATTTATCCATGATGACTATAGCACGACATTTGTCAGCTGGTTTTATGATTATAGATTTATTATCTTTTAAAGATTTTATGGCCCTTGACTCATCAGGAGTGAGATTATGTCTCAAATGTAAATTACCCTTGTTAATACATTCATGAACCTTTTTGATGTCTCGATCAACCAGTGAGATAAAGGTCTCAACTGGATGGTATTTCTTAGGAGGATTATATTTACTGGTGGTTTTGAGACCCAATGTCTTTAATCGAAATGTCTCACCTGGCTGTTCCGCCAGACTATCAATGTTTGGATTCTCTGCAAAATGTGCCTTGAGTCTCAAAGTCCTATAGAATCTTTTAAGTTCTTGTTCTAAAATTCATTAAAAAGTTGCCAATCCGTTATTTTAATGGATTCTTTCTATGGTCAGAAAGTGTTTAAAACATATTGAAATGTTTTATTAGCCTCATCTCTGAACTGTTTTGTAGCCACATATCTTGGGTCACCTTTGTTTCTCTATTCATACCCCCTAGTTATAGACATCACTGATCACTAATGTGCGTGCCTTTTAATTAGCAAGGTAAAGAGCCGGTCTAGAAATCAGTGCCTGAACACTAGGGGTAAGTGAACTGGACTTTAAAGTTCGATGTTTGCACCAATCACAAACATTACAAAAATTTTCAGTGTTCGAGTTCAGCGTTTGGGTGCTTCATGGATGCAAATCATTAGAGCGAGCATCACTGTGCTTGGGTACACTTAGTGCTCGGCCTACTGCAAGCCGCTTGCAGTGTTGAATGGCTTAGACTGGGAGAAAAGTCAGCATTATTGGATGTGGTGTGTACCAAAAAAAGAAATTCCCACCCTCTCCTCCCAGATGTGCTTTGTTTAGGGCTGGCTGTATGTGGGTGGACAGCCAACCTGCCCAAACAGTGACTTTCAATGAGGTTCAGGTCAAGTTTGGGTCCAGATTAAACTTTATAAAAAGTGCAACTGAGCCCACAGAACCAGAACCTCCAAGGATCCACTCATCTCTACTGAAAACCAGAAGAATAAGCAGAGGACAAGGAGCTGCCCAGTAGCTGAAAACAGTAGAATAAAATTGGACTAAACTGCCATCCTTCTCTATAGTACTTATAGAATGAAACCAAAGGGGTATGTGCACATGTTTAGTATTTGGTTGCAGAAATCTCTTTACTAAATCTGCATCGCCTGGCAGGAAGAATGCTATGTATTTGATGTGTTTTGATGCATTTTTGAACCATTTTGGTCACATGCGTTTTTTCCATGCATTTTTCATGCATTTGGTGTGGATAAACACAGCAAAAAATGCTGCAATAATTGGCATGCTGCATTTATATTTCTGCACCAAATCTCAAGGGTAAAAAGCAATGTGCACAACACTTCATAATTCTCATTTACTTTGCTGCCATAAGGATTTGCATGTAGTTTAGTAACAAACTGCACTAAAAAAACTAATAAAAAAGCAATAAAAGAACTGTGTGCACAGGGCCAAGGTATGTCATTTAATTCACAGACAACTGGAAAAAATGGTCTACTTCAGGGGCAGGGAACTGAGGGGAACTCCAGGTCTCGATGGACACCAATAGTGCAGGTTTTCAGGATTTCTTTATTATTGCAAAGGTGATTATTTAATCACTCGCACTGATGATGATTCCCACTTCTGTGCAATGCAGAGGAAATTATTGACGGTGCGTGCACATGGTCCGGAGGAGCTACGTGTTGAACGCTGCTCCTTCAGACCTGAGGGAAGCCGCAGGTGGCCGCAGGGAGACCGCAGCCACCCTGTACTCACCATGTGCAGCGGGTGCAGGGCGGCTTCTCCCTGCAGTCACCTGATGGCAGCCGCTTCCGACTCCGCAGCATGAAATAAACATGCTGCGGAGGAGCGGACTCCCGGCAACATACACTGCAGCTCCAAAGACGCTGCGGGCGGGTTACGCATAGTGAGGATGGGATTTCTTGAAATCCCATCCACTATGCTAGTACTGTACTACGCAGCGTTTTGGACGCAGCGGCAAGACGCTGCGTCCAAAACGCTGCGTACACTGATCATGTGCACGCACCCTAAAACCTGCACTATTTGCAGGTCTTGAGGCCTGGAGTTCCCTACCCTTGGTCACTTGAATGTATGAATGCCCAATCATTTCACGTAGTCTGCAGCTGCTGACCAATCTACTATTGCTCACCCTGCTAGTTATTTAATCCATATATTTGGGCTGATTCAAACTTCCATTTTTTTATTTTTGTCTTTTTTTAATCCGAGAAAAACAGACTGAATTTTATTAGTGTTTTTAATCAGTGATTCATCTGAGTTATAGCAGAAATGTTAATGTTAATGAAAGGCAGTAATTCTGGTATTATTTAGGAGCGCTCAGTAAAGAAAAGCAGATACCAATAACTAAAGTAGACCTGTTTATTCTGGCTTGTCCACTATGCGTTTCAACAGCGGCCTGCTGTTTTCCTTCTGCTTGAGGCAGACAACCGGATCAGCACACAGAATTGGAGGACTAATTTGCCCTCCAGTCCAGTGTGTAGCTGCACGCAGCTGCCACCGCTGATAAGTCAGTACCGCAGCTCGCGGGGAGCTAGCCACGGTCCAGAACTGTCAGGAGGGGCCGGCTCTGAGCTTCAACACCATGGAGCTTTCCCCTCTGACAGATCAGGAATGCGGCTCACTCCCTGCGAGCCCTGATCCTGAGATATCAGCGGTGGCAGCTGCGCTGGCTGCACACCGGGCCCGAGGGCAAATTAACCCTACAGTTCTGTGTGTTGATCCGGTCCAGGGCTGTCTGCCTCAAGCGGACAGCCACTGATCGGATCCCAGCCATATTGTGAAGATGGCCTAACTAGGTAGGTTGTCGAAAAGACAGCAATAGCAGCAGGCCAGTGTACTGAACACATGATACAGGTGTGCAAAAGCAGTAAGGCAATCTTAAATATTTTGACTTTTTTGCAACTTTTCTTTGCCATATTTTGAAAAAATTCTCACTTCCAGAAAGGACACAACAAGAAAAATGCTAGGTACAAAGCAAGAAGCAAAAGGGCAACAGGACTCTAAATTGGTATCATTTGTATGGGTGTGAAAGTAGACTAGCAAAAAACAGGTGTATGAAAACATGCAAAGTTAGGGCTTGGACACACTTTCCTAGTTACTTCTGAGTTTGACTGAGGAGACTCTGAAAGGGCTGGAGCAGTGACCCTGAACGGCCTCTCCCTCTCTGGACGGGGAGTCTGGAGCTGCACAAAAACTCAATCAGCTGACAGCCCCGTCCAGATAGGGAGAAGCCGTTCAGGGTCACTGCTCCAGCCCTTTTAGAGTCTCCTTAGTCAAACTGTGATGAGTGTGTTCGAGCCCTTAATGTGAGAAACAACAACTAGAAAACAAAAAGGTATGCATGTATCGTCTCCAACTACCTTGCAATAAATAAATAAAAGCTAATGCTGTAAAAACACGGTACTTGGTTCATACATTTTTTGCAAAAACATACTTAAGCCATCCCACCATGACAAGGTGACCCACGTTGGGATGGCCCCTACACTAGCCATATGGAGGATGGAAAGTGCAGAAGGATGGAGGATGGGGAGTGCAGGAAGATAGAAGATGGGGAGTGCAGGATGATAGGGAGTGCATGAGGATAGGGAGTGCAGGAGGATGGCGACTGCAGGAAGATGGATAGTGCAGTAGGATGGGGAGTGCAGGAGGATGGAGGATGGGGAGTGCAGGAGGATGGAGGATGGGGAGTGCAGGAGGATGGAGAATGGGGCAAGCAGGAGGATGGGAAGTGCAGGAGGATGGAGAGTGCAGAAGGATAGCGGGTGCAGGGGGATGGAGGAAGGAGAGTGCAAGAGGATGGAGGATGTAGGGAAGATGGAAACTGCAGGGGGATGGAGGATGGAGACCGCATGGGGATGGAGAATGCAGGAGGATAGAGTATGGAGACTACAGGAGGATTGAGACTGCAGGGGTATGAAGAGCCGGTGGAGGGTGCAGGGGGGTGATAGAGGATACAGGGAGAATGGAGAGTGTAGGAGGATGGTGTGTGCAGGGGTATGGAGAGTGTTGGGTGGTGAGGGAAAGAGGTCGTTGAGTCCTGCTTGTTGCCATACACTGGGGTTGTGCAGACGTTGAGGTGCACAGTGACAACCCAATAGGCGAGTGGCCATTTGGCCCAATACTTAGGGGCTGCAGCTGCGGCAAATTTTTTGACCGTCCCAAATGCCACAAACAGTAGCTACGCCACTGGGTATCTGGAGGCTGCTGCTGGGATATATGAAAGCTGTGAGGAAGGAAGGTGTGTATAATCATATGTATTTTTTTATACTGTGTGCAGGATGCTGTGCTGCTGGGGTATATGGAGGTTGTGCTGCTGGGGTATATGGAGGCTGTGCTGCTGGGGTACATGGAGGCTGCTGCTGAGGAATATGGAGGCTGCTGCTGGGGTATATGGAGGCTGCTGCTCAAGTATATGGAGGCTGTGCTGGAGTATATGGAGGCTGTTGCTGAGGTATATGGAGGCTGGTGCTGGGGTATATAGAGGCTGCTGCTTAGGTATATGGAGGCTGCTGCTGAGGTATATGGAGAATGTGTTGGTGTACATGGAGGCAGTGCTTGTGTATATGGGGATAAGGGGGCTATGCCAATGTATATGGAGATATGGAGGCCAGTGATGGCCCTGGTAAATATGTGCATTTAGATCTTCCTTAGACATTGTACCCTCTCATGCCTATCATGTATAACTCTAACTGAGGTGCCTTGCTCGTATCCTGGATACTGGGGCTGATACAGGTGTTTGTCTCTCTCCCCATGGTGGTCAGTATAGGATGTTGAACATGATATGTTATGTCCATGTTACTTCTCTGTGTGACATGTAAAAAAGAGGGTTACAGTATATTCCTGTGTAAACCTATCTGTATGTGGGTCTCTGCGAAGACACCAATATTTACATGTAATGATGGGACATGAACTGTGAGTTGTCTACTTTGTAAACTGCACTTTATATGAGCCAATTGCTGACTCTAAGCACGTGAGCACTTTTAGATCTCCCTTCCCTTTGTCTTTACTCTTTGTCAGCAAAAATAATAAATTTGATACTGTTTGCAATAATCAAAGCCTTTACTCCTTTTTTTATGTTATGGAACTTTATTGGAGTAGCTTTTTGAAGTATGCTCCCTAATTTTAGTGTGGCCTACTTCTTATTATGGAACTTTGTTTAATAATGGTTTCTTACAGTTTGGCCACAGACATTAACTTCAGTTTCCTCCCATTCGTTCCTCATTTGTTTTGTTGTGCATTTCCTGTTTTGGAGACATATTGCTTTAAGTTTCCGGTGTTGACGCTTTGATGTCTTCCTTGGTCTACCAGTATGTTTGCCTTTAACAATCTTCCCATATTGTTTATATTTGGTCCAGATTTTAGACACAGCTGACTGTAAACAACCAACATCTTTTGCAACATTGCATGATGATTTACCCTCTTTTAAGAGTTTGATAATCCTCTCCTTTGTTTCAATTGACATCTCTCATGTTGGAGCCATGATTCATGTCAGTCCACTTGGTGCAACAGCTCTCCAAGCTGTGATCACTTGATCACTCCTTTTTAGATGCAGACAAAACGAGCAGATCTAATTTGATGCAGGTGTTAGTTTTGGGAATGAAAATATACAGAGTGATTCCATATTTTTTCCCTCTGCTTGGTCTTAAAAAAGGTACCCTTACTAGCTACCATATTTTTTATCTTGATTTCTTTTAGTGCTTCTTAACACATTATTTACACTATATGTACATTTCACATTAAACACTTTACACATTATTGTAGTGATCCTCAACCTACCCCTAGGGTGTCTCAACTTACATTGTACCATGGACGCTTATCCCCAGGACCCTACTCGACCAAACAGCCAGTCCCAAGTTACTTGTTACATCACCCATTATTACGGAGAATCTCTACCTCTTACAGGGAGCTCAACCCGTTACCTCGCTTATATCTCATGCATGGCCCTTTCTGCATCTGCCATCATGACTCACTCACATTACACTTCACAACCATCACCAAGGGTACTTTTGCATATGCCCTGGTGATCCATCACATACATCAACAGAACCTCAAGGCGTCCCCCACCAACCCTTGCAGACCTCAATCTGGTTCTAATGGTGGTTATGGCCGCCTGGATTCCTTCACATTTGTATCCATCATATGGCACTTTTACATACACCACTATGATTACACATGAATCCTCACACATAGTCAACGGGACCATATCACGACCTCACAGTCAGTCCCAATGACGGCAATGACCGCCTGGCCCTTGAGCCATCCTCGGTCTCCACATGACACCTCCACAGACTCCATCCCTTCACAGGATCCACTCAAACACACACACAGTCCAGCATGGACTACCACCCTCTTGGATCAGAGAATCAGGCATTTCTGGCGTGGAGAGCTCAGCTTCTCGCCTCACATCCTCACATCTTGCAGGATCCGACTGGTCTAGTTCCCATCTCCAGTCTGCCTCTCACAGAGACACCTGGCAGGTTAAGTCCTGCTCACCACACCCACCTGACACACTCACACCTGGGCTGTTAGCAATCAGCACACATTGCTCTCTCTCTGCCACTCATTGGTTTCATCAACCTCTCAGATCTTAACCCACTGTGCACCGGTTCAGTCTGACAGCACTCACACTCAGTTAAACAGGCTTGTGTGAACAGACACCTGTGCTGCAATGCCATGTGATGAACCCCGGCCCTGGGTCACAAGCCGGACACATCACCACAATATATAAAGTTTTTATTTATATAGTGCCAACATATTCCACAGCACTTTACAATTCAGAGGGTATACGATACAACACAATACAATAATATATAATAAAATACAATACAATAATAAGATAAAATACAATACATTATGGGACAATATAATACAATGCAAACCATATGAGGCAAAAAATAAATAAATATATCACTGAGCCCATTAGAAGTGAGGTCCTTGCTTACAAGCTTACAATCTTTGAGGAAATAGGGGAGACACAAAAGGTAATAGTAACAAATGCTATCATATATGGTCCAGCTTTCAATATAATAAATAGTGGTTTCATAAAATGCTGCATGAACCGTTCACCAGCCAGTATCTGTACAGTACAGATAAAGTGCTATAAAATATATGGGGGTGTAGAAAGATGATACAAGAGGGCAGATTTGGAGAAGGACAGAATGGGAATAATTTCATAAATGAGGTGAAGGTGGTAGGCTAGTCTAAAGAGATGTGTTTTTAACGCTCACTTAAAGCTATGGATATTTGGAATTAATTGAATTGTTATTGTTAATCCGTTCCAGAGAATTGGTGCAGCTCATTAGAAGTCCTGGAGACGTGAATGGAGGTTCGGATTGTAGATGATGTTAGTCTTAAGTCACTTGCGGAACGGAAAGCACATGTAGGGCAACAGACAGAGATGAGGGAGGAAATGTAGGGTGGTGCAGAACGGTGGAGTGCTTTGTGGGTCAGAGTGATAATTTTATAGAGTATTCTTGAGACTGAGACTTTGTATTGTATTTGGAGACTGTGCTGTGCTGTATATGTAATATGGAGGCTGTGCTGAGCTATATATACTATTTTGAGACTTTTGTGCTTATATATAACTAGCTGGGTGCCCGATGCACATGCATCGGGATTCTAGCAGAGCGAGTCTCTGACTCGCAATGGCCGCTTAGCGGCCAATGCTTCGCGCTGCTAAGGCGACTCGCCATGCCCGCTGCGCGGGCATAGCGAGTCGCCTTAGAACTGCTCGCAATGGCCGTTGCGCGGCCAATGCTTCGGGCGTATCTACATGACCACGCTGGCTCGCAGCGTGAGCGGACTCAAAAGGGGCAAAAAACCCATTCGTGATTATATAATAGATATGAAGGTTGTGCTTGAGTATATATAATATTTAGAAGCTGCTGCTGGGCTGCATATATTATTTGGAGACTGTTGTTGTTAATATATACAAGCTGTCACATCCTTCAAATAATATATACAGCCCAGTACAGCCGCTAAATAATATATTCAGCACAGCCTCCACATAATATATACAGCTCACAGCCTCTATATTATACATACAAAGCCGGCAGCCTCTTTATTATACATACAAAGTCCACAGCCTCTATATAATATATACAGCCTTGCAGTCTTCATATTATATATACTGTCCAGCAGTCTCCATTTTGCATATAAAGCCCTGCAAAGCCTCTATCTTATATATACAGCCCACCCTGGAGCCTCTATATTATATGTACACAGCATGCAGCTTCTATATTGTACTCATGAATCATGGTCTGTGTTAAAGGGGCCCAATGAGACTGTATTGCCTGGGCCCACAAAAACCTGGAGCTGGCCCTGAGCAGCCGCAACAATTGCAGTGACAGCAACAGCAGCACCAGCAGTAGAAGCAGGCCCAACAAGAAACTAGCACAATCCTGATCCAGCAGTTGCAACAACAGCAATAACTGTTTCAGCAGCATCAGCAGTAGATGACTCTCTAGACAGAAGCTGCTCGCAACTGAAAAACGTCACCTTTCATGGGATCGTGTGTGATCTCTGAAGTAACCCCTGGTAAACAGCAGACCCCAAATTTTGGTAACTCCGGGCAAACCGGGAGAGACCTATGGAGTCGCATTCCCTGACTGAGCCTCCATAGGTTGGAGTACAGATTAAGCGGACATTGTGAAGCTGCTATACCATGTATTATGCCAGGATTATCATGGCTTTTTTTTTAAACTGATGAATGAGGGATAATGTGGGGAAGTCCCAAGGAGATCCACGGAATGCCAGTTAATGACATCACGCTCTCACCTGCAACTGAAATCCGCTGCCTCAGAGTAACCCTTGACTGCCTTGTACTTCAAACAGCATATCCAAACTGTCACCGCCTTCTGTCGCCCCAGCTCAAAAATATTTCCTGAATCTGTCTCTTCCTCAGCCCTCAAGCTGCTAAAGGGCTTGTACATGCCCTCATCTCCTGCCTTGATTACTGCACCATACTCTTCTGTGATCTATGTGCTAACACTCTTGCACCTCTCCAATCTGTTTTTAACTCGGCTTCTTGACTAACCAAACTTTCTCCTCACTACTCCCCTGTTTCTCCCCTATGCAAAAATCTTCACTGACTCAAAATTGCCCAATGAATTCAGATCAAACTACTAACACTGACCTACAAAGCCATCCGTAACCTGTCCCCTCCTTATATCTCTGAACTAATCTCCCACTACCTTCCCTCATGTAAACTCCGTTCCTCCCAAGATCTCCTGCTCTCCTCCTTGCTCATTCATTCCTCACCCAATCACCTCCAAGACTTCTCCCGAATATCACCCATCCTCTAGAATTCTGTGTCCCAACACGTTAGATTTTCCACCACCCTCCAGATGGAACCTTAAAACCCATCTCTTCATGAAAGCTTACAGCCTGCAATTACCATATTGCTACAGGAGCTGATGCTCCAGTACCAAATCGGCTGCCTCACCACCAGCACCAATACTGGTGAGGCCATTTCTCCATCACCTGAGCTGCCACAATCCACAACCTACTGTCTCCTCACCATCATCCTATAGAATTTAAGCCTGTGAGGGCAGAGTCCTCTTCCCTTTGTACCCATCTATCATTGTTAATTTGTTCACTGTAACCTACATTTGTTTTGTATGAAACCCCTTTCATGTACAACAACATGTAATTAATGGTGCTAAATATATAATAATAATTCAGATCACCTTGTGATCATCATGGAAAGATACCAGGCTGTGGAGAACTCCATCAGCAATTAGGGAAGCCTGGGGTCACCTTTCTGGGATTCTCAAAATGGGCCCAAGTACACATCATAGGAGAGCCTAAAGATACAGAAGGAGTCAGACCCGAGTTCAATGGATACATCTTGTCCCAATGACTGTTGGAGGTGTTTTGTCATTGGTCGTATATCAGCACAAAGTCGTTTACATATGAGCCAATGGAATGTACCAGAGGCTGACACTTCTATAATCGTTCTCACATTAGAACGAGGCATCTTCAGGTATCTGGAAATTGCACCAGAGGATAAACTAGACTTGTGCAAGCCTGCAATTCTCTTCCTGATATCTTGTCTGATTTCTTTAGACTTTCCCATGATGAAGCACAAAGAAGCTGTGTGTTTCATGTGTGTATTAAAATAAATCCACAGGTGTGTCTATAATTAACTCAGACGTTCCCAATACACCTATTGGAAGCTTCTAAACACATGATGTCATCATATGGGCAGTCCTAATTGTTTAAAGGCAAAGTAATCGAAACGTGTGTAAACTTGTGACGTTGCAGAACGTATTAAAAATGTCTTAGAACATTCCCTCTCATTTTTCTGGCATTTGACAAATATTCACAAATGTGGTAATCCTAATTGACCTAAACCAAGAAAGGTTTTATTTTGATTTAATTTCAGATAGTGAGGAAAAAAATCAATTTATGTCATTTCACATAGCGTATCTACCCCTCTGGTTTCAAATATATACATGTTTAAAGGTGATCATTTTTACACTACATCCATTTTTCTCATTTCTTATCAAAGCAGCAAATATTTTGAAGTTTCAATTCTATATTTTTCTCATTTTTACTTTTTCCAAGCAGTCAGATGAAACTGAGACAGAACATTCTTCAATTGTGATGACTAGTCTATAAATCACTGTCCTATAGGCATCAAAGAGAGCAGGGTGCATGTCCTCACTGTGAACTTTACAATGATGACATTGATGTTTGGGAAAGTGAAAGTTATTAAGCTATACCTAGTGTATGGTGGCTTTTATGTTCTTGTTTTTTGGTTCTCTTACAGTCACATCTATTCTTTCCATTTCTTGCCTAGACAAACTATTGCTTAAAAATAAATACCCATCAACTTATATTTCTATATTTCTCTCGTCAGTATAGCGCAACATCACAAAATGTTTTGGAACAATAGATTCTAGATATTTCACCTTTTTTTGCTTTTTGCTTTGTAACTTCATAGTGACCTCTAAGTACTTTATGACAGATTGTGCAGGTACTAACTTCATAGTCACATATTGTGGCATTACCAAAGCAATACGTGCTTGATTTGCTTTTACTTTTGACTTGGACAAGCTATTACAAACTGCTCCTGCTCTTAAAGGGAACCTGTCAGCTAGTTTATGCCCCCCCCCAGCTATCACTGTCTGTAGCTGCAGCTTTATAATACCGGTCTAATAATCCCTGCCTGAGGTCATAGTGTAATGTTATACACTTACATTTCCTCATGCTATGAGGCAGTCAGTCTCCAACTTGGAGGGCGGAGATTGATTGGCAGGTTAATAGTTAACATTTCAGCCTTATGTTAGAACATGTTGGGAGACCTGATGTGATGTCATAACCATGTGACTACAATAGGCTGAGTTAAGTCCATAAAAAATAATGAGTTTGCTCACTTAGCTCCGCCCACTATAGTCAGATGATCGTTACATCACACAGGTCCTTAATCCATGCAAGTTAATAGTGCGATAACTAATATCCTGCCAGACAGTCCCCCTCTTCCAAGGTGTAGACTGAAATGTAAGTGTATAAATACTTTTTGTCACCTTTTACATTACACTATGAGCTCAGACAAGGATGATTAGAATAGTATTATGAAGCTGCAGGTACAGATAGTGATAGCTGGGGGAGCATAAACCACCTGACAGGTTCCCTTTAATAGGAATCTGTCATCCCAAGAAATGCTATTTACTTTCAGATATAATGATAATCTGCAGGTAAATTGCATTCAAATCATGCCTGGCTGCTTTATTGGATAAGACTCAGGGGGAAAATTTAGTTATATTGTTCCTGTAACCGCTGACTTCCAGTCATTAGGAAGGGGAAGGGAGATGTTACAGTCATTGTTCAATATACTATGACTGTGATGTTATCACCCTCCAGTAGAGATGAGTGGATCTTTTAAAATTCTAATTTGCTGACTTTCCAAAATTTTCTCACAAAATTTGATTTGTGGCTAATAAATGTGCGTAAATTTCAATACTGAAAAGCATTCAATTGCTTGGAACATAGAATAGGAAAAGAGAGTCATGCAATTGTTCCATGCACAATGTATAGAAGGAAAAAATCAGGTAGCACTCCGGAGTGCTGCATAATTTTTGCTATCTATCTATCTATCTATCTATCTATCTATCTATCTATCTATCTATCTATCTATCTATCTATCTATCTACTTGAAAAAAACCTTGCAGCACTCAGCTACTACCAATGATGTACATATGCTGACAAGCTATATATATATATGAGAAAAAATTTAAAAACTTAAGTTTTTTTCAAAAAACTCAAATTCTTATTATTTTTTTTAAATTTGAAGTTCTTAGTACACACATTGGCCAATGTCTGCTTGCTCGTCGACTGCGACAAAGTGACTTCAGGTCCGACGAGTCCTATCGCTGACACCCAAGTCCTCCTTGTCCACCCTACCCCACTACTAAGTGGGCGTACACCATCTAGACCCTAGATCACCTGTGGTCAATGAGGGTGCACATTGCAGTAATGGAGCCAGCCACTCCACACGATACAAAAGAGAAAAAAAAAAACTGCACAGCACTCACAGACAATGTGAACTGGTGCCAGCAGGGATGCTGGGTCAATATACTAGAAAAATCCCTGCTGGCACCAGTTCACATTGTCTGTGAGTGCTGTGCAGTTTTTTTTTTTCTCTTTTGTATCGTGGGGAGTGGCTGGCTCCATTACTGCAATGTGCACCCTCATTGACCACAGGTGATCTAGGGTCTAGATGGTGTACGCCCACTTAGTAGTGGGGTAGGGTGGACAAGGAGGACTTGGGTGTCAGCGATAGGACTCGTCGGACCTGAAGTCACTTTGTCGCAGTCGACGAGCAAGCAGACATTGGCCAATGTGTGTACTAAGAACTTCAGATTTAAAAAAAATAATAAGAATTTGAGTTTTTTGAAAAAAGGTAAGTTTTTACATTTTTTCTCATATATATATAGCTTGTCAGCATATGTACATCATTGGTAGTAGCTGAGTGCTGCAAGGTTTTTTTCTAGTATATTGACCCAGCATCCCTGCTGGCACCAGTTCACATTGTCTGTGAGTGCTGTGCAGTTTTTTTTTTCTCTTTTGTATCGTGTGGAGTGGCTGGCTCCATTACTGCAGTTCACATTGTCTGTGAGTGCTGTGCAGTTTTTTTCTTTTTTTCTTTTTTTTTTTTTTTTTTCTCTTATCTATCTATCTATCTATCTATCTATCTATCTATCTATCTATCTACTAGAAAAAAATTCTCTGCAGCACTCAGCTACTACCAGTGATGTACAAATGCTAACAAGCTGTATATATTTGAGAAAAAAGTTTAAAAACTTAAGTTTTTTTTCAACAAACTCAAAATTCTTATTTTTTATTTCTGAAGTTCTTAGTACTAAGAACTTCAGAAATAAAAAAATAAGAATTTTGAGTTTTTTGAAAAAAAACTTAAGTTTTTAAACTTTTTTCTCAAATATATACAGCTTGTTAGCATTTGTACATCACTGGTAGTAGCTGAGTGCTGCAGAGAATTTTTTTCTAGTTGTTTGACCCAGCGTCCCTGCTGGCACCAGTTCACATTATATCTGTGAGTGCTGTGCAGTTTTTTTTCTTCTATCTATCTATCTATCTATCTATCTATCTATCTATCTATCTATCCTTCCTGGAAAACACAGGGATTGATGCTGATTCTGTGGTGAAGCTTACAAAAATCATCCTCACGTACAACTACTTTACATTTGATGACAACATATATTTACAGGAGACTGGCACAGCAATAGAAAGCAAAATGGCACCACAATATGCAAACCTTTTAATGGCCAAGCTTCAAGGTGACTTTTTATCCTCTCGTCCTATCAGGCCTCTGGCCTATTACCGTTATATCGATGACATTTTAATCATCTGGACGGAGTCTGAGCAACAGCTGAAGAAGTTCCATGAACACTTTAATCAGTTCCATCCCACCATCAACTTAACACTCAACTACTCCTGCAACTGCACTAAAATCAGCTTTCTGGACACCATCATCAAGCTACGGAACAATGAAGTAGAGACACCCCTGTAGCGGAAGCCAATTGACTGTCCAACATATCTTCGGTGGGACAGTTTTGATCCAAAACACATAAAAAACTCTATTGTGTACAGCCAGGCCATCAGATACAATTGGATATGTTCCAACCCTACAGATAAAGACAATCACCTTGAGGACCTCAGAAAGACCTTTTTGAATCAGGGCTACCATCGAAGAGCAATCGAGAACCAGATTTCAAGAGCTACCAGAATATCAAGGAATCACCTCTTGTATTACAAAACTAGAGAACAAAACAACCAGGTTCCTCTTGCATTCACCTACAATCCAAATCTGGATGTGCTAAGAGGAGCTGCACGGAAACTGCAACCACTCCTACAAAAAGATGCCCAACTAAAATCAATATTTTGGGACCCCCCACTCTTGTGTTTTAGACAAACCCCTCTCCAAACAGCAACAGGAACCTTTCCCTGCAACCAGAACAGGTGCAAAACCTCTCCATCTATAATGACAACGGACAAGATAAAGATTCCCAGCACAGATAAAGACTACAAGATCCCAGGTAACTTCAGTTGCACCACAAGCAATGTGGTGTATTTCATTATATGTGCCAAATTGTCCAACAGGTAGTATATATGTAGGAAAAAGCGAACTAAAATTCAGAACAAGAATAAATTAGCCACACAATAAAACAAAGACGTTTGGACCTACCTGTAGCCAAACATTTTTGTAGCTCTGACTACAGTATAACAGACATAAGTCTGTTCATTTTAAAAAGTAACTTCAAATCTTAGAGAGAGAGAAGAATTTGGGAATACAAATTGATAACGACCTATGACACATTCAAAGCAGGAATTAACTTTTCACATGGATTCATGTCTTTTTACATCAGCTTAAAGGGCATTTGGAGGTATAATAGCTTTTAACAGACCCCAGTTATAGGGCAATAAACCTTGACACTTCTTACGTGAACTCTTATCACAACCATTTCACCCCCCCTCATTCCCGTTCTTGGACCAACCATTAATCAAAGGACTGTAAAACTATTCCTCTTATCTATGATTTTACTTCCCCAGCTGCTCCTTCCCCCTCCCAAATGACCACTACATGCTTCACATCACCTGCATTATCTCACCTTGCATTTATATATATATATGTGTGTTTCTGCAGAAGTTGTATCATTAAGCCCGAAGTAGAGGCCATAGTGTCTCGAAAGTTTGCTTTGCTTTTTCTTACCATCTTTTCACTTAGCCAGTAAAAGGTATCAACCACTGAGGACTCTCAGATTCTAATATTTTTGTAAGGTAGTTTAACCCCTTAGTGACGAAGCCAATTTCCACCTTAATGACCAGACTGTTTTTTGTAATTCTGACCACTCTCCCTTTATGAGGTAATATCTCTGGAACGCTTCAACGGATCCTAGCGATTCTGAGATTGTTTTTTTGTGACATATTGGGCTTCATGTTAGTGGTAAATTTAGGTCGATAATTTTGTGTTTATTTGTGAAAATATAAAAAAATTGGCAAAAATTTTGAAAATTTGACAATTTTCAAATTTGTCATTTTTATTCTGTTGAACCGGAGCGTTATGTGACACAAAATAGTTAATAAATAACATTTCCCACATGTCTACTTTATATCAGCACAATTTTGGAAAAAAAATTTTTTTGGTTAGGACGTTATAAGGGGTCAAAGTTCATCAGCAATTTTTCATTTTTCCAGCAAAATTTACAAAATCATTTTTTTAGTGACCACATCACATTTGAAGTCCATTTGAGGGGTGTACATGACAGAAAACACCCAAAAGTGACACCATTCCGAAAACTGCACCCCTCAAGCTACTCAAAACTACATTCAAGAAAATGATTAACCCTTCAGGTGCTTCACAGCAACTAAAGCAAAGTGGAAACAAAAAATGGACATTTTAATTTTTCCAACAAAAATGTTCTTTTAGCCTCGATTTTTTCATTTTCACATGGGCATCAGGATAAAATGCATCTTAAAATTTGTTGGGCAATTTCTCCTGAGTACACCGATACCTCATATGTGGTCATAAACCACTGTTTGGGCGCACGGCAGGGCTCAGAAGGGAAGGAGCGCGATTTGACTTTTGGAGCTAATTTACCATTCAAAAAGTCAAATGGCGCTCCTTCTCTTTCGAGCCCTGCGGTGCGCCCAAACAGTGGTTTATGACTACATATGAGGTATCAGTGTACTCAGGAGAAATTGGCCAACAAATTTTAGGATGCGTTTTATCCTGTTGCCCATGTGAAAATGAAAAAAATAGAGGACAAAAGAAAATTTTTGTGAAACAAAAGTACCTTTTCATTTTTACGGATCAATTTGTAAAGCACCTGAGGGTTCAAAGTGCTCACTATGCATCTAGATAGGTTCCTTAGGGGGTCTAGTTTCCAAAATGGGGTCACTTGTGGGGGAGCTCCAATGTTTAGGCACACAGGGGCTCTCCGTATGCAACATGGTGTCCGCTAACAATTTGAATGGAAAATTAGCTCCAATTGCTAAGGACACCATGTTGCGTATGGAGAGCCCCTGTGTGCCTAAACATTGGAGCTCCCCCACAAGTGACCCCATTTTGAAAACTAGACCCCCCAAGGAACTTATCTAAATGGGTGGTGAGCACTTTGAACACCCAGGTGCTTCACAAATGAATCCGTAAAAATGAAAAAAGAAAATTTTTGGGGAAAAGAAAGTACTTTTTCATTTTTATGGATCCATTTGTGAAGTACCTGAGGGTTCAAAGTGCTCACTATGCATCTATATAAATTCCTTGGGGTGTCTAGTTTCCAAAATGGGGTCACTTGTGGGGGAGCTCTAATGTTTAGGCACACAGGGGCTCGCCATACACGACATGGTATCCACTTACAATTCCAATTGCTAGTGGACACCATGTCACGTATGGAGAGCTCCTATGTGCCTAAATATTGGAGCTCCCCACAAGTGACCTCATTTTGGAAACTAGACACCACAAGGAACGTATTTAGATGCATAGTGAGCACTTTGAACCCCCAGGTGCTTCACAAACTGATCCGTAAAAATGAAAAAGTACTTTTTTTCACAAAAATCTTCTTTTTTTCCTTTTTACAGACTAATTTGTGAAGCACTTGGGGGTTGAAAGTGCTCACTATGCATCTAGATTTTTTCCTTGGGGGGTCTAGTTTCCAAAATGGGGTCACTTGTTGGGGAGCTCCAATGTTTAGGCACACAGGGGCTCTCCATATGCGACATGGTGTCTGCTAACAATTTTAATGGAAAATTAGCTCTAATAGTTAGCGGACACCATGTCGCATATGGGGAGCCCGTATGTGCCTAAACATTGGAGCTCCCGCACAAGTCACCCCATTTTGGAAACTAGACACCTCAAGGATTCTATCTAGGGTATAGTGAGCATTTGGAATCTACAGCTACTTCACAGAATTTGATAATGTCATTATGAACATTTTCTTTTTTTCACACAATTTCTCACTTTTAGGGCCCTTTCACATCAGCGTTTTTTAAAATTTGCGGCAGATGCGGTGAAAAAAACCACATCTGCCGCAATTACCGCATACTGGCTGCACTTGCGGCGCGGTTGCGGTAAACGCCATGCAAAGTATAGGCGTACTTGCAGGAGGTGCGGCAAGTGCGGTTTTGCAAATTTCAAAAAACGCTGATGTGAAAGGGCCCTTAGAGCATGTGCACAAGATACGGACACACCGTGTCCTAGTTGTCTCCTCCCCTGCATTTTTTTTAGTATTTCTTTATTAAATTTAAAAAAAAAATTACGTAGAGCTTCGCCATATTTTTGGTCCAGCCAGGTACAGCAGGCAGCTACGGGCTGCCACGAACCCCTTCTGCCTAGTTTTACCTGGCTGGAAACACAAAATATAGGGAAGCTCCTTTTTTTTTTATATTTCATGAAATAATTTTTAAAAAAAATGGCGTGGGCTTCGCCATATTTTTGGGCCAGCCAGGTACAACTAGGCAGCTGGGGGCTGGAATCCTCAGCGTAGGGAGGCCCAAGCTTTCTGCCCCCCCCCCGCTGCGAATTGCAGCCCGCAGCCTCCCCAGAAAATGGCGCATTCATAGAAGCGCCATTTTCTGGCGCTGTATCCAGCTCTTCCAGCTGCCGTGTAGCGGTGGCAGACTGGGTAATAAGGGGTTAATGCCAGCTTTTTGGTAGCTGGCACTAAGCCCGAGATTCATAACGTCTGGCCAATATTAGACCGGACCATTAGGAATCTCTAATAGATTGTAAAGAAAACACAACACAGAGAAAAATATTTTTATTGGAAAAAAACACAAACACATATTTAGACCCCATCTTTATTACAGTGAAGTCCGACGTAGTCCAGTGGGATGGTCCGACGTAGTCCATTGGGAAGGTCCGACGTACTCCAGTGGGAGGTCCCGCGACGATTCTCATTCAGATGATGATCTGAAGTTAACCCCTTGTGTGGTCACAAGGAGTTAACTGCAGGTCATCATCCCTGTGTGGTCACAAGGGGTTAACTGCAGATCCGGTAACCCCTTGTGACCACACAGGGATGATGACCTGCAGTTAACCCCTTGTGACCACACAAAGGGTTAACTGCAGATCCAGTAACCCCTTGTGACCACACAGGGATGATGACCTGCAGTTAACCCCTTGTGACCACACAAGGGGTTAACTGCAGGTCATCATCCCTGTGTGGTCACAAGGGGTTAACTGCAGATCCAGTAACCCCTTGTGACCACACAGGGATGATGACCTGCAGTTAACCCGTTGTGACCACACAAGGGGTTAACTGCAGGTCATCATCCCTGTGTGGTAACAAGGGGTTAACTGCAGATCCAGTAACCCCCTGTGATCACACAGGGATAATGATCTGCAGCTAACCCCTTGTGACCACACAGGGGGTTAACTGCAGAAGACCCCTGTGTGGTCGTTGAGGGGTTAACTCTGCCTCTGTTCCGGCGCACACAGAGCAGCGGCGCCGGGACAGAGGCAGAGAGAAGACGGCCGGTGACGCTGCAGGACAGGTAAGTATGAGAGCAGGGAAGGGGGCCCGGGGGGAGCGGAGCATAACGGGGGGCTGCAGATCGGAGGGGGGGGTCGGGGATCGAGGGGACAGCATGGGGAAGACCTGGGGAAGGAGGGGGGCTCTGATGACTGGAGGGGAGCCGCGCAGGGAGGAGGGGGAGCTGGGGAGCCGTGCAGGGAAGAGGGGGAGCTGGGGAGCCGCGCAGGGAGGAGGGGGAGATCAGGGGTGAGACCAGGGGTGAGGGGGGATGACATTGGGGGGCCACTGAGGGGACCAGTGGCCCCCCAGGAATGGCGGCATCTATATGCGATCTGACAGATCGCATAGAGATGCAGCGGAGGCGGCGGGTTTGGCGCCGGCCGCCGCCATTTTTAGATGGTTAGGGGGTGGGGGGGGGGTGGGGATGATGATCCCCAGTACTGGGGGTCTTGGAGGGCTGGGGGGTTAATGCTTTCACTTTGTTCCGACATGTGTTTTCATGTCGGATCAAAGTGAAAGCATTTTTCCCGGCACTTTCACTTTGTGCAATGTGATGATCGGTAAACGGTGCTTACCGGTCATCACATTACAGGTGCCGGTAAAAAACTAGCTAATTACTAATCTCTAGGGTCTCAGCTACAATCGGTATGCTGACACCCTAGAGATTTTTGCTACAGGGGCTGTGCTACAGGGCATTTTCTAGCCTGACGTCTGCAGACGTACGGCTGGGCTTTAGTACCCTTTTTTTCCGACGTCGGTAGACGTTAGGCTGTCGTCTAGGGGTTAAAGCACACAATGTAAATATAAGGCGACCTAGGGACTGAAAGTTAAGGAATCCAAAGATCCGTGTATGTTGTAGAATATGGAAAACTGAAAATGTAAATGGACAAAATTGTATAAGACATAATTAGAATACAAACAGGAACAAAAATCCAGTTAGACAAGGTAGGCCTCTTCGTTTGGTATAGTGGTACAGAATGAGTGGTGAAATGCATTTTTTACACAGTTGTAAGCCAGCTTTCTTCACAGATCGAAATGCTTCCATGGCTTTTGCTTTGGAGAAGAGAAGGCAGGGCTGGCTCCAGATTTTTGTGGGCCTCGGGCGAAAGGGTCTTAATGGGCGCTTTTACACTCCGCTCTCCAAATTATTTATGACACACACAGCTCTGCTACATGCCCATAGACATAGATGGCTCTTCTCCATGCACATGTAAACACACAGCTCTGCTACATGCACACAACATATAGTACACACAGCTCTGCTACATGCCCATAGACATAAATGGCTTGGCTACACGCACATGTAGACACACAGCTCTAATACATTAACATCCAGATACAACACACACAGCACTGGTACATGCCCAATTCATGTACATACAGATACACGCAGCTCTGCTACATGCACACTACACATAGACATACAGGTACTCGGTCTTTACATTCCAAGTGGCATGCAGCTTCGCTATCTTAATGGCCGGGTCTAACTTGGCCTGACATTAAGAATCTCAGGGCTTAATACCAGCTGGTAAAATAAAGCTGTTATTAACCCCTAATTACCCAGCGTATCACCCACTACCAGGGCCGCTTGAAGAGCCTGGTAAAGTGCTTGGAAATGGTGCTTCTTACAAATGTGCCATTTTCAGGGGCGGCTGTGGGCTGCTATTCTTTAGCATGGGGTGAACAAAAACAATTAGCCATCATCCCACTGAGAATACCAGCCCTCAGCTGCCTAGTTTTACCTTGGTTGGCAATTAATAATATGGCGGAGCCCACACATTTTTTTTGTCAGCCATGGTAAAATTAGGCAGCTGAGGATGGCAGCTCGCAGCTGTCGGCTTTCACCGGGCTAGACTTAAAAATACTGCAAAGCCCCATGCGTTTTTGTTTTTAAAATTATTTATTTATTTAAAACCCTATGATGGCAGGTTGGTTGCCATACACTAATGTGCATGGCAACCAATTACAATCACCATCCAGATTGCAGAAATATATTCTGACTACAATAGGCAGTCACAGAGGCTCTCACAGAGTGCGAGCGTCTGTGATTGGCTGTTTGTCTGACAGTGCACTGAATATGCAAGTAGCTTAATAGGCGGCCCAAGAAGTAATTCAGTAGGGGACTGAGTGGCCCTGGAGCAGCAGTAAGAGTCCGTTAAGCCTGATCTACGTGTTCTATCTATCTTCATTAGGTTCTGTAAAACCTGTATGGCAGAACAGTATACAGACAGTGTACATTATGTCTGTATACTGTTTCCATGCAGTTTGAGCATGTTCACAACCATCTCTGCTTTTTACAGCCCCCACCCAGACCTAATGCTATTCGGTTTGAGCATCTTTTTTTTCTTTGGTAATACTGCGCCTGCCATTCATAGATATGCCATTTGCAGAGATTGATATGGCATTAGTATGACTGGCAAGCAATCCCAGCATGTTTATTGACTGAAAATCACTCCGGAAACATGCTTTTCAGTTCACTCGAATATCATGAGTAAAATTCAAAAATCTCACCGAGTAACGAGTATTCCGAATACCATACTATTCGTGTGAATAGTGAATAGTAACCAGTATACTCACTCATCATTAACTATGATGCAAGTTGTTGCAATACACTAATGTGTATGACGGGGTGAGGATCTCCTTAGTATTGCAAAGACAATAATTGAATCCCATGCATCCCTGTGCAATACTAAATAAATCATGAAAATATGATCTGTTGGTGTCCCTTGTGGCCTGCAATTCCCCACCCCTAGTGTATGACAACCAAGCATAGACAGATTGTGGAAATGCAAACTGATGGCAACAGCTAATCACAGATGCTCTCACAGAGCATGAGCATCTGTGATTACCTGTTGCCAGTCAGTGACGTGGATATGCATGATGATTTTTTGGGCAAGACTAGAACTAAGTGAGAAGGAGAGTGGACCTGCAAGCAAGCAATCAGCAGAGAAGAAGAACTGTTTGTGTCTGTGTGTTCGTCAGCTTTTGGACACCTTTGATGGTGTTTTCTATATGTTTCATGTTGCCTGTTGTTAATTTCAATGGTGATTAGAAAATTCAATAAATGTTCCTCAAATTATTTGACTAACACTCCACATTCGGTGAACAAATCCGAATTCAAACACTATGATGCTCCCTCATCTCCACTCTTAAGCCTCATTCAGATATCTGTGAACCAATTATGTGTTTTATCACTAGTTTTGACAGATAGGCTAGGGTCACACATGGCAGGCCGTTTTTCTGGGTTTTGCAAATCTGATTCCGTTTTTGGAAATTGCCATGTTTGCTTTATGCGTTAACACATGGTACCTATATGTACCATGCGTTAACGGATGTATTTCCCATAGGGCCCGATGCTAAAAAAAAACGCTATGCGTTAACAGATCCATAGGCTCCAAAGCAAAAAACGCGTTGTCAAAAGTGCACTAGCAGCGTTTTTCCATGCAGTTACAAAAACGCATAACTTTTTTTAGTGCTCTTTTGACAATGCGTTTTATGCTTTGGAGCCTATGGATCTGTTAATGCATGCATTTTTCACAAAATTCTAAGGGTAGGGTCACATTGGCGTTTTTTGTTTAAAATCCTGATCCGGTTTTGAGCTTTAAAAAAGCTCAAAACCGGACCAGGAAAGGCTCCTGATGGAAGCCTATGCAAAACACCGGATGGCTTCACAAGCCATCCGGTGGCCGGATCCGGCACTGCTGCCTGCGTTTAAAATCATGCAGGCAGCAGTTTTCGCAGCGTTTACCGGGCCGCACTGCGGTTACCGGATGGCTCAGGATGTGTAATCCTGAGCCATCCGGTAACTGCCGAGGTTGCGGATCCCGGCTATTGCCGGGATCAGCAAACCTAGTAAAGAGTTAAATTGATTGCTAAATGACTGTTTGAGGTCTGTAGGGGGGCTTAGACCCCCCTACAGACCGGCCGCCCACTTCGGTGGCCTCCTACTACAATATCCCCGATGGCACGGGCTCATCCGAGCCCGTGCAAGTCCCCACACCCCCAGCCCCCCGAATTACTATACCGGGGTGCCTGCACCCCTCTGGTATAGTTATTCCTGTATGTGTGGTAAATGATATATTAAAGTAATGTAGTTCATATTTACGGGTCTT
>JARQOC010000002.1:527347614-527445821 GCA_033576535.1 Allobates femoralis
ACTCTTTAATAAAAGTAAGCACACCCTAGTGCACTCGCACACTGCTAGACTGAATGACATATAAGTAAAGGTGAAAGTTCTTTGATCCTTTGTAGTACCCGATCTCATTTCTTATATTAGTGATCATTTATTTTTATTATTTCATGAAATTCATGAAATAATACTCTCAGCTGCCTAATTTTACTTGGCTGGAATCCAAAGATATAGGGAAGCTTTTTTTTTAATTATTTCTTGAATTTCATGAAATAATAAAAAAAATGACATGGGTCTTTGCCGTATTGTTGGTTTCAAGCCAGGTACAGGGTGGTCCAAGAACAGGGTGGCCCAAGCTTCTTGACCCCCCCTGCTGCGAATTGCAGCCCGCAGCTGCCCCAGAAAATGGCTCATCGATAGAGGTGCCATTTTCTGGCACTGTACCCCCACTCTTCCAGCGGCCCTGGTGGCGGTGACACGCTGGGTAATAAAAGGGTTAATGCCATTTTAGGGCCATTTTAAATTTCTAACTCTTTTTTCCAAACAAAGCCGTGTTTGCTGATTTTTTTTAGTAAATTGCTTGGGTTTCAAATTACTAAACTAATCTTCAATGTTTGCGTTGAATTTGAAATTGGTGAACATGTTTGGCGGACGCTCATCTCTACTGCTAAAGCATCAGAGAGCAAGCTAACATTATTGTTCCACTCAAACCTCCTCATAATGTCCTGCAACTATGACTTTTTATGTCTTGGGCAATATGAGATCTTTTATACATGGCAGAGTGAATGCCAGTGTGTATCAGAACCTTCTTTAACAACACGTGGTTCCTTACTTGCATTTAGCACTAAGTCTGCCAGCAATTTTCATGCAGGACAATGCCCCCTGTCATGCAGCAAACTGGGTAAAATAGAAATCAATGAAATAATGAAATGGCCAGCCCAGAGTCTTCATCTAAACCCAACAGAAAGCCTCTGGAAAAAATGCTTCACTTACCATCTTTACAGTTAGCCATTAAAAGGTATCAACCACTGATGACTCTTAGATTCCAATATTTTTCTACTGGCTAACACGGTACAAACATTTTTTACCATATATATTTGTTATTCATTTATTTATTTACTTTTAACCACTTCGTCATGGCAAATAGAGAAATTCTAAATAGGTCCAAATTTATTTGGACTGAATTAAATTTGTCAGCTGCATTGGAGGAAATCTGCCCTATTCGAATTTCTGAAAACTCCCTGATCTCACCTCTTGCATGAAGCATTTTGCAGGAAAGTCTTTTCTGTTGCGTTGGTGAGAAGTTTTTTTTTATAATTTTCTCCCATGATGCATTGGATGTAAGACTCCATGCTCCGCTGTTCCTCATAATCAGTACTTCCCCATTTTGACTTATATTTATCAAACTCAGCCATCCAGGCTATCATACATAAACATTTACAGATGAGATTCTGTAGTCATAGTTTTCCCTGTTCATGTTGTAATGGTTGGAAATCTCTAATGGTACCTTTACACGCCGCAAAAGGATGGTGGCAACAACTGGGTACATGAGAGAAATGTATCTTGCACCGCCAAATCAACCCGCTGTTGCGGCGTGTGAACACGGTTGTTGCCACCCGTCACTTGAGGCACCTGTTTCAGAGCAGAGCCCTAAAACAGGTGGATTTCTAGGCGATGGTTGCGGGTTGTATTGGCGTGTAAATATGTTAGGGTAAGGTTTATTCGTCACCTAGATAACTCCCCGGGGCGTGACACAGCCTCCGGGAAACCACCCCCCTTCAGCGATCATTGGAGGAAGCTCTTGCATTACAATTGGTAGTCGCTGTATAGGGCGGCATATTTAAGGAGCTGACCACTCACACTACACAATTGCTCGAGCGTCATGTATTAGTCTGCCTCCTGTGCTGGCTGGCCAATCATGATGTTATTCCTTTGTCCTATCAGCGTACGGAATTCTCGTAATCCACAATTGTGGCACGCCTATGTGTTGTCCCTGCTGCCTTTGTTCCGCCCTTATTACCTTGTTATTGCGGCGTGTAAATGTGATAAGGTAAGCTACGGAAGGTAACTTGTGGCACCCGGCAGTGTATCCAGAGATCGATGTAACCTACCGTAGCGCACCTTGTTGTGGCGTGTAAAGGTGGTGCGATTACCGTTTGCAACCGTTTGTGCGTGCTCGTGCACGTGAAGCACCCAGTTGTTGCCACCATCCTGTTGCGGCGTGTAAAGGTACCATTAGGGTGCTGTTACACACAGCAATGTTCCAGCGATCCCAACAACGACCAGGATCGCTGGAATATTGCTGTGTGGTCGCTGGGCAGCTATCAAGCAGGCAGATCTCCTCAGTGATCAAGGACCAGGGAGCTGACCTCCACACCGCTGGGTAAGCAGGAGGACACTGGTAACCATGATAAACAGTGAGTATCTAGGCAGCGCGCGCTGCTTAGTTACCCGGTGTTTATCGTGGCTACTAGTGTCCTCCCGCTTAGTGCTGTTAACCATGATAAACACCGGGTATCTTGGCAGCACGCACTGCTTAGTTACCCGGTGTTTATCATGGTTACCAGCATCCTTACAGGCATGATAAACACCGGGTATCTAGGCAGCGCGCGCTGCCTAGATGCCTACTGTTTATCATGGTTACCAGAGTCCTCCCACTTAGTGCTGGTAACCATGATAAACACCGGGTATCTAGGCAGCACATGCTGCTTAGTTATCCAGTGTTTATCATGGTTACCAGCCTGTGAGGTCACTGATTGCTGGTCTCTCGCTGTCACATGCAGCGATGCGTGCTGACCAGCGGGAGACCAAGGACCAAAAAATTGTCCTGAAAGTTGTGCAGCGATCAGTGACCTCACAAGGGGCCCTGTTGCTGCTGCTTTTCACACAGCGATATCGCTGTGTGTGATGTACCCCTTAGAAGGTAAGCACCTTTTCCAGGTGTCACTTTGTAAGACAATGTCTTTTGTTCTGCAAGAAAGCTGTTGAAGGAAATTGTAAAGCATTTATTTGGATACCAGGACAGGATGGTGGCCATTTTCATGTACAACATTGATTATCCAAAATTAGCATCTGCTTCTAAATAAAAAATATTAACAATCTATTTAATATAACACATATTTACTTTTTTTTACACCTTTCTGAAGAATATCTTTACAAAAGAGTGTTCAATCAGAAAATAAATCTCAAATCTTAGTGGTCATTTTAAATTGCATTTAATTGGTTGTTATTTCTCATAATGATCTTTATCAACCTATGTTTTTAATTTAATCCTTTCGCACATACAGGCAACAAACAATAAAGAATTAATTTAAGTTAGGACACATATTAAGTAATAAAGCTTGATTAATGCTTTTCCTTCTCTTTAAATTAATTGTATAAAATCTAAGCTTTTTTAAATATACTTTAGGCTTTATGACAAATAAACTGTAATGGAAATTTATTACAATGAAGTGTTCAAATGTTAAATATACTGCATAGTACATTTTCAGTGTCATTCTTAGCTTGCCAAAGGAATTCTTAATTAATAACAGAAGAATTATTTTTATTATAAAGATAAATTTACTATAATTCTCAGTAATCAACAAGGGAAATACAAGTAAAGTGCATTCATTACAGTCACATAATATTCTCTTAGTGTGCACAGCATATGCTTTATTTACTAAAATTTTATAGGGCTTGTGTCTTGCCATAAGTACCACATTAATTTAACTTTACACGAGTTCTTAAAGGCCTATTAAAAAATCCCATGTTGGTCAGACAAGAGGTGTGAAAATCTGGACGGTGTGATAAATACAAGTACACACTAATGAGCTACAATCCAGTGTTTAATAGCATACAGTATGTAGTCTACTATAATATTGAGGTAGATGTTGAAACTTTCTGCAAATAGTTGAGAAATAAATTAATGTGTTGCTCTTGCTAATTTGGTGATTGCTGTGCATTATGACTGCAATTAAAATGCCCATAAATATAGTTGTCAGTTCTGTTTCCTTTCCTGTCTAGTAGATGGTTATTTTGCTAATAGCTTACACTCCTTAATGTCATGGAAGGCTACGCAAGGAGCCTGATAAGAAGATGGATAGCCAAAGTAAAAGTATATCCTTTGTGTGCAAATAAACTGACTAAGGTTATTTATATTCAAACATGTTTTTTTGTCACGAATAATGTAATATAAAATAACTTTAGAAAAATTGTGTTGGAAGGTTTTTCAGGTTGGGTATGTCAATGACGCTTTAACTGGATGGTGGAACTCAACTTGTATTTCAATAAGGTAATGTACTTATTTCTGATGGTTACAGCAAATAAGTGAAAAAGAGTACATGTAATCTTTGCTTTGAGGACTCACTTTTATTTTAGATGCTTGTCTTGGCCACTGGTACTTACTTATTAGGACTTAAGGCTACTTTCACATTACGATTTCTCTAAATCCGATGCTGTCCGATATAAATCGGACAGCATCGGATCCAAACTGATCTCTGCAATCGGATGCCAAATAGGCATCCGAATCCTACTTTTTGCAGGATCAGTTTGCACTGTCACGTAGCTCCCCCTCCTCTCCCTCCTGTCATCTTGCTGCCTCCCTGCGGCCCCCCTGTTTTGCCCTAGTGTCCCCCTACTCTCTCCCTACTGTCCCCTGCTGTGCCCTCTCATGTGCCCCCCTCCTGTGCCCTCTCATGTGCCCTCTCCTGTGCTCTCTCCTGTGCCCTCTCCTGTCCCCCCTCATGTCCCCCCTCATGTCCCCCCTCATGTCCCCCCTCATGTGCCCTCTCATGTGCCCTCTCATGTCCCCCCCTCCTGTCCGCTCCTCATGTGCCCCCTCCTGTCCGCTCCTCATGTGCCCCCCTCCTGTCCGCTCCTCATGTGCCCCCCTTATGTGCCCCCTCATGTCCCCTCCTCATGTCCCCTCCTCATGTCCCCTCCTCATGTCCCCTCCTCATGTCCCCTCCTCATGTGCCCCCCTCCTGTGCCCCCCTCCTGTCCCCCCCAACATAACAAATCTTTATTCTCACCTTCCAGCGCTCCCTCGGCGTCTCCATCAGCCTCCGATCGGGTGTACAGGACCTGTGATGACGTCAAAAGCGTCAGCGGTTACCGCGGTAACCAGTCATGTGACCCGATCAGCTGATCGGGTTCTGACATCATCACAGGTCCTGTTACCGAGCGGCTGCAGCTGGCGATGCCGAGGGAGCGCTGGAGGGTGAGAATAAAGATTTTTTATTTTTAAACACTTGATTTAACTTATATTTAACTTCTGCAATGTATGTATATACATTGCAGAAGTTAAATTAGGCGGCACACAATAGGTTTAGTGTACTGAGCATGTACTGAGCATGCTCAGTACACTAAAATAGGGTCCGAGGAGACATCAGATGTTTCCTCGGACCTTGCTCCATAGGGCCCCATGTTATAGGGATCGGGTCGGATCGGATGTACACTAAATGCCATCCGATTTGGTCCGATCCGAGTCTGTCAGATTTTATTTTCGGTGCAAAAATCGGTGCAGGCTCCGATTTTTGCACCGATAAAAACATCGGACAGACTCGGATCGGACCAAATCGGATGGCATTTAGTGCACATCCGATTCGGTCCGATGCCCATAGGGCTGCATGGGGCCAAATTCGGATCCGATGCTGACCGATTTTCATCGGACAGCATCGGATTTAGACAAATCGTAGTGTGAAACCAGCCTAAGTGGAAGATTGATTTACTAAGGGTTATTCCATAAATAACTTTGCCTTTTAGTACCTGATCAGAAGTTTATTCACTAAGTAAATATTATACCGTATCTTTACAAATGGGAGAATTTATAACATAATAATTCAATGTAATTAGACATGCCGAGACGTACAAAATTGTTTTTATTTGAAAACACAGTAACAGAAGTAAGGCAAGTTACTTATTGCATACAAAAGTGATTAAAATATTACAACAGTCGTGGTTCAGTCAAGAGGGTGACAGAAGAGGAAAAAAACTTTTTTTCTGGAGACACAATACGTAAATACAACCAATGAAGAATAGGTCTTACAGGGAACCAAACTACCTCTGTGGTAGTGATAGCAACGAAGTCACAGTTACTTATAGTTACACTTGTAGCACACAGTCTTATTATCATTAAAAAGGCCTAGTTGTACTACAATGAAGAATCAATAGCCAAGATTTACAATGTGGCTCACATACACTATTACAAAACCAAAGCACAGTATGTTACAAAATTGGAGACTCAATCAAAGTCACAAATAAACTCAGAGTTGCTTGGAATTGTACCTGTGGCACACAGTTTTATCACTAGAAGGCCTAGATATAATACATTGAAGACACACAATCCTAGATGTATATGTGGCTCACAAAGGATCCAAGCACTGTGCATTACAACCGAGACCCCTATTAGACATGACTCTCAAGGTCCAATAAATCACTTTTAAGTAGTGACAATTTCCATGTCCAATATGGGTCCCCTGTCTGCCTTCCCATAACTACCTCCACACATTAGTAGTCCTGGTTACCCATGTTACAGTGTTGGTCTGGTCACCAGGTAGGTTAGGGATGCCCCAACGCATTTTCCTACTTGAGCTTCCTCAGGGGGCATGCTTCTCTGTCCAAAACTACCCTTTATATCTCCCCTATAATGAGTGTCAGATGTGGGGCTCACCAGAATGCCACGCATCTGCGGCTGAATCACTCCTCAGCATCTGATTCTGGTATTCCCCGGCTGGAAGTCTATAATTTGATGCTACATCCGCTGGTATGGAAACCTTCAGCTTCACCAAGGAAACGCGTGACCATGCATGCGCGGACCACAGCCACCATTTTGGAACTGGGCAATGTTGCCCATGTTCTTACTACAAGCGTCCTGAACAGATTAAATCATTTTGACCCCTACAATAACAGAATACTTATTAGTCCTTCCCCACCTTTCCCCACATGGATTTATATATACACCAAAAAGTAACCTCTATTCCAAATACTGGGAAAAGAAAAACCCGTGCAGGTCAGAAAGAACTTAACAAAATAGGAACATGCAGATGACAATGAAAGCCGGTAAGAGCAATCCTTCTCTCTCAGGTGTACTGTTATACATGTTGTACTCCAAAATGTCCAGATCTTTCTAGAGATTGCTTCTGCATAGATCTAGCTCCCATGATAATCCACTCTTCCATTGTTGTCATATAGGGTAAAATTGTTCCATATGGGGGATAATACTAAATGGTTAAAAGCAAGAGAAGAAAATCGAAAAAAAGGGAGAAACTAAATCGTTAATATAGTTAAAACTAAATCTATGACCAAAGGTCAATTGGAGACCCGTAGGAGGTCTCCAATTGACCTTTGGTCATAGATTTGGTTTTAACTATTTTCTCCCTTTTTTTAATATTTTGCAGTACGACATGTATATGTATATGTTGTTATATTTTAATCACTTTTTGTACGCAATAAGTAGGCTTGCCAAACTTCTATTACTGTGTTTTCAAATAAAAACATTTTTGCACGTATAGGCATGTCTGATTGCATTGAATTATTACTGGTATAAATTCTCTACAGGGTAGGGGGTACTCGGATACTGGGACAGGTTGCTATTTCAGTGGGGATCACGGCTGATCAGGTCCCGGTCCTGTGCCCTGGACACTCAATGGCTGAGGGGAAAACTATTAGGGATGGGGGATTATTATATGTGACGCCACCTGTGGTACCTGGTAATGTAGTTACCAGCGCTGCAGCTGGCCGCTGAAATGATGGTGATGCAGCTTTGGGTAGTACAGCTTCCCACAGGTGGATTTTTACCTCAGGGCAGCGGGGTGGATGAGGGGAGTCTTAGTCCTTGGCTCTGTGTAAGTTCTCCAGGCGGCGGCGGTGAATCAGGCACACACACACAATAGTCTCTGTTTCAGTACCCTTTTTACTGATAGTGGGTAGCAGGTACGGTCCAGGAGGGTAACCAGGTGGCCGGTGCAATTTGGGATATCCACCTTTGAAAGTTATGAAGCCTCCTCTATTTGCATGTGTGGTGATTTGGAAAAGTTCTGCCTCAAGCTGAACCTGCCACCTTCTCTCTCTCTCTCTCTCTCTCAGGATGATACTCGACAACTGATGATGAGGACCTTTCTGTGGGGATCCCTACTCCTTTCCTTGGATCTCTGGTCCTATGTTTGGTCAGGTTTGGGATCTTGGTTTCCTGAGCTCCAGGGGGATTAAATCCTCCTGTCTGTCCGGGCTTTCTCTGCTATGACTGGATCAACAGCACCTTCGGACTCCGGTGTCAGGGTGGGCTAAAAGGCAATAATTTCTGTTTCCCTCTTTCTAGAATATTCTAACTTTCCACTTGCCTCTGTCCTTTCTAGGGTACTACACAGCTTCGGTGTTAGTCTATTCTGTTTCTGGGCCTGACTTGGTCCCAGCAACCAGCTCTTCCTCCTTCTTGACTCCTCAACTGTCACTCCTTGACTAACTGGGTCCTCCCCCCAGGCTTGGATCTTTATAGGGAATCTTGCTTAAGGCAGAAAGTGAAGCTCACCCTTCAGGCCTGGGTTGGAAAGTGTTGTGTGCTGTGTGTGCCAAGGCGTACATCCTGCCCTGCACCAGTGGGTCCTGTGGCAGTCCCTGCAGGGGTGTTCCCATGTGACATGTGCGTACTTTTACTTTCGCAGTGTATCTACATACTAACAGAAAGCAATGGGTATTAAAAATAAAAAAAATGCTCACCTCTCCGCCGAGTGTCCCGTAATGTGAGGCATCCAGGTCCGATCGCTGCAGGACCTGAATCAGCTGACCGGTTGCAACCAATCAGCTGATGATGTCACGTGACACATCAGCTGATCGCTGCTGGCCAATCAGATGATTAAGGTCCTTGCAGTGATCGGACGTCTTCCCCTCGGGACGGAGGACAGAAGGAGGAGAGGTGAGTATTTTATTTTTTTATTTTTAATACCTTTTGTTAACTTTTATTTTTCTTATGCAGTGTATACACTGCAAAAGCAAAACTACAGCCCTGACATGTCACACGAGGGAAGGAACACAGGATTCTTCCTCCTTCCGTGTAACATCACATCCTGCTATTCCCTAGCACCAGCGATTATAGGTGCTGGAATAGGCATTGCCTGATCAACAATGTGTATTCCAGCTTCTTATAATGGCGCCTGTGGGAGAAAGCGTGCGCATATCTTTGCAAAGAATTGACATGGTCATTCTTTTTATACGCACGCTTACTCCCACAAATGTGTGGCCGAAAAAAGCGCAGTGTCTGAATGACAAGAGTGAATTTCCATTCACTTTGCCAGCAAACACAAACACAGATGCGCTTTTGTGGGAAAAGCGTACGTAAAAAGACACAAAAATTGCACTGTGTGTGAAAACAGCCTTAGACAAAAAGTAAAGTAAATATTTATATTTGCTCATTGTTGCTTGCTCTCATCATGGCAAAAAAGTGATTATGTTCTCAACACTTCTCTGGACTCAAATAATGAAATTGGGGTGGAGGAGGGGTTAGAGCAGTCAATACACTAAGAAGGAATAGACACACAGAGAAATTCATAAAGTGCATATACACTAATGCCAGAAAGCTCTCCAACAAGAAGGAGGAATTCGAATTAATATTGTTGAAAAAAAAGCTATGATATGGTGGGGATAATGGAGACATGGCTGGATGAGACCTATGACTGGGCTGTTAATTTACAGCACTATAGCCTGTTCAGAAATGACCGTACAAATAAGTGAGGGGGAGGTGTGTGTTTATATTTAAAATCATTCTTAAAACTCATCCTGCGTAATAGAATATGTAAGGCTAATGAAAATATAGAGTCCCTGTGGGTAGAGATGTAGAATAATACATTACTGATAGGGCTTTATTATAAGTCTCCAATTATAATAGAATCAGCGAATAATATACTCATAAAGCAAATAGATGAAGCATTGACTCAGGGAGAAGGCATTATTATGGGGGGACGTCAACTACGCTGAAATTAATTGGGGAACAGAAACCTGCAGTTCCAGCAAAAGAAATAGGTTTTTGAGAACTATGAGAAACAATTACATTTCACAACTGTTTAAGGATCCAATAAGAAGGTGGGCACTGCTAGACCCAATATTAACCAACAGGCCGGACCGCATATCAAATATACAGGTTGGGGGTCACTTGAGTAATAGTGATCACAAAATAATAAGCTTTCATGTATCCTTTAATAAGATGTATAGTAGAGGGGCTACAAGGACACTAAACTTCATGAAGGTAAATTTCCAAGGGTAAAGAGATGATATTGATGCAATAAACTGAGACGATGTCCTGAGACATAAAAGTACAGAAAGCAAATGATAGCAGTTTATTAGCATCCTGAATAGGACCCTTTGCGCAATACAGTTGTGCTCAAATGTTTACATACCCTGGCAGATTTTTTGGTTTATTGGCATTTTTCAGAGAATATGAATGATAACACAAAAACTTTTATTCCACTCGTGGTTAGTCGTTGGAAAAATCCATTTATTGTTATGCTACTGTGTTTTCTCTGTTTAAATCATAATTAGTGATGGGCGAATCCTAAATTACTCGGAATCGCTTGACTCTAGCGAGTCCGAGCCCAGGACTCGCTACTCGTTGCGAGTCTAGCGAGTCCAATGTTAATGAATGGGGAAGCGAGTAATAGCGAGTAGTGTGAGATTTACAAATCACAGATGTGTCTCGGAAGCTTCAGCCTGAAGCAATCCGAGTTTTGTCATTTATTTGCATTGGACTAGTTTACTTTGCAACTGTAATCGGTGGGAAACTCGCACAGATAAGAGTCCTCTCTCCTCAGTGTGCTGGCTGCCACAGCTCCAGGGTCCTAGAGCCCGCCTGCTACCTGATGTAGCAGTGCTGAGATTGTTCTCAGTCTGCTCATTCCCTGTGTACAGACATGAATGTCCGTGCACAGAGATGATGTAGCAGTGCTGAGATTGTTCTCAGTCTGCTCATTCCCTGTGTACAGACATGAATGTCTGTGCACAGAGATGATGTAGCAGAGCTGAGATTGTTCTCAGTCTGCTCATTCCCTGTGTACAGACATGAATGTCTGTGCACAGAGATGATGTAGCAGAGCTGAGATTGTTCTCAGTCTGCTCATTCCCTGTGTACAGACATGAATGTCTGTGCACAGAGATGATGTAGCAGAGCTGAGATTGTTCTCAGTCTGCTTATTCCCTGTGCATAGACATCTATATTTATGCACAGGGGATGTAGCAGAGAGGACATCGCGTTTTGGACTGCGTCGGACGGAAGAGGATTTTTTTAATTAAAGACGGAGTCCCTAATGGCTTTTTTTTTTATTTCTAATAAAAAAATTTCTTTGTGTTGTGTTTTTTTTAAAACAATTTAATAGAAATTCATGGCGGTCATGTCTAATATTGGCGTGACCGCCATAAATTTCGGGCTTAGGGCCAGCTGATAATACAAAGCTGGCCCTAACCTCTTTATTACCCAGCGTGCCACCGCTACCCAGGGCCGCTGGAAGAGCGGGGTTCAGCGCCAGAGGATGGCGCTTCAATGAACGCGCCATCTTCTGGGGCGGCTGCGTGCTGCAATTTGCAGCGGGGGGAGCCCAGAAAGCTTGGGCATCCCTGCGCTGCGGATTCTAGCCCCCAGCTGCTTAGCTGTACCTGGCTAGACATAGAAATTGCGCGGAGCCCCACGCATTTTTTTTTAATCATTTCATGAAATTCTGAGATTCTGACTCTGACTCTGACTCTGAGACTCTGACTCTGAAATTCATGAAATAATAAAAAAAAAATGCGTGGGGCTCCGCGCAATTTCTATGTCTAGCCAGGTACAGCTAAGCAGCTGGGGGCTGGAATCCGCAGCGCAGGGATGCCCAAGCTTTCTGGGCACCCCCCGCTGCAAATTGCAGCCCGCAGCCACCCCAGGAGATGGCGCGTTCATTGAAGCGCCATCCTCTGGCGCTGAACCCCGCTCTTCCAGCGGCCCTGGTGGCGGTAGCACGCTGGGTAATAAAGGGGTTAATACCAGCTTTGTTATACAAGCTGGTATTAAGCCCGAGATTCTTAATGTCAGGCCACGTTTGACCCAGCCACTAAGAATCTCCAATAAAGGGTTAAAAAAACACAACACAGAGAAAAATTTTTATTTGAAATAAAAAAAAAAGCCATTAGGGACTCCATCTTTAATTAAAAAAATCCTCTTCCGTCCGACGTAGTCCAAAACGCGATGTCCTCTCTGCTACATCCCCTGTGCATAGATAGATGTCTATGCACAGGGAATAAGCAGACTGAGAACAATCTCAGCTCTGCTACATCATCTCTGTGCACAGACATTCATGTCTGTACACAGGGAATGAGCAGACTGAGAACAATCTCAGCACTGCTACATCATGTCTGTGCACAGACATTCATGTCTGTACACAGGGAATGAGCAGACTGAGAACAATCTCAGCACTGCTACGTCATCTCTGTGCACAGACATTCATGTCTGTACACAGGGAATGAGCAGACTGAGAACAATCTCAGCACTGCTACATCATGTCTGTGAGCAGGCGGGCTCTAGGACCCTGGAGCTGCACAGAGAAGACAGCTGGACTCGGCTCGCAAAGTAACAGCAGTTATTTGCGAGTTTCCCTGCTATCACTGGCACAGTAGCCGAGTCTAATGCAAACAATGGCAATCCTAGTTTTGTCAGCGTTTCTGACAAAACTAGGATTGATATTGATTTGCATTGGACTCGTGCGAGTAATCACTGGGAAACTCGCAGAGTACCGAGTCCTGCGAGTCCCTTACTACTCGCCGAGTAACGAGTCCTAGCGAGTAGATTCGCCCATCCCTAATCATAATGACAACCAAAAACATCCAAATGACCCTAATTAAAAGTTCACATACCCTGATGATTTTGGCCTGATAAGATGCACAGAAGTTGAAACAAATTGGTTGTATGGCTAATAAAGGCAACATCCTCACCTGTGACTAGTTTGCTTGTAATCAGTGTGAGTGTATAAAAGCTGACTGAGTTTCTGGGACAGACAGACTCTTGCATCTTTCAACCAGCCACTGATGTTTCAGGATTGTGAGTCATGGGGAAAGCAAAAGAAATGTCAACGGATCTATTGGAAAAGATAGTTAATCCCTTCATGAAGGGGGAATTTTTCATTTTTGTTTTTTGCTCCCCTGCTTCCAAGAGCCATAACTTTTTTATTTTTCCGTCAATATAGACATATGATGGCTTGTTTTTTGCGGGATGAGATGTACTTTCATATGCAATAACTTATTTTACCATATAGTGTACAGGGAAATTGCAAAAAAAATTCTAAATGCAGTGAAATTGCAAAAAAAGTGCAATAACACAAATGTTTTTTGCGTATTTAGGTCACCATGTTCACTATATGGTAAAATCGACATGACGGGTGATGCCTCGGGTCGGTTCGAGTTCGTAAACACCCAACATGTATACCTTTATTGGTATCTAGGTGGTGAAAAAAATTCAGAAGTTTGCAAAATAATAAAAAATGGATTTTGCACCATGTTCAGCATCCTCATTTTTCAGGATATAGGGCTGTGTGATGGCTTATTTTTTGTGCCTTGAGCTAATGTTTCTAATGATACCATTTTTGGGGACATCTGCAGTTTTGATCGCCCGTTATTGCATTTTATAGCAATGTTGTGGCGACCAAAAAAACTGAATTTTGGCATTTGGACCATTTTTTCCGTTATGGAGTTTATGGCTCTCATTAATGGATTTAATATGATGATAGATCGGGCGATTCTGAACACGGCGATACCAAATATTTTTTTTTTTATTTGTTTAATACTTTTATTGTGATTGGAGGAAAAGGGGGGTGATTTGAACTTTTATAATTTTTTTTTTACAGATTTTTAAAAACTTTATTAATCAATTCATTCTTATTTTTACACTACCTCTTTAAGAGGCACCTTTCTGCACAATCCAATCGCTTCTGGGAGATATAGATGAGCTGCAGCTCATCTGTATTTCCCAGAATTGCGGCCGTGTTGTGGTTGGCAGTGCCTGCCAACCACTACATGTAACTGCGCTCTGACAGCAACCGGGGTCTAGCCAGGACCCCGGGCTTTCACATGAGTGCCGGAGATCCCGCGACACTATCTCCGGAGCAGGCGGGGAACAGCACGTACCCCACCGCGGCCGCCTTGGGTCCCGCTGTCAGCGATTGACGGCGGGATCCAAGGGATTAAAATCGCCGATCGGATCCCGGATCCAATCGGTGCTGTTACCCCGACATCTCAGCTGATAAGATCAGCTGAGATGTTGGAGCCTTGATGTGAGCGCCGCGCCAGAGCTCACATCAAAGCCCCCTTACCGGCCCAGGACATTGTACAACGTCCTGTGTCGGCAAAAAGTTAAACTGTATAAAACAGGAAAGGGATTCAAAGAGATAAATAAGGAATTGATAGTGCTAGTCAGATATGTTCAAACTGTGAATAACAAAAGGAAAATCGGGGGCATTGTAAAAACCAAATCACGATCAGGTAGACCAACAGAAATTTCGACAACTGCCAGGAAAATTGTTCGGGATGTAAAGAAAAACACACAAATATCATTAGCTGAAATTCAAGACTCACTGAAAACTAGTGGTGTGGCTGTTTCAAGATGCACAATAAGGAGGCACTTGAAGAAAAATGTTCTGCATGGTCAAGTCACCAGAAGAAAGCCATTACTGCGCAAATGCCACAAAGTATCCCACCTACAATACACCAAACAGTACAGAGACAAGCCTTTAAACTTCTGGAGCAATGTAATTTGGAGTGATGAGACCAAAATTGGACTTTTTGGCCACAACTATTGTGACTGAACTGTGTGGAGCCAGTTGACAGAATAAACAAGCTTGTAAAAATGAGTTTACATCCTGACTAGTGATGGGCGAGTCCTAAATTACTCGGAATCGCTTGACTCTAGTGAGTCCGAGCCCGGGACTCGCTACTCTGTTGCGAGACTAGCGAGTCCAATGTAAATGAATGGGGAAGCGAGTAATAGCGAGTAATGTGCGATTTACAAATCGCAGATGTGTCTCGGAAAGCGCTCGCATTGCCGTTTTGGCGGGTTAAGTGTGTGCTAACACTTGGCAGTGAAGCAGCACACTAGTCCCTGCAAAAATTATTAAGTGCGCACAAGTAGTCGCACAAGCAGGTGGCGTACATGCAATTTGCAGGTAGGAGAGCAGCAATGCACTGGTCTGCCACAGAGAAAATAAAGCTGAAGGGGTTATTATGACCCAAAATCTCTCAGGTGCAAAAAAATAAGAAATAGTACCTCAGCTAAGCCTCTGACTTCAGCTATTAGGAAAGCTGTGTGAGTAAGCTAAGCTATGAGGTCAATCCTGTGTGCACTGTAATGGTAGGTTTACACGTCACGATATCGTTCCGATATCGTATACAATGGCGCGGGAGCACGCATTTCGTGCCCGGTTTTCCCTGAATCGCATCGGCGGTTTACACGCTGCGATATCGGGATACAACGTCCCTACGATGTGTACGCCCCCCGACCCAGGAACGACCATTTAACATGGGAGTGAATGGGTGATGTTGCAGTACACATCAGAGTTGGGCTGTCACACGGGACGATCCGGCTCCAACCGTCATCCGATATCGGGCGGTTGAATAGCACGCTCATTCGACCCCCGATATCGGTTTACCATCGTTCCTGCATCGTATCGGATGTTCACATCGTACAACGCAGGAACGATATCGGGTCCAACGCACGAACCACGTGACTTTTTGTTGGAGTTGGACGCCGATATCGCAACGTGTAAACCCACCATGAAGGCTGCTCCTCCCTGCCTGCCTGCCTGCCTACAGTCCTCTACACAGTACTCCTCTGTCCTCTTGGTAGCTCTCAGAAGAGCTGTTTGGGTTAAATATAAGGAATCTTGAAGTTTCCCTACACTGACTGACACTTCCTATGATCTTCTCCAGCATCTACCTCACCCTGCACTAGCTCAGATAGTCACAGGAATGTAGAGGAAATGGCGGTGACAAGGCTTATATACAGCCTCGCCTCTCATACATGACATAGGCATCACGATGGACAGAAGCCAATCATAGTCCTGCCACAACCAACATGGCTGTGGCATTACTGAATATGATTGGCTAACATGCTTGTCCATCTTCACAAGTTTTCTGACCTAACACGCTAGGCTGTCTCGGAAGCTTTGTCAGAACATAACAGATTCTCTATTCGCGAGTCCCGAATACAGTATACAGGACTCGGATTCTTAGACTCGCTCAGACTCACTCAGACTCGCTGCTGACAGCAGGTATCCGTGAAGCGGTGCGATTGTTTAAACGATTTGGGGAGATTCAAGCTACATAGCGATGTGATATAGCAAGTCTAGCGAGTGAGAAAAAGTAAACTCTGACAAAACTAGGATTGCCATTGACTTGCATTGGACTCGTTACTGTGCGAGTAATCGCTGGGAAACTCGCCGATTACCGAGTCCTGCGAGTCCCTTACTACTCGCCGAGTAACGAGTCCTAGCGAGTAGACTCGCCCATCCCTAATCCTGACATTGCTTAGGTCTGTGCTATGATCTGATATATTGTTTCCTCACCAGTTGCAGTAAAGAGTTTTACACCATGTCCCTTTAACCTTATATGGATGCATGCCTGTATTCAGCGTAAAGACGGATGTGAGTGATAATAAACATGAGTCTGCTTTACACACAGTGTAGTGGGGACACCTTGTGGAGGTTTTATGAATGATAACAAACCAGAATTTCTAATGAAGTATATTATAAAGTTTATTAAAATCACTTGCTCTATGTTATTATTAAATAAAAATGTAAACGGCAGTTATGCTTTAACCTCTACGTTGGGTAAAATCATTGAGGGTTTCCTAAGAGTTGCTATGCTGGAGAATTTCATCAAGACTAACCTCATGACCCAGTATCAACATGGGTTTAAGAGGGACCAATCCTGACAAACTAATCTGATCAGCTTCTATGACGAGGTACGATCTGGACTGGACCAGGGAAATGCAGTGGATGTTGTGTATATGGACTTTTCAAAAGCTTTCGATACAGTGCCACATAAAAGTTGATACATAAAATGAGAAAAATGGGGATAAGGGAAAATATATTTAACTGGGTTATGAACTGGCTCCTTGATAGTAAACAAATGATGTTTATTAATGGAACACTCTCAGACTGGGTCACAGTTAACAGTGGGGTACCACAGGAGTCTGTATTGGGCACACTTTTTTTTAACATATTTCTTAATGACCTTGTAGGGGGCTACAGAGTCGAATTAAAAAATTTGCAGATGATACTAAACTCTGCAGTGTAATTAATACAGAGGAGGACAATTTTATATTACAGAAGGATTTATGTAAATTGGATGTTTGAGCCGTGAAATGGTAGTTGAACTTTAATGCAGATAAGGTCATTCACTTGGGCAGAGGAAATAAATGTATAATTATGTACTTAATTGTAAAACACTGGGTAAAACTGTCACTGAAAAAGACTTCGGTGTGTAGGTGAATCACAAACTCACAGTTAGTGCCCAGTGTCTGGCAGCTGCTGCAAAGGCTAACATAATATTGGGATGCATTAAAAGAGATATAGATGCTCATGAGAAGAACATAGTTTTAGCTCTATACAAGTCACTAGTGCGACCACACTTACAATATTGAGTATAATTCTGGTCTCTGGTGTATGAGAAAGACATAGCTGAACTAGAACGCATACAAAGAAGAGCGAATAAGGTTATTAGAGGACTGGGGGATCTGCAATACCAAGACAGGTTATTTAACTTGGGAATATTTTGTTTGGATAAATAAAGGTATGGGGCAAGTACTACAATGAAAAAATATGAGGGGACAGTACAGAGACCTTTCTAATGATCTTTTTACACCTAGGCCTGTGACGTGGAGAAGGGAGCATCCTCTATATCTGAAGAAAAGAAGGTTTAATCATAATCACAGAAGTGGATTCCTTACTGTAAGAGCAGTGAGATTATGGAACTCTCTGCCTTATGATGTTATAATGAGTTACTCACTACTAAAATTTAAGAGGGCCTGGATGCCTTTCTTGAAAAATATAATATTACCGGTTATATATACTAGATTCCTTGATAGAGCATTGATCCAGGGAACTAGTCTGATTGCCATATGTGAAGTCGGGAAGGAATTTAATGTTGCCCAACATGGAGTTTAGTGTTGTCACATGTTTTTTTTTGCCTTCCTCTGTAACATGTTAGGCTATGGGTTGAACTAGATCAACTTAAAGTCTACTTTCAACCTTAAAAAAAATATGAAATTATGTATTTGGGGTACTGAATGGAATCTTACATTACATTTATACCTTCCAAATGTATATATGAGCTTCCAGGCCTGGTCGGTGAATGAATTCAGCAGATCAGAGAAAGTATCTAGGGTCACTAGTGCCTGTTGGACCCACCCTTGCGATATATAACTTTTGATATGTCATACATGTAAAGCAGATGTGTATAGAACAGTTCCAAGCCTGACAGACATAATCTGTACTTTTAAGCCTTGAAAATACAAGTTAATAGAAATCCAAATGACAATAATGTGATACATCAGAATTCAAGTTTTGATAACATCTGCTAATAAGGCCAGAAGTGCATATTGGGTTATGTGGATATAAAGTTCTTACTAGTGATGCGTGAGTGGTGTAATATTCGCACTCGCTATACTCGTTATGAGTACTTTTTAACACTCGTATATTCATCCGAATAGCTAGTCCACTGTAAGTCAATGAGCGATTGGCTAAGCCCACACACATCCGGCTATAAAACGAGTAGGGACAGGGCAGGAGGGTGGGCTTTTTCAAATTTAAACTGCATAAAAAACCTTGCAGTGCCCCCCAGAGAGACCCTAGCATTCAATCTGCCCTTACAGAGGTGCCAGCTCACTTTATGTAGTGAAGTGAGCTGTCAACTTGTGTCAGATCAATCATAATCGACATTAGTGATGAGCGAGTAGCGAAATATTAGCACTCACTATGCTCGTCACGAGTAGCTTTTAATACTCACATTTTCGTCTGAATAGCGAGTCCAATGTTAGTCAACTAGTGATGGGCTCCGCACACACACTTCCGGCTATAAACTAAGTATTTCCGGGACAGGGCAGGAGGGTTGTTTTTTTTATGATTTAAATCCCTAAAACACCTTGCTGTGCCCCCCGGAGAGATCGTAACATTCAATTTGCTCTCCTTGCGTTGCCAGCTCACTTTATGTACTGAAGGGAGCTGGCAATATGTGTCAGATCGATAAAGATCGACACATCACTTATGAGCATCAGCAATACTTGCTGAGTACCAATACTCGAGTTGCCAATACGGTACTATTTGTACGAATAGCGAATAGTAACAATTACACTCGCTCATCACTAGTTCTGACATATTTCCTTTAATACAATGTGTCAAATAAATCTTTTCTTCACACTTCTATAAAGTTAAAGTTTTACATTTTAGCTGAAAGTAGCCACCACTACTGTATACTGAACATTTAATTTTTATATCGTAAGTTCCAATGGTTTCCCTAGAGAAGCTGAATGTATGTGTGTGAGGAAATAATGAATGTGAAATTTTACATCAGTGTCTGTTAATCAAAGTCCACGTTAATGATACTACTTTAACATTTCTGATGGAGAAAAGCAAAGCTTTAAGACAAATAAAAAAATAACTGAATTAATTATGTTCTCCAAAATATAAAAGTGGATCTAAAACGCCATAAACGTTATAAAATGGCTTCAGACATAAAAGTTATTTGAACGTTACTTTAATTTCACTATATTTTTAAGTGCAAGAATAAAAGGAGACAAATAGATCTAGACAGCTTAATGTTTCCCAATAGACCTTTAACACAATGGGTGGTCTAAGTCTAAACCTTTTCTATGATCTGTTTTCTTTCCCTTGATTCAGTATAAAAATAGTGTCTGCAGAATAGTAGAAGGTAAAAAGACCTATTGTAACAATAATACTTTATAGTAGATAAAGTTTAGCCGGGTGCAGTTTACATCATTTTTACAGTTAGAAAAAGTTTTGAGAATTCTTTTGAGGGAGCACTTATACTTTGTTCCAAATATCTATTAGTATCACATCACAAAAGTTGATACTTTCTGGATATGTAACAGACATGAAAGTGGTTTGTGCAATTGTTCACATCTTTATATTGAATGTTTGTGACTTTTATGTCATGCAATTTACTTGAGGTCACCAATTCTCAACAACTATACTTTATTATTTCTTATTTGAAGGTCTACTGATTTGGTATATTAATTGTAAGTCGTATAGGGTATAGGGTTATATTGTGATTACGTGGTGTGAAATAGATCAAGACTGTAATTTAGCAATTTTATTTGTGGTCTTGTGTTTTCTTTAGATATACGGGGAATTTATACTTTACCGAAATAACATTTATTTTGGACATTAAGAGCTTTTCTATCTTTACTTGACCTATCTGTCCTAGCCTCGTGGAATGAGTTGTAGGTGGTACGTAATGGTACATATGCATTTTATTTTAAATCAATATTTGTTCTGTGGGAAAATAAGCAATTGTGGTGCAGTTTTAATTCTTTTTACTGCATAGATAATTCATAATAAATGATTATATAATTTAAAATATTACAATGGAAAGAATATGATAATTTAACTAGTGCTTTGGGAGTTTTCTTTTTATATTTTTCCTTTGTAATATATAGATGACATTTGCTGACAATGTACAGAGTTCAGCTCTAATTACATAGACCAAACATCGTACGAGTTTGCTGTTTTATGCCAATTTTTTAAATATGAAGCATCGATTGACGATTGATGAAGGTGCTGCTCATAACAAATTTACTGAACATTTTTTTTATAATTGAACATATTGCTCTATTCAGAAGGAAATTTGATTTAAGGCAATTTTTTTTGATGAGAAAAGGTTAAGTAAAAATAATAAAACAGCTAATTTGAGGACCATTGAAAGTAAGATAGGTATAAGGAGCCAGGGGACAGGTGAATATAAGGCTGGCTTCACACCATGGCAAGGTCGGGTCTGGGGCTAACCGGTGTAAATCATACAGCCCCAGACCGGTTTTTGGCCCCATAGTAGCCTATGGGGCCGGATGGAGCCAGATGGCAGCTCTCTGTTATCCGGTTTCCATCTCTCCGGATGAATCCGGGAGAATTCGGATTATTCTCACCGGACACAAAAATGTTGCTTAGAAAAATCACCCCAAAAAGCCAGATCCCGGAATTGCCTGGATTGTCCCAAATTCTCCCGGATCCGGGGCAATCCGGTACTCCCTAACATGGGAGCCTATGGGGCCGGATTGCCCCAGTCCGGGTGAATCCGGGAACCGGATACCGGCGGCTGCATGCCGCTGTTGTTTCAGGACCGCGGCTAGCTCCATGCTAGCCGCAATCTTGAAAAATCAGCAGCTGCGGCTGCAATTACAGCCATCTGGCTGCACACAGGACCGGAGGGCACATTTGGCCCTTTGGTTCTGTGTGCTGATCCGGTCCGGGGCTGTCAGGTTCATGCCTGACAGCCCCGGACATGTCCTTGCCGTGGTGTGAAGCCAGCCTAAGAATTTTTTTAACCTCTTCCACTTGCAGATTGGCCAGATTCAATAGTTTTTTTTAAACAGTCAAGACAAATTTGATTTGCCTCAAATGGATTCTCCCATCTCTAGTGGTGTAACTTGAAGTTCATGGGCCCCAATGGAAAAGCTCCAACTGGGCCCCCAAAGCAAATCTTTAAAAGCATTATTTTTTTTTCGATACGTCAAAAGAACTTTTAGGACCCCCCAGGCCCCGAGTGCTATTGCAACTCCTTTACCTGTTGTAGTTATGCCCCTGCCCATCTCTAATTTTGGTAGTAGTTTTAAAATTGTCATGAAATTCTTCCATCACTCTTTAAAAGGGTCAGAAAAAAAGAGCTTTTGAAACATGGCACATCATGATGGATGAACTATTTATCCTAGGATTTTTAAGACATGGTCAATTAGAAATGTTTTAACAGAAGTTGATGGCCATGCAAAATGAAAACAGGAAAATATTTCCTTAGCGTACCACTTCTGTATGTCTGATTGGTTTTTGTAAGGCCAGACTACTGTTAAAAAAATGGATAAAGAAATAGGATAAAAAATTCCTCCTATTAAATAAAGGAAATTAAGTTAAATTTAACATTCTCCTTGTAATTGTCCTTGTATAGGATTTACAAAGCTAAGCAGCTGAAACGGATTTAGAAATATAACAACAAAAAAATAAAAAAGATATGTCATGTTGTATGTTTTCTCACAATTGTTGCGCAGTTCACGCTGAAATTGAAATAAATAGTAGGGAAAAAAATGACAAAAATATAATGGAATAAAGCAGCTTCCTCCTTCTATCTATGATAGATTGCATTGGATAACATTAGGAATGTGCTTTGCTTTGTACTCTAAGCACCATACAGTGCCACCAATGTAGAGTAAGTAATTTTGTTGCTGACAGCATGTTTGACAGGCCATTTTTAAGTGACAAAAAAGGTAATTTAAAGAGATGGTGTTTCAAGCTTCAATAAGGATTTGATGTATATCTGGCCATAACATTACTGAAATATTGGTGCCACCAAAAGCATCTTATAGTTGTACAGTAAAATATTGCTTAGGAAACCTCTTATATTTACGGCACATAATTCAACTGAACTGGTTTATTTAAGCACGTCCATTTTAGAAAAGAAAATTTGCAATGTTCATGAAGTTAACAACAACAGTAATAATAGATACAATCTTCACACTAATAATTACATTCATTACTTTAACCTATATATGTATTATTAGTTACAAATTAATTTATAAACTAATAAAATAAAATGTTACTTTGGTAAGTCTGGCATTGGCTAAACAGATAATAAAATAGATAATAAAATATACAACTATATGTAATGTTTCTAAACAATGAACAGTTTAGCCAAAATCCTTGAACAGTTTCATTTATAGGAGAACACATTTGTTATATAAATGTTAAAGAGCTTTTTCATATCCAAAAGAATTATTTGGTATATGGACTCCTTATTACAGCATCCCCCAGATGCAGAAGTGTAGCATCAATGCCACTTTGTCAGATTTAAAGTGTAACTGCCATTTTAATTTTTTATTTAATAATAATAATAATAATAAAGTAGAGCAAGGGATTATAATAAGCTTTCAGATATACTTCACAAGTGATTTCTGCAAGAAAACCTTGCAAAAACCTTTCAGAAGATGTCTCCACTACACTGTTTCTAAACCTGATATATTCTGTTTGTTAGTCAGATCCCTCTTCAGTTCCACTCTTGAATAAGGCCATATAAGGATGGGGGTGCTACACAGCATGGCCACAGCTGATCAGTGTATCAGTTTACCTCAGGGACTGGGAGCTCCAGGCTGTCAGCAAACAGATCACAGCTCACGGATCACAGCTGTGATCTTATCCATTAATAACACAGAGTAGAGCCTTCATATAAGATCACAGCTGTGATCTGTGAGCTGACAGCTTCGAGTTCCCTATCAATGAGATAAACTGATACACTAATCAGCTGTGGCCACTCTGAGTAAGCCCCCCCACCTTTATATTGCAATATTGATGTGTGGAACTGAAGACAGATCTGCCTAAAATCCAGCATTTTTCAGATTTAGAAACAGTCTAGTGGGGACATCTTCTGGAAGGTTTTTGAAAGGTTTTCTTCCAGATTTCACTTATGAAGTATATTTAAAAGTTTATTATAATGACTTGCTCTACATTATTATCAAATAAAAATGTAAATAACTATTAAAGTTTAAGCACTGCACATATCGCATAGATTTAATTTTTATTTTAGCAGTTGCAAGGGACCTGATACTACTTTTGTGATAGCTTAACATCCTCTACACATCAGTTGGCTGCCCCCATATTGTAGCAGCATCAAGTGTTGTTTTTTCCATATGGAATACTGTATATGCTAGGGATGGGCGAATCTACTCGCTAGGACTCGTTACTCGACGAGTAGTAAGGGACTTGCAGGACTCGGTACTCTGCGAGTTTCCCAGCGATTACTCGCACAGCAACAAGTCCAATGCAAATCAATATCAATCCTAGTTTTGTCAGAGACTCTGACAAAACTAGGATTGCCATTGACTTGCATTGGTCTGATTACTGTGCGAGTAATCGTTGGGAAACTCGCAAAGTAACTGCTGTTACTTTGTGAGCCGAGTCCAGCTGTCTGCTCTGTGCAGGCTGCCGCAGCTCCAGGGTCCTAGAGCCCGCCTGCTCACAGAGATGATGTAGCAGAGCTGCGATTTTTCTCAGTCTGCTCATTCCCTGTGCATAGACATCTATATCTATGCACAGGGGATGTAGCAGAGAGGACATCGCGTTTTGGACTACGTCGGACGGAAGAGGATTTTTTTAATTAAAGATGGAGTCCCTAATGGCTTTTTTTTTTTAGTTCTAATAAAAAATTTTCTCTGTGTTGTGTTTTTTTAACCCTTTATTGGAGATTCTTAGTGGCCGGGTCAAATGTGGCCTGACATTAAGAATCTCGGGCTTAATACCAGCTTGTATAAAAAAGCTGGTATTAACCCCTCTATTACCCAGCGTGCCACCGCCACCAGGGCTGCTGGAAGAGCGGGGTTCAGCGCCAGAGGATGGCGCTTCAATGAACGCGCCATCTTCTGGGGCGGCTGCGGGCTGAAATTTGCAGCGGGGGGTGCCCAGAAAGCTTGGGCATCCCTGCGCTGCGGATTCCAGCCCCCAGCTGCTTAGCTGTACCTGGCTAGACATAGAAATTGCGCGGAGCCCCACGCATTTTTTATTATTATTTCATGAAATTCATGAGATAATTAAAAAAAAGGGCTCCCCTATATTCTTGTGTCCGGCCAGGTACAAATAGGCACCTGGGGTTGGGGGCAGCCCGTCGCTTCCTGCTGGATCCGGCTGGTTCCAGAAATATGGCGAAGCCCATGTGAAATTTTTTTCTGACAAATCCATAAAACAATGTAAATAAAAGAGACTGCATCTTTATTAACCCCTGGACCATGGGCGAGGGGTTAATAAAGATGCAGTCCCTTTTTTAGGATTGTTTTATTGATTTTTCAGAAAAAAAAATTACATGGGCTTAGCCGTATTTCTGGCACCAGCCGGATCCAGCAGGCAGCGACGGGCTGCCCCCAACCCCCAGGTGCCTTTTTGCACCTGGCCAGACACAAGAATATAGGGGAGTAGTTTTTTTTTATTATTTCATGAAGTTCATTGAAGCGCCATCCTCTGGCGCTGAACCCCGCTCTTCCAGTGGCCCTGGTGGCGGTGGCACGCTGGGTAATAAAGAGGTTAGGGCCAGCTTTGTATTATCAGCTGGCCCTAAGCCCGAAATTTATGGCGGTCACGCCAATATTAGACATGACCGCCATGAATTTCTATTAAATTATTTAAAAAAAAAACACAACACAGAGAAAATTTTTTATTAGAAATAAAAAAAAAGTCATTAGGGACTCAATCTTTAATTCAAAAAATCCTCTTCCGTCCGACGCAGTCCAAAACGCGATGTCCTCTCTGCTACATCCCTTTGCATAGATATAGACGTCTATGCACAGGGATGAGCAGACTGAGAACAATCTCAGCTCTGCTACATCAGGCAGCAGGCGGGCTCTAGGACACTGGAGCTGCGGCAGCAAGCACAGAGCAGACAGCCTGTCTCCTTACTGTGCGAGTTTCCCAGCGATTACTTGCACAGTAAACGAATCCAATGCAAGTCAATGGCAATCCTAGTTTTGTCAGAGTCTCTGACAAAACTAGGATTGCTTCAGGCTGAAGCTTCCGAGACACATCTGTGATTTGTAAATCGCACACTACTCGCTATTACTCGCTTCCTCATTCATTAACATTAGACTCGCTAGACTCGCAACGAGTAGCGAGTCCCGGGCTCGGACTCACTAGAGTCAAGCGATTCCGAGTAATTTAGGACTCGCCCATCACTAGTATATGCTACAAATACTGCAATCTTAATTACCGTATATACTCGCATATAAGCCGAGTTTTTCAGCCCAAAAATTGGTCTGAAAACTCCCCCCCTCGGCTTATACGCGAGTCAGTGCCTGTGCTGGCTGGTGGGGGCCGAGATCGGGGGCTGAAGGAGGCTGGGGAGGCTGACAATGGAGCGGAGAGGTCACGTGGCGCTGCTCATATTATATTCATGATATGCACTGCATCCCCGCCCATCAGCGAGGGGGGGGGAGCAGTGCATATACAATACCATTATACAGGCCCCCCTCACAGTATGGCGCCCCCTCCTCACAGGATGGCCCCACATGCAGCGCTGCGCACATACATTACCTGGCTATCAGCTGTCACCCTCGGGTGGCGGATCGCTGCTCCTGGCTCCGGGCTGCATCTTCATCTGTGTCTTCCTGCTTGTCACGTGACCGGCCGGGGTCACGTTGACTTCATTGCGATGAGCCCCGGCCACAAGCAGGAAGACGCAGATGAAGATGCAGCCCGGAGCCAGGAGCAGCGATCCGCCACCGGAGGATAACAGCTGATAGCCAGGTAATGTATGTGCGCAGCGCTGCATGTGGGGGCCATCCTGTGAGGAAGGGGGCTGTATACTGTGAGGGGGACCTGTATAACGTCACTGCTGGGCTGTATACTATGCCTGGAGACCTGTATACCATCACTGCTGGGCTGTATACTATGCCTGGGGACCTGTATACCATCACTGCTGGGCTGTATACTATGATTGGGGACCTGTATACCATCACTGCTGGGCTGTATACTATGCCTGGGGACCTGTATACCATCACTGCTGGGCTGTATACTATGCCTGGGGACCTGTATACCATCACTGCTGGGCTGTATACTATGCCTGGGGACTTTTATACCATCACTGCTGGGTTGTATACTATGCTGGGGACCTGTATACCATGACTGCTGGGGCTGTATACTATGCTGGGGACCTGCTGTATACCATCACTGCTGGGGCTGTATACCATCACTGCTGGGGACCTGCTGTATACCACCACTGCTGGGGACCTGCTGTATACCACACTGCTGGGGGCTGTATACCTGTGCTGGGGTCCACCCTCGGCTTATACGCGAGTCAATACGTTTTCCCAGGTTTTGGGGGCAAAAGTAGGGGGGTCGGCTTATACACGGGTCAGCTTATACACGAGTATATACGGTAGTTCTTTCAATCATATAATTTGATCTTTTTTTTATCACCTATTGATGTTGTGTGTTTCACCTTGTGGTTCATCCAATACATCTACCTATTAGGTGTTACCGCTCTACTTTTGCCTTTTAAATTCTATCACCAATTAATTCTCCTGTCTGTGATTTCGCTATATTCTCAAATTATATTTTTAAATATAGTCCCATTATACTTTTTCCTGATTTGTTCCTTGTCTATTTTTTTCCAATGGTTAGTTTTTAATCTATACTTGAGCACTCTGACAGTCACAATAATTTTGTGGTCACATGCTCTACATTACTTATTCACGGTGGCTCAAGTGGTTAGCACTGCAGCCTTTGCAACACTGGAGTCCTGAGGTCCTGGGTTCAATTCCTACCAAGGACACTAAGGACAACATCTGCAAGGAGTTTGTATGTTCTCCCCGTGTTTGCGTGGATTTCCTCCGGGCACTCCAGTTTCCTCCCACATTGTAAAGACATACCGATAGGATGTTTAGATTGTCAGCTCCAAGAGATGTATGTGAAGTGCTATGGAATTAATAGCGCTATATAAATGAATAAATATTATTATATTATTAAGAGAGCTTTGAACCACAATGGATTGAGTTTGAGTCAGATTTTCTGAATTTGCGATTTTACACAAATTTGAACTTTGCGCATTTTACTAAGTATATAATCGCAACTTGCTGAAAAAAAATTGATAACTTGGCCAGCACCATTTTCTATAATGGAAAAGCATCATAGAGTAGGCTAATGTCATTTTGCACAACCATTTTTCCCATAATGCCCAACAGCTATGACATCACTTCCCAGATTATCTCTCTCACTCTTGCTTTCTTGCTCCCTCTGACCCAGCCCCCTTTCCAGTATACAGATGTGCAAACATTTCTTCACTGTAAATCAAATTTTGATAGAAATGGTGATTTAGGATTACAAACAATTGGCTCCTCACTACAATCAATTTCTGCTGAGTGTACTTACTTTTAATTACCACGTGTGGCACTATTGATGTTAGTCTCACTATATAATTAGAAAGGTTGAAGTTTGGGACAATAATATTGTTGTGAAAATATATTTTAGCTTTTTTGTTAAATGATATTATATTTGGAAAGATGATCTGTCTAATAGCATTGTTTTGGAAGTTCCTAGAGTAATGGTCATACCTGTAGCATTGCTATTGAAAACTGTTAGTAAGTATTGCTGGTAAAAATCAGCCTGACTCTATGAGAGCATCAGCATGGTTAGTTTGTGTAGAGATGACTAGAGGTTCTGCCTGGAAAAAGGAACAGGAGAAAATAAATTAGAGAAGACATCACATGTAGGGATGGGCGAATCTACTCGTTACTACTCGGTACTCGCCGAGTAGTAAGGGATTCGCCCGACTCGTTACACTGCGAGTAATCTCAGGGATGTCTCGCAGTCAGTAACGAGTCCGCAGGGAGCGAAGGAAGAGAGGGGGGAGAAATGCTCCTTACCTCTCTTCCGGCTTCTGCTATGTGCTGTGTGCTGGGCTCTGGGAATTGCGGGCTGCGGCAGCTCCAGGGTCCTAGAGCCCGCCTACACAGAGATGTAGCAGAGCTGAGAGAGTTCTCAGCCTGCTCACTCCCTGTGCATAGATATGTATATGTATGCACAGGGTTGTGGCAGTGAAGATGTCGTTTTTGGACTACGTCGGACGGAAGAGGATTTTTGGAGTAAAGATGGAGTCTCTAATGTCTTTTTTGTTTTATTTTTAATAAAAAATTTTTCTCTGTGTTGTGTTTTTTTTATATTGAGTACTGGAAATTCATGGCGGTCATGTCTAATATTGGCATGACCGCCATAAATTTCAGGCTTAGGGCCAGCTGATAATACAAAGCTGGCCCTAACCTCTTTATTACCCAGCGTGCCAATGCCACCAGGGCCGCTGGAAGAGCGGGGTTCAGCGCCAGAAGATGGCGCTTCAATGAACGCGCCATCTTATGGGGCGGCTACGGGCTGCAATTTGCAGCGGGGGGTGCCCAGAAAGCTTGGGCATCCCTGCGCTGCGGATTCCAGCCCCCAGCTGCTTAGCTGTACCTGGCTAGACATAGAAATTGCGCGGAGCCTCACGCATTTTTTTTTTTATTATTTCATGAAATTCATGAAATAATAAAAAAAAGGGCTCGCCTATATTCTTGTGTCCAGCCAGGTACAAATAGGCACCTGGGGGTTGGGGGCAGCTCGTCGCTGCCTGCTGGATCCGGCTGGTTACAAAAATACGGCGAAGCCCACGTAATTTTTTTTTTTGAAAAATCTATAAAACAATCCTAAAAAAGGATTGCATCTTTACTAACCCCTCGACCATGGTGGAGGGGTTAATAAAGAGGCAGTCCCTTTTTTAGGATTGTTTTATGGATTTTTCAGAAAAATTTCACGTGGGCTTCGCCGTATTTCTGGAACCAGCCAGATCCAGCAGGCAGCGACGGGCTGCCCCCGACCCCCAGGTGCCTATTTGTACCTGGCCGGACACAAGAATATAGGCGAGCCCTTTTTTTTTATTATTTCATGAATTTCATGAAATAATTAAAAAAAAAATGCGTGGGGCTCCGCGCAATTTCTATGTCTAGCCAGGTACAGCTAAGCAGCTGGGGGCTGGAATCCGCAGCGCAGGGATGCCCAAGCTTTCTGGGCACCTCCCGCTGCAAATTGCAGCCCGCAGCCGCCCCAGAAGATGGCGCGTTCATTGAAGCGCCATCCTCTGGCGCTGAACCCCGCTCTTCCAGTGGCCCTGGTGGCAATGGCTCACTGGGTAATTAAGGGGTTAGGGCCAGCTTTGTATTATCAGCTGGCCCTAAGCCCGAAATTTATGGCGGTCACGCCAATATTAGACATGACCGCCATGAATTTCCAGTAATCAATATAAAAAAAAAACACAGAGAAAATTTTTTATTAAAAATAAAACAAAAAAGCCATTAGGGACTCCATCTTTATTTTAAAAATCCTCTTCCGTCCGACGTAGTCCAAAACGCAATCTCAGCTCTGCTACTTCCCTGTCTGTGCTTAGACAGACAGGGATGTAGCAGAGCTGAGAACTGACTAAACAGTCAGAGTTCAGCTCAGGGCATTAGGACCTGAGCTGAACTCTGCTGTCAGCCAGACTCGCTCTGCTCCGGAGATTCCCGAGGAGTGACGCAAGTTAATTTATTCACTGCTCTTGTCACCATTCGGGAATCTCCGGAAACAGAAGCAGAGAGACTCGGGGAGCGAGTCTGCGGCTGAGGCGGCAGCGGCGGCGGAGGCAGGGGTAAGTAGCCGGCCGGGCCGGTGCCCCCCCTCTCTCCCCCCTCGCCCCCCCTGACCCCCCCTTCCCCCCTCCCCCCTTCAATCTTTTTTTTTTTTTTATTATTATTCTTTAAAAGCCAGCGGCTTTGTGCTGCTGGCTTTAAAAGAATAACAGGGGGATTTGCAGGTTTTTCCTCTGCTGCCAGACCCCTTATAGGGTCCGGCAGCAGAGGAATCGCTGCAATACTCGCCTCCCCATTCATTTACATTGGACTCGCTAGACTCGCAACGAGTAGCGAGTCCTGGACTCAGACTCGTTACAGTCTAGCGAGTCCGAGTAATTTAGGATTCGCCCATCTCTAATCACATGTAATCACTGGGCATAATTGATTTTGCCTTCGATTACATCTCGAATATCAATTAAGGCATAGCGAATTCACCTGGTATTTCATAAAAATTCAGTTTTACTGTAATATCAACTTTTGTGATTTTTTTGTGAGATTTTGCAGGATTTTAGCGGGCCGGTAAGGGGTAAAAAAAGGAAGAAAACAAAAAGATAATTTAAAAAATTCGATTTACCTCTCCCTTGCCAGCTTCTCACATTTCTGATCAAGACTTCGTTCACTGCAAGTCTTTGCTAGGACTTTGGATCTCCATTGACACTCTGTGTGTCTTGCTCATTTTCAAAATGGCGTTTACTGCTTTGCTCATGATCATGTTATCCTCTGCTTTGCCTTTATAAACCTCAGCCTACCATCTATGTATGGTGAGTATTCTCTTTGAATCCCTGAGTTCCTGTGCTGTACCAGTCTGTTCCACCTTCTGCTGATCTGCTCTGGTTTCTCCAGCAATAACCTCTGGGCACCAGCAAATCTCACCTGCCTCCTGCTACTCTCCTGCTTCTATCTGCCTGTGCTTTGCTCCCCTGACTCTGCTGCTGCCTTCACCTGGCCCTGTGTCACGTAAGCCTCGTTTGCTTTGCCAGCTCTTACTGAACTGCTGTTTGTTGTGCAGCTCTCTGGACATTGGTAATCTTTTAAAGTCGCACTAAATAGTGACTTCATTTGTTTTTCTGTGGATTCCCATTCCCAGGCCTCTGGGAGTGTATTGTTTATGAGAACTATTTCTTGAGACTTTCAGTAGCTGCCTGTTTAATGAACTTACTTTTGCCACACAACTTTATCTTCCATGTGTGATAGATAAGCTTGGTTTCAGCATGTGTCTCTGCTCCTATTTTCTAATAGATCCCTAGTAAATTGCTTGGGTTTTCCAATTACTAACTGAATGATCAATGTTCATGCCAAATTTGAAATTGGCAAAACTTATTCGGAAAAGTTCGCTCATCTTTATTCGCCATTGCAAGTCTTGGGCGAAGAAAAAAATGGACAGGTCACGGACAATAGTATTCCATCTGCTCTTTGTGAATTAATTACTATTCTGTAGGAACACTGTAAATCAGGGGTGGGGAACGTCTGGCCCCCGGGCCGGATCAGGCCCGCCACGACCTTCTATCCGGCTCCCGGCCACATTGCCGTAGACCGCAGTGCTCCGGGCCGGCAGCTGCACTTTCCTGCTACCGGCCCTTTAAGGCAGCGTGACGTGTGCCTTCTGAAGATGAAGACAGCGTTCAATACTGAACACTGCCGTGAGAGACACCCTCTTCACACAGGCAAGTGCAGAGCCAGTGTGAGGACGAGGTCTGTGGGCGGGGCTACCATGTAATGTGCTCTTCCGTCTGTCCCACAGATGAGTTCGGAGATGCAGCCCCAGTAATATGTATGTGTGCCACTGACCGCCCCAGTGTGTGTGTGACCCCCCCAGTGTGTATGTGTGCCACCCCCAGTGTGTGCCCCCTCAGTAGCAGCATGTGCACCACCTCAGGAGCATCATGTTTGCCCCTGTGTAGCAACATATTTACACTCCCAGCAGCATCGTGTGCTCCTCTAATGTTTGCCCCCCCCCGGAGCTTAATGTGACAGTGCCCCCCCTCAGTAGCAGCATCTTTGCGCCTACAGCAGCATCAAGTGCCTCCCTCAGCGTCCCCCCCCATAGTCCCCCCCCATAGTAGCAGCATGTGCCCCCCTCAGCTGTATCATGTGTGCCCCTCCCCTCCGGTGCTGTATATTCCCCCAGGCCTCCCAGTGACGTATATGCCCAGGTCTCCCCAGAGATGTATATGCCCCCAGCCTCCCCAGTGATGTATATGCCCCCAGGCCTCCCCAGTGATGTATATACCCCAGCCTCCCAGTGATGTAGATGCCCCCAGGCCTCCCCAGTGATGTATATGCCCACAGGCCTCCCCAGTGATGTATATGCCCCCAGGCCTCCCCAGTGATGTATATACCCCAGCCTCCCAGTGATGTAGATGCCCTCAGGCCTCCCCAGTGATGTATATGCCCACAGGCCTCCCCAGTGATGTATATACCCCAGCCTCCCAGTGATGTAGATGCCCCCAGGCCTCCCCAGTGATGTATATACCCCAGGCCTCCCAGTGCTGTATATGCCCAGGCCTCCCAGTGATGTATATGCCCCCAGGCCTCCCCAGTGATGTATATGCCCAGGTCTCCCCAGAGATGTATATGCCCCCAGCCTCCCCAGTGATGTAGATGCCCCCAGCCTCCCCAGTGATGTATATGCCCCCAGGCCTCCCCAGTGATGTATATGCCCCCAGGCTTCCCCAGTGATGTATAAGCCCCAGTCTCCCAGTGATGTATATGCCCCCAGGTCTCCATACTTATGTATATGCCTCCGGCCTCCCCAGTGCTGTACATGCCCCGAGCACTAATTATTTCCCCAGCGTCCCTAGTGATGTGCAGACCCCTATCCTTCCCAGTGCTATACATGCCCCAGCGATGTATATGCCATCAGTGTCTGCTATGTATGTATATACAGCAGTCTTAGTGTCTCCTGTGTAATGTGTATACAGTAGTCCCCATGTCTCCGATGTGATGCGTATGATGTACAAAACAATTGACTGCGCTCTAGGCAATACAAAAATGATAAAGCAGCTGTGAGAAACAACGAGAAGAATATCACCAAACATCACAGCCGCACCAAAGAGAAGCAGCTCCAGCCGTCCCAGTAAGGTGAGGTTATTATTTGTTTGACCAAATATAGCGGATAATTTTCAAGGAGATAACTGTGTGCGGCCCACGAAGGATGGTAGAGATTTCAAAATGGCCCTCGGCATGAAAAAGGTTCCCCACCCCTGCTGTAAATAGTCCTGTAAATGATTGCAGAATAATAGTTGCTGAGAAAAAACTCATTGCATACAGATGCCATACTCATGTCATACAGCTGCTAGGCAAGAAGAAAATGCACATTCACATGCTGTCACAGGGTAGTAAGAAATGACAGAAGACCAGGTTTCCTAGACTGACGCTTAGGCTAGGGAGCCCTTACAGCCAGAGTTACCTTTGATGGTGAGGCTGTCTGAGCCGCCACTTTTGCCCTACTCCTGGCCAGCCTTGGTGACAAGCCTTGAGGTTTAACCACTCCTGTCCTGGCCGCCAAGGGGGGCCGGGATAGGAGGGGTAAAACGCCACACAAATAGAACAATGTAGAAAGCCAAAGATACTCAGAACAATGCACACAAAGGTATAAGACAACATGTGCACATGAGAGAATAAATGTCAGGGAGGAAAGCCAGATGACAAGAGGATTTTCATAACACATCAAACGGCACTTTAATAGATCACCAGCAACTGCATCACAAAAGCACATGGATCGGTATTGAAAAGCTATAGTTAGCATGAGAAGACAGATTACTCCATCTTAAATAGGCAGGGAGCATCTGTAATAGGTTTCCGAGAATATGTGATCCTAGAGGTAATCAGGAGACATACAGCTTAACTCCTGCTAGCCCAAGCACTAATGAGAACACAGCTGGTTGACACCAAAGCATGCCTGTGGAACTCAGAAGCCTCAGAGAAACCATAGTGTGGAGTGTCAGAATCTGTAATGTGAACAGCGCCAGATGCCGCCATGGCAATGAAAGTTTTGAGCCACATGCCGTGTGACACATACCACTAGTATAATTACTTATATGGAGCAGACAAAGATGCAAATCCAAGGGTATAAAAACAGTGGTAATTTTCACTGCTCACCTTGCTGGGTTGTGCCACTCACAACCAGTATAAGCACCTTTATAGCTACTGTTGGACCCGCAGTTCCACATGTAAAATGGTGGAGATACACAACTCAGGTAGGACGGTGTGCTGTGATCCACGCTGCTACATCAAATAGAATCCAAAGATTGATCAAAGCGGTGTTTATTTTTTACTCAAATAACTAAGAAAGAAATAAACACCATTTTGATCAATCCTTGGCTTCTATTTGATGTAGCAGTGTGGATCACAGCACTGCAAACCACTCGTATGACATATGAAATGCCAAATGGATTTCACTCGTCAAACTTCTTTTGGATGAAAACTGAACAGATTTTTGGTTCAATATGAGTATTTTGTGATGCATTTTGGGCTATGTATAATCCAGGTGTTTTGACAATGTTTTAAAATAATATAAATTACATATCCTGTGATATGTGTTATCTGTTTCAAAATCCTAGCTCTTTGCATCTAGTTGCCAACTATAAATTCATCTTATTGAATTCACTCCTGTTTTTCTGCTCGTGCAAAGATAGTTTTAATACTTGTTCATGAAAATGGCTCATATTTCGACTTTTTTACTACCTGAAGATTTAGTTGCAGATCCTTGTCCTCTTGGTACTGGCTTCCTGACAATTCCCTGTCAGCCATTTTCACCAGCCAGAAACCACTCCATAAATTCAAGATGCCTATATAGCAAATAAAGGATGAAGGACCAATTCCCCTGGGACCTTCTAGATGGAATGGATTTTGCAAAACCTATTGAGCACGGGAGAGAAAGAATTGACAAAGCACGCAGCACATCTCAAGAACAAGATATAGCCAAACAAATCAATTTATTAAGGTACATGACACACAGGTTAAAAACAATTAAAAACATATACAACAACAAATTGCCCAGATTGGGAGGCGCCCCTACTTGTACAAAATAGCCGTAACATGTTCACACAAAATGATCATAAAAGGTCAATTGGCCTAGACAGAGTGATAATTGAAGCAATACAAGTATGCACACAGTCAGTACAGTAGTAAGTCAATCTAAGTGCAGACCACATTCAGGAGCTCCACTAGTAGCTCCGATAAAAAGAGAGGCTCAGACCATCAAACAACAGTCTCAACCACAATGTCGAAATGACCACCCATGTGTGTGAGAAAAAGAAGCTCCTGCCTATGGCAAAATATAAGCCGTCATTGCAATATAATGCCAATAGATCAATATCAACCAAATCTATAGTTTGTCCTATTACGGGATTCCCCAAGGGATCACAGGATCTGAAGCTAGAGGGGAGATAGCAGTAATAGTGCAGTCGGCCCAAGCCAGGCAGGATGGCAATTCCAGGCAGGTACAATGGGGCCCGCAGTCCCAAGCATATCGCCGCTGTGTAGTGGCTTCATCAGAGAGGTGTGGCACTGTAATGGAACATGGGCCTTAAATATCTGGAAAAACATTAACAATTACTTGCCAGTTAGTTGGTTGCCGGGTGACGCCTGGCAAACAGGAAGTGACATGTCGGAAGTGCTGAGGTCACGCGCTTGTCAGCATCATACGGTAATGCCCATCCCTAAGCCAAATGCCGGTATATCTATGCACATGTGTGGCACCCCTGAGGGGTACTGCCACAGGTTCCACCAGTACAAGGAGAGAATTACACCTTGGCTAACACAGCACACACCACCTTCCACCCCAGACCTGAAGGGGGAGATCTACTGGCTGCCTTAATCCAGTTCCCCTTTAAGAACATCCAGGACTGAGGGGAGGAGTTAGTCAGTCCCTGTAGTTTCAGTTCAGTTCCTGTGAGGAAAGGGAAGAGAGAGGAGACAGAGCTGCTGGTCGCTGGGGAGAGATCCAGGCCCAGGACCAGGGACCACTGACCGCTGTGCGCACCCTAGGGAAAGGGTCGGAGGCAAGTGGAAAAGCAGGGAACTAAGAAAGGGAATCTGTAACTTCAGCCCTTTAGTACACCTGGACACTGGAGTCCGATGCTGCCAGCATACAGAGCTACAGCAAAAGCCCAGCAGACTCAGGAGGAGTTCAGCCCTGAGGAGAGCGAGTAAGAGACACTAAACTGACCAAGCATAGGACCAGGGGCCACAAGAGAAACAGGGACCACACAGAAGGACCTCATTGCCAGTTTAGGACAAAGCCCAAAGAGGGGTAAGAACTGTAACACCAACCACCACTATAACTCCCCTCATCTACATTTCTATCACCGCTGCCCTGAGGTAATAGCTCCACCTGTAGTGAGCTGTCCCACACTCTGCTGCACCCACCATCACCTCAGCGGCTGGCTTGTAGCTCCGGTACCTTTATTTCTGGGAACTACAGGTGGCCTCACAATCCCCTGTACATACTCCCTTCTCCCCCACCAACATCTTCTTAAATGATAACCAGGGCACGGAACCGGGATCCCAACCACCCGTGATCTCCCATCCACAAAGCCATCAACCCCGGTGTCCGAGTACCCCCTAGCCCTGGCCTCATCACATGCGTGGGCATGTCAGACCAATAATTAGTCGAAGGCAGTAGTGGCAGCGGGATGTACTATACATAAATTAGTGCAAGTGCTGAGTGAATATATCAGAGTTTGTGAGACAATAAGGATGGAATACACTGTGGAGAAAGTATGTATCCTTTGTTGGGGAACTACCAGCACCTGGCAAGTACAGACTTATGTACCCAGACCAAGCCCACTGTCCCTAGTATTGGAGCAAAAGTAAAACCCCGTCTCTATGTATTGTACGGCGCAGGATATACCATGGTTATGGACTTACAATAAAGATGTACAGATTATGGGTAGAATATGTATCCTTTGTTGAGGGTTGTTGTGGTTGTATATGTTTTTTAATTGTTTTTAACCTGTCTGTCATGCACCTTAATAAATTGATTTGTTTGACTATATCTTGATCTTGTGATGTGCTGCATGCTTTATGAATTCTTTCTCTTCCGTGCTCAATAGTTTTATTTGACAAGCAGCACCACTATCCCTGTTATTTTGGACTCTATTTTGAACTGTGCACCCATTTTTTTCATTAGATGTTGCAAAACCTGTCTATTGAAGTTCCTTTAAGAACTTAAATTGATCTTGTACCATGAGATTTTGGTTTTCTTCAAAGGTCTGATCTTCAATGCCTCAATTGATAAGTCATGTAGTGTCATATTGTCAGATGAGGCTTAGGTATCCTCATTCAATTTCATGATTTCATATGACCCTGAAGATCATCAGTTAGCATGAAGAGGACCAATGACTTACTGTGACTGAAGACCAGACCAGAGTTGTGAGTACTGCTGATACTTTTCAAAATTTGGCAGCAGGTAATAACAGTAGATTATTTACCAATAGTAAAAAAAAAAAATCTGACCCTTTATGCTTTTCCATGTCTTAGCAACAGAGCTAAATTTGACCTTTGTGACAAAACCACATTTTATAAATCTTAGCAGTGTCACTGTATGTGATGATAACTCTGGAACATTTCAACTGATCCCTGTGATTAGAAGACTTTTTTCATGATACATTGTACTTTATGCTACTGATAAATTTAGGTAATTTTTTTAGCCCCCAAATTCTCACTTTTTCAAAAGGTAGCACCAAAAATTGAACCCCACAGTACATTACCTACTTTCTCATGAGTGTGGCGATAACCTACATGTAGTCAAAAAGTTTTATTTGGACAAACGAGAAAGCTTGAAACAGAAAAAGCAAAATTTGGAATAGAAACTTTGCGGGAATAAATTGTAGACACCACGTCTTATTTGCAGAGTCCATGAGATAGCAAATAATAAAAACCCACACAAATCATCCAATTTTGCATACTAGATCCATCAATGAATTTATCTAGGGGTTTGTTGAGCATGGTGAACCCATAGATGCTAAACAGAACTTTTCAAAATTTATATGTGAAAGCAAAAATTACTTTTTTCCCACTAAAATGTTGTTTTAGCACCAAATTTGTAATTTTAACAGCGGGTAATTGAAGAAAACAAAACCCATAATTTGTCATGCAATGTCTGCAAAATTTGTTGATGCCGTAGATGTTGTCAAAAACTAATGTTTGGCCACACAACAGGGCTGAGAAGGAAGGCACTCTATTTAGTTTTAGGAGCACAGATTTTGCTGGAATAGCTTGCAGGTGAAATTTTGGGAGCCCCTACAGTGCCAGAACAACAGAAAAGCACCCAAAATGACTCCATTGTAAAAATTACACCGCTCAATGAATTCATTTACTGCTCCAGTGACTATTTTGTAACATTCACATCACACTTCTGTTCAGTAGAATTGAAAATATGCCACTGCTTCGGGTGACACACATCCCATAAATTGTTAAAGCAGCACTACCGTGTTTTTCTATTGCTCTCCAGCAGTGGTTCTTTAAATATAAGACCCCAATCCCTAGTGTCATATTTAACTTTATCCACCTTCATCATTTTTAAATGGCACTCCTTTTGGTCTGTTGCAAAACGTCACCTGCTAGTAGCTCCTGTGTTTTGTGAAGGGCGACTGAGGTCACAATTCAATACATCTCTATGTGAGCCTCATTTTAGCCTTTTACTGGTTCTCATACAGATGCAATAAGTACTTGTGATATTACTTCATGTTTCTAGACATTTAGAAAATATGGGCACAAGATTGTGCCTTGGGAACGGACCAGTGCTAAGCACAGGTGAAAATATCAGATGTTGAGTATAGCTCTAGAGGCAGGAGACTAACATTTAAAGCACTACTCATAGTTTGAATAAAAAAGTTCATGTGGAGCTTTAAGTGCACTCTCCCTGCTACAATAATGCTGAACCTGTGGACACTTATTGTGGTTTAGGCACAGAGACCCTCAGAAGAAAGAGATCATTTGGATTTGGGAGACCAAATTTTACAAGACTTTATTTTAGGGGCCTTGGAGCTTTTCCAGAGGCTTTATTTCACTAGTAAAATGAAAGCCCCTTATATTTCTAGGGGCAAATGGATCTGAGTTGGAGCTGGTTTTTCACGAGATAAGTAAAGATTTTTTGGTAACATTTTGTGGCACATAATATTTTTTGATAACTTTTAATATAAGACTTGGATCACATTCTTGTGTTCTTTGCTGAACACTTAAATTCAGTTTTCCATGGAAATCCAACAACAAGGCAATTCAAACAAAATCCCAGATATAACCTTTTGCTATAAAGAGATACTTTGGACTCCATTTGGCATGTGTTCCAGTGATATCAATGTTTTTAGGCGTGCTCAGATCTGTGTTCATCAACACTAAAATGATGGGACACCACCGGGGAAGAGACAAGAATAAGTTCCAAAGTATCTCCACCTGCCTCATTATATTGGTTTGTTCCATCAGGAGGTTTGTTTAAATAACAACTCTTGGAAATTTACACAGAATCCCTGACATAAGTGCTCCGCAGAGAGCACAGGATAAACCTCCTATTTTTGAGAGGTAGAATGAAGAAATAGACAGCAGTACAAGAATAGTTCTTATTCTTAATTCTGTTTGGTTTACCATACAGTATTAGTAATCTAACTGATTTTTTCTGAAGGTCTGTACAATTACAACGATATCAAGCCTATATTGTTTTTTTTTTGCTCCTATCACATAGTAAAAATGCTCGTTTATAAGAAATTGTTCTTTCATTGCCATGTTATAAGAGCTGTAACTTCTTTACTTTTTTGCAATCAGGGCTGTATGGGGGCTTATTTTTTGTGTGATGAGTTGGAGATTTTGTGGTACCATTTTGTCATTAACATTTTTTTTATTGCTATTTATTCTTATTGTTCAGATGTATGCTCAACAAAGATCACCACTGCAGCTATTGTTTTTATTCATTTATTTTTTTAGTACAGTTCACCACTAGAGATGAGCAGACCTTTGGAAGTTGCAAATTCGGTTCAGTTCGTAGAACGGGCAATGTTCGCCAAACAGTTACTTGGTTTGTCGAACATTTGAACCCCAAGAGCCTAGAAGACACCTTCAAAGGTTGGTGCGATTAGAGCGATATTATTAAATATTATTATTATTATTACTATTATTATTATGACATTAAATAGTGATTGCATAGTTTCTAGAAGCAATATCCATACTATGTTTTTTTATCAGTGTGATGAGACCTATAAGATCATGGATGTGAGGCATATAAGGCCATACTCTATTTTTATATGAATTGCTAGCACATAAGTGTAGAACAGAAAGCCTTGCATGCTGCTGGTCTTCTGACAAAGTGATGGTTTGCTCTCCCAAAAAATAAAATAAAAAAATAAATTATAATAATAAAATAAAATAAATATTCAGAACAAATTCCCAAAATTTTTAAGCTCTCTTATGCTGCTTTCACATCAGCGTTTTTTTTAAATCGCGGTCAGCCGCGGTTTTTTCGCGGCCGCACCTGCCGCAAGTGCCAAAACTGCACTTGCCGCACCTGCCGCAAGCCCGCATATACATTGTATGGGGCTTGCCGCAACTGTGCCGCAACCGTGCCGCAAGTGCGGCCGGTATGCGGTAATTGCGGCAGATGCGTTTTTTTTCACCGCATCTGCCGCGATTTCAAAAAAACGCTAGTGTGAAAGTACCCTTAAACAGATATATTAAGGACGTTGTAAGCTTCCTGGACTTCCCAGCTGCTGCCACATCTGGCACTGTTTCCAAAATTCAGAACTTGCAGGTGTAAACAGATCTGCAAACTCCAGGAAGCTTAAACAACTTTATTCAAAGCTCAACAAAAATTCTACACCTAGCTGGAGAAACTCCTCACCATATGGTTAGGTGTTGTCCTCAACCAGCGGGTCTTCCAGCGAATGTTTACATTTTTTACTTTTTTCACAGAACAAAGCCACGTTCGCTGATTTTTTTTTCAAAAAGCTCAGTTTTCCAATCGTGATCCAAATCTGCGATGTTCATGCCAAATTTGAAATTCGTGAACAAGTGATAAGACCAAATTATTCTTTGGTACAATTCAGTACAATTAAAGCGATACCAGATTTAAATTGTTTTGACATTTTTACACATTAAAAACTATATTTTGCATGCCATTTCTGAAACCTCTAATTATTATTTTATTTCTGAATGAGCCATGTTACTTCTTAGAAGAAGCCTTTGCGAAACGCGTCAGGGGGCGGCCACAGACAGGTAAAACTTGGGACCCATGATTTGACACTTGTTTTGTACCTATATTTTATATGTGCCTGTTATGCACCCAGGTTTGGGGCATTCTTACTGGTGGCGTTATACCGTGTACTGTCAGGCAGCATAGTAAGTTATTTTGATGCTTGTATACAATTATCATGTGGTCACCTGTTCTGTGTGCCAGTGTGGCATTACCTTTGATTATGGCATTTGGTGTTTTTACATAAAGAGTAATTTTACATTGACTTTGGCCTGACTCCTGGAAGTTTTTGTATGAATTATACGTTATTTGGAGGGTCTTTAATTACAATAAGGGTTTTTTTTAAATCCATTTTAAAGTGTATTGGCAAACTTTAAGGGGTTAACCTGCAGATTACACCATATTTTCAGGTTAATGAGATTTATCACATGACAGGTTAAGTTTAACATTGATTGAGTCTCCAGTATCTTTTAAGCTGAGCCATGTGCCCTCTTTTCAAATTGCTGATGATGACTCTTCATTATCACTAAAGGATACATCTATGGGAACTTACATATGTGATCTATAGTGATGAGCATAAAGCATGTACACGACTCTAGTCAGTGCTTAATGTACTGTACAGTGAATAACCGCTGTAACCACACCCCTGGCATTGAGTAACAGCCGAATCATTATTAGAGGTTGCTGTCAGTCATTGTAGGGGGCATGGTTAAAGCTGCAAGTAACTCAACACTGAGTAGTCAATGAGGCTGAATGCTGCCGGGAGGAATAACATTCTTGTCCTCCTGGAAGCGGGGCCCTAAGTGCAAGCACCTGGAAGATTTAAAATGCTGCTGACCTGCATATTATCTCCATATGGGCAGGTTATTGGCATTTTTTTTAACATTACAGCTTTCCTTTAATCTCCAGTGGGCTTAAGCTATGAATTTCACTATTAAGAGAGAACTAAAATGCTATTTTTGCCCTACTGCCCTACATTTTTGCTCTACTATTTATTTTGTCTAAACATAATGCATAATGCTAAATTGAACAGAAAAAAAAAATGAAGACCTGTCAGCTTCATTGACATCCAAAAAATGATATTTCAGAAAGATATCTGTGAAATACAACATATCACCTTCATCAAATTACAGGCTGGTAAAACTGTCGGCCAATTTAATTTTAAAACTTACAATTGAAGTTAATCACATGTGTTTCACAAATCAAATAAGAACCTAATTCTATCTGTTCACCAGTTTGCTAATATAGTCTGAGCTGATGGATCGCACAATATAATTTAATGATTCAAGCCTAAAAATACCAGCTAAAATCCCCATTGGCTATTGCAATTAACACTGAGTTAGTGGTTTTTAATCAACCTAACAATATACATTTGAAAAAAAAGTACGGTAATTATAGTGTATCACCTTCTCAGTTCAGGTGATATGGGCTGGTTGTAAATGTCTTGTTTAACATTTTATTTCCAATTGAAATAAGAATCAAACACTTTCAGCTAATATTGTAGAATGTTGCATAGAAATCATAGCAAAAAGAGGAGACATGCATTAACTTACAGTAGTGCTTTGCTTTAATCAGCTCTCAATAAAAATAATCACCTACTTGGCTTGAAATCGTGTTACTGGCAGAACAGTAAATTATGTCTCTGGCTTTTCCCCATAAAACATAGCTGACTTTTGTTTATGCTAAGAACATAAACTTGTAAACTATGCACTTGAAGGCTTTCAGGTTTTCTCCCTTACACCTCCCACTTACCAATAAAACTTGCAAACTCAGTAGTGATGAATGAGTGCAGATGTTCCAGGTTATTGTCAGGAGCCATTCTGTTAATAGCAGGGAGGATTGAGAGATGAAATGGTTGGCAGTTTATTAACTTATGAGGGTTAACTCTCATCAATTTATGCACCATTCACTTACAATTTCCATTAAAATTGTTTTCCAATTTTGGTCAAATAAAACATATTGTTAAAGTAAAAAACTTGTAAAATTCTAATGTATTTCTTTTTAACATTACAATTTTATGATCTGTAAGGAAGCAGCCTTACTTAGACTAAGTTCACATGTTTAGTACGATGTCTGGGGGAATAGCTATTCTCCTTGTGGAGAGTATTCTTTCCACAAGGAGAATAGTTATTCCCCCAGATCTCGTCTTAGCCTCTCATACAGCCAGATCTGAATTCCCACACACCGCATTGATGAGGGGTAATCACCCCGAAACGCAGCATCTGCAGTTTGGGGTTCTGATCTGGCGCAAATCCTTATGGTGGGTTTACACGCTAGGATATCCTGAATGATATCCTTGAAACGTCACAGATTTGAGATCGTTGGAAAGATATCGTTCGGGCGTCGTCGCGTGTAAACGAACGATATAGGATGAAAAGATAGTTAGATCGTTCATCCTAGATTTGAAATCCTGACCTCAAATCTATCGGTCGTCGTCCAATTAACGCTGCTTCAGGAAGCAGCATCGTTCAGGGTGACAGCTTTTTAAACGGTATCGTTCAAAAAGCTCCTATCCCTGCCACTTTATTACATCGCTCACTCCTTCCTCTCCTATTTAACTGGTGCGCTGCCGCAAAGGATATCGTAAATTATATCTTTGTGTGTGACAGCGTACTAACGATGTCGGAATGATGACTGCCATGTGATCGTTCCAAGGATATCGTTTACGATATCCTAGCGTGTAAACCCACCATAAGGGCTCGGACACACTCATCTGAGTTTGACGGATGAGTCTCTGAAAGGGCTGGAGCAGTGACCCTGAATGGCCTCACCCTCTCTGGATGGAGATTGTGGAGCTGCACAAAGACACAAACAGCTGACAGCCCCGTCCTGACAGGGAGAAGTAATTCAGGGTCACTGCTCCAGCCCTTTCCGAGACTCATCTGTCAAAATCGGATGTAACTAGAAGAGTGTGTCCCTGCCCTTAGTCATATTAAAAGGCTCGTTAAAGAGTCAATTATGACTTTTAGGATTGCTACCTATTAGGTGGCATTAAAGTTTGTTTACTTCCTCAATGAAGTGACAATTTGCACATGTTTAGTAATCATCCATTAAAATGGATTCTGCTGCAATCCTTTGGCAAAAAAAGTTGTGCAAATGCAACTTTTTTGTCTGTTTTCATAAAGGGTCATTCCATGTCAAGTGATCCAAAAATGAATATTTTTTTTCCCTGACGTCCTCAGATTTTTTTAATTTTTTTTCTATATGAAGAACAACTTTAGTTAATTACAAAAAAAAAGTTTTGAATTTTTTTCTTTATCAGTTAATTTTTTACAGATTTTTAAAGTTTTAAAAAAGTGCGAATTTTGGCCTGGTATGGCTTTACATTTTCTATCATATCTCGGGCTAGAAATAAGATAGAGAAACAAAATAAACACCAATCTACTCAGAACTGTGCAGGCTTTCACCAGATATGTCACAAGAGGATCTTTGTTAATATTTTACCCATGTGATCGCAAGCGCAAAACTTTAAAACGCATTTCCGAAAAATCGGCGTGCTTTAAATATTTCAAAAACTGCCCATGTGTCTGCTGTGCTCTTAGCCACATCTGTATCAACTTTCAAGTTGGGATCGCGATGGGATCATATCTTAAAATATTTTACTATTAATAGCGTCAATGGGTCATTCCATATCAAGTGATCTAAATATGAATATTTTTTTTTACCTGACGTCTTTAGATTTTTTTTATTTTTTTTCCTTTATGAAGTACTACTTTAGTTAATTACAAATTAAAAGTTTAGAATTTTTTTCTTCATCAGTTAATTTTTTACAGATTTTTAAAGTTTAAAAAAAGGGTGAATTTTGGCCTGGTATGACTTTACATTTTTTTTATCTCAGGCTAGAAATAAGATAATGAAGTGGGAGAGGCATCATTTTACTCAGAACGGTAACAGCTTTCATTTGATATGTTACAAGACTATGTTTCTTTATATCAAATTCAAACTATTGACGGGCAATTGTGAAAAAATGACTGATTGTGTTCTTGGTTATATTTGTGCAGAGATTCAACTTGGGACCTGTCAAATTTATATATTTTTTATTTTATGGTTGTATGAGTTATCACAACTTATTGAATAAAACATTTATATGCAACAAAGAAGAAACACAAAAAACAAATCCCATAAGTGCCAGGATAAATACATCTTAATCATCAGAACACAACGCTCAGCATTTTCAACTTGAATGTATTGAACAAACCAAAAGAAGAAAGGTGATCATATCCTCAAGTTTGATTAAACAAGATTAAAAGAACCAAAAATGTTAACCCCTATTTATACATATAAATTTGTTTTCTATTCTATCACTAAACATGTGATTTATGAAGTGTTTAATAAGAATAGTGCAGTAGTTAAATCATCGGTCTATAAATTATGAACTAATCAAACAATTAATAGTATGTTTTTAAAGTGGCATTTTATCAATTTGTCCCTTCTAGTGGGTGAAATGTAATCTTGTCCGTAAACGCTTACTAGCAATCGCCATTTCCTTGTGTGTCAAAGAGTATGTCCGGCCTGTCACGGTGTTAGGCTGCGCCTGAGTTAATATCTAATTTTTGTGCACTTTTAAAATGTCTGGCTTTCTTGGATACACAAAGGATAGCGCTGGACCAGAAGGATGCAAAAAAGTCAATTCTACTTCTTCATTTTCACAATCTTTGGAGAGTACAGTAGCCAGCCACCAGCGCCAATCATATTCATATTTTTTCAAAAGGATTGCAACAGTGTCTATGATAAAATGCTGTTTCTTGAGAAGTAGCAGCCATTACTGTGTGGGAAAATTACAGTTAATATTAAGTAAGGAAGATAGGTAATAAAAATAAAGATTTACAGTACACTTGAGATAGAACTGTATTACTATAAAGTGAGTTTTAGGGCTAGCGCGCACAGTTTTTTCTGTCTGCAGATACACGCTGCAGTTTTGGCAGCTTGTTTTTCTACCAAGTTTTTACCACATATGCGTTAGTTTTTTTAATCGCTAGTGAAAAAAATGGCAACTTTTTTTATATAAATGATAAATGCTGCGTTTATTGCAGCGATTAAAAAGTAGTTCAAGCAGTGATTTACTCACTCTTGAGTGTTTCCAAAAACACTGCATGTGGTGAACCCCATAGAAATCAATGGGGCTGTTTTTCTGAATGATGATCCCTAAGAATAGCATTGTGTGTATTAGCCCTTAATAATGAAAGCATTAAACTATTAATATATTTACTCACCCATATTTTAGTACACAGCCTTGATGGCTTTGTACAGACTCTTGTTTGTTCAGGAGTGAAGATGTCCAGACATGTCAGGACATGAAAGGTCTGAACGAGCTGTCCTACTTCCTGAATGCAGTGGGTAGACACTTAACATGATTGACAGAGCTGCTGGCCTATCATCTGCTCTGCATTCACTGTCTATCCCTGTGCTTTCTCAGGTTGAGCCCTAACAAAGCTTTTTCCTATATGTCCTCTCCTGCTTCTAAGCTGTAACATATCAAAATAATACAGTAATGTCTAAAAATAATGGATTTGATAAATATAGACCCCACGCTTTTAGACCACAGGTTGAACAGATCTGAATTCAAGATTTTTGAATTGACACTATAATAGTTAAATATTTTAAAATATGATCCCATCACGATCCCAACTTGAAATTTGGTACAGATGTGGCTAAGAGCATAAAAGACACATGGGCAGTTTTGGAAAATTTTTATTAAAACGTTTTTTCGGAAATGCGTTTCAAAATGTTGCGTTTGCATGGGTAAAAAATTAAAATTAACAAATATACTCTTGTGACATATCTGGTGAAAGCCTGGACATTTATGAGTAGAATGGTGTTTATTTTGTTTCTCTATCTTATTTCTAGCCCAAGATAAAAAAATGAAAAGTCATACCAGGCCAAAATTCACCCTTTTTTTAAATTTAAAAATCTGTAAAAAATTAACTGATGAAGAAAAAAATTCAAAACTTTTAATTTGTAATTAACTAAAGTAGTACTTCATAAAGGAAAAAAAAAAAAAATCTAAAGACGTCAGGTAAAAAAAAATATTCATATTTAGATCACTTGATATGGAATGACCCATTGACGCTATTAATAGTAAAATATTTTAAAATATGATCCCATCGCGATCCCAACTTTAAATTTGGTACAGATGTGGCTAAGAGCAAAGCAGACACATGGGCAGTTTTTGAAATATTTAAAGCGCGCCGATTTTTCAAAAATGCGTTTTAAAGTTTTGCGCTTGCAATCACATGGGTAAAATATTAACAAAGATCCTCTTGTGACATATCTGGTGAAAGCCTGTATAGTTCTGAGTAGAATGGTGTTTATTTTGTCTCTCTATCTTATTCCTAGCCTTAGTTATGAGCAGAAACGTAAAGGCAGGCAACAGCGAAATTCACACTTTTTCCGAACTTTGAAAATCATTTTTAAAAAAAATACATTTTTTTAAAAAATTTTCTCTTCACATTTTGCATTGTCTGACATGCTATTATCAAATAACAAAATCTCAAAAGAATTAAAAATATAGAGGTAATAATCATTGGTTCACTTGACATGGAATGACCCTATAACTGATTTGTCTTTTTTTTTTTTTTACATTGGAGTCTCTGGAAAACTGATCCATTAATGTATAGTTATTTATCTTCCATTTGAAACTGATCCAGTAAGTAAAAAAAACAAATCCTTTATGAATGAAAGAAACATAGATGTCTAATGAGTGGATTTGTTTTCCAGAGACTTAAATGATAAGAAAAAACGAATCCATCTCAAATCATTTATTTCAGAACAGCCTAAAAAATTGTGACCACATTATATATTTTGCCAATGTATTGCAGCCTGAATCCATTTTAACGGATGATAACTGGACATGTGAACTTAGCCTTGGGCTGAGTCACACTGGGCAAGAGACATGAGAAAGACTCACATAGGCCAGATTCACACATGCCCATGCGCTTATTTAATCCCCTAGAAAAACGCATCCGTTTTATTTAGGGTGCTAATAGTGTCCCCTGAGGTCCTGGACGTATTTTAGACATTTTTGGACTTAGTCATTCTTTCTTAAAACCGCATATGCATTAACGCATGCGTTAACGCATGGCACTTATATGTACCATACGTTAAAGCATGCGTTTCCCATAGGGCCCCATGTTAAAAAAAATTCATGTGTGTTTTTACAGCACCCAAAAACGCTGCATGCAGCGAATTTTTGGGATGCTGAACAAAAATGCATGTGTTGTTGAAAAACGCAGTGACAGTTGAGTGCACCATGCGTTAACACATATGCATTTTTGGACTTAGATAAAAAAAAAGCCTAAAATTATCCCAAAAACAGATTGTATGTGTGACATTGGCCATACTTCTTACATGCATCACCTGACACAGCCATCGGCACTCTTGAGAGGAGATTACAACTGTATATATTTCTTTGTGGCTGCGGAGAGCTGGCGGTAGTGCCGGGTGATACATGCAAGACTTGTGCGAGTTTCATGCATCTCTTTCACCCAGTGTGACTGTAGCCTTAGCTTTAAACACTGCTGATATGTTTTAGCAATTCGCAACTGATAGAATTGCATAGTTTGTTAGATTTTAACAAATCTTACTGTGCTCTTGTTACAAGTCATACACCTTCCCAATAAAAAGAGATCAGTCAGCAGAGCACTAAACTAAACCTAAACACAAATATTATCAAACTTTATAAATAAGTGGATATTTAATGCTGCGTTAATCTGGGAAAATTCAGTTATATTGTGTAAATGTATTAAAATAAGAGATGATACAATTGTTTTAAATTTATATTCTCAAGGTTCAATTTGCAGCATAATCGATTTTCACAATACTGCAATGCCTTCAAGTGGCTTGAAAACACATATGTAACACTGACTTCACCTAAGACTGTATTCAATGCCTTTCAAACTCTTCAACACAATCATAGCCTTAGGCTAGGGTCAGACTTACGTCTGCTCCTGAGCCTGGATAATCCGTCAGAAACTTAGTTTTTGCATGGAGCAGCGCATAGCGTTACCAGCACTATGCACCACGAGGCTATAGCTCTCTATGGCAACCTGATGCTTACCGCAGCCGCCAGCTCCACAGAGTAGCCCTGGATATGCGCTTTTTGCAGAGCGCACAGGAAAACGCTGCAAACAGTGTTTCCTGTGTGCTCCGCTAAATCACATATCTGGGGATTGTCCGTGGAGTTGGCGGCTGCAGTAAGTGTCCAGTTGCCATAGCATTCCACAGACAGAGGGCGCATAGTGTTACCTGCTGGTAGCACTATGCGCTGCTCCGTGCAGAAACTAAGTTTCTGCAGGATCCTGCAGGCCAGGGGAAGACACATGTCTAACCCTAGCCTTAATAATGTCAAAGTCACTTCATCATAGAATCAGATGGCAACACTGTGAATGCACAATAAAAGAGAAAACATGTATGAAAAATGAAAAAAATAAATACTTACTTCTCTGCCGGCTTTCTGGTAGGGATGGGCGAGTCTACTCGCTAGGACTCGGGACTCGGCGATTCTGAAGGTACTCGCAGGACTCGTTACTCGGCGAATCTCCCAGCTTGGACTCGCACAGTGACGAGTCCAATGGAATTCAATGGCAATAAGCTTGACTCTTCACAGATACCCGCTGTCAGCAGCGAGTCTGAGCGAGTCTACGATTCCGAGTCCTACGAGTCTACGATTCCGAGTCCTGTATACTGTATTCGGGAGTCGGACTCTCGAATACAGAATCTGTTATGTTCCGAGTCAGCACAGCGTGCGTGTTAGGTCAGAAAACTTGTGAAGATAGCCAATCATAGTCAGTAATGGCATAGCAAAGTTGGTTGTGTCAGGACTATGATTGGCTGCTGTCCATCGTGATGCCTATGTCATGTATGACAGGCAAGGCAGTATATAAGGCTTGTCCCCGCCATTTTGGGCACATTCCTGAGACGATCTGACCTAGTATAGGGAGAGAGAGATATATGCTGGAGCAGATCAGGGATTGTCAGTGTAGGGAAGATTCCTTTTATTAACCCAAAAAGCTCTTCTGAGAGCTAGGAGGAGGACGGAGTAGTGCTGTGTAGGCAGGCAGGCAGGGAGGGAAGGAAGGAGAAGCCTTAGAGTGCACACAGGACGGACCTCATAGCTTAGCTTACTCACTCAGCTTTGCTAACAGCTGCAGTCAGAGGCTTAGCTGAGGTGCTGTTTCCTTTTTGTTTTTGCACCAGATCGATTTTTGTTCCTAATAAGCCATAGAGCGTTATTTTTTCTGTGGCAGACCAGTGTGTTGCTGCTAGCACGTACTCCACCTTAGGGAGTGTAGTGTGCGGCTTCACTGCCAAGTGTGAGAGCGCACACTTACCCCGCCAGCAAGTGACGCATTCAGCTAACCTAACCACATCTCGGTGGCTGTGCGCACTTCAAACCAATTTTTTTAGGGAGTGTAGTGTGCGGCTTCACTGCCAAGTGTGAGAGCGCACACTTACCCCGCCAGCAAGTGACGCATTCAGCTAACCTAACCACATCTCGGTGGCTGTGCGCACTTCAAACCAATTTTTTTAGGGAGTGTAGTGTGCGGCTTCACTGCCAAGTGTGAGAGCGCACACTTACCCCGCCAGCAAGTGACGCATTCAGCTAACCTAACCACATCTCGGTGGCTGTGCGCACTTCAAACCAATTTTTTTAGGGAGTGTAGTGTGCGGCTTCACTGCCAAGTGTGAGCGCGCACACTTACCCCGCCAGCAAGTGACACATTCAGCAAACCTAACCACATCTCGGTGGCTGTGCGCACTTGAAACTAATTTTTTTAGGGAGTGTAGTGTGCGGCTTCACTGCCAAGTGTGAGCGCGCACACTTACCCCGCCAGCAAGTGACGCATTCAGCAAACCTAACCACATCTCGGTGGCTGTGCGCACTTGAAACTAATTTTTTTAGGGAGTGTAGTGTGCGGCTTCACTGCCAAGTGTGAGAGCGCACACTTACCCCGCCAGCAAGTGACGCATTCAGCTAACCTAACCACATCTCGGTGGCTGTGCGCACTTCAAACCAATTTTTTTAGGGAGTGTAGTGTGCGGCTTCACTGCCAAGTGTGAGAGCGCACACTTACCCCGCCAGCAAGTGACGCATTCAGCTAACCTAACCACATCTCGGTGGCTGTGCGCACTTCTAACCAATTTTTTTTAGGGAGTGTAGTGTGCGGCTTCACTGCCAAGTGTGAGCGCGCACACTTACCCCGCCAGCAAGTGACGCATTCAGCAAACCTAACCACATCTCGGTGGCTGTGCGCACTTCTAACCAATTTTTTTAGGGAGTGTAGTGTGCGGCTTCACTGCCAAGTGTGAGCGCGCACACTTACCCGCCAGCAAGTGACGCATTCAGCAAACCTAACCACATCTCGGTGGCTGTGCGCACTTGAAACTAATTTTTTTAGGGAGTGTAGTGTGCGGCTTCACTGCCAAGTGTGAGCGCGCACACTTACCCCGCCAGCAAGTGACGCATACAGCAACACCTAACTCCAACTCGGTGACTGTGCATTCGTCTACAATGTCTCAAAAAAAAACAATTACCAAAAAGGATGTTGCAAAGGGACAGGGACGAGCTCGTGGCCGCAGCAGTCTTGCCCAAGAAGGCACTGGTACAAGTACACAGCCTAGGATTGATAGAACGTCCTTTTTTCTACCTAGAAATCCCAGTACTCAAAGAAAACGTGTGTTGAGGCCGGATGAGCATGACAAGATAACATCTTGGATGGCTCAGACGCCCTCGACCACTGGTTCTTGCAGTACGCAATCATCCGTGGCAAGACATTCTAGTGTCGCTACAGACAATGCAGCACCATCCAATCCTCAAAGTCGTCATATTGCCTCAACCCATCGGCAGCCAGAGGAAAATTTGGATATGGACCTTGGTCACTCGGATGACTTATTCGGTTCTTATCAAGGGGTTTCTTTGTCACTGCCTGACGAGATACTTGAAGTAGACGAAATGTCTACTCATGGCCAAAGTTTGGAAGTAGCGCGTCCTGAGGAAAGACACTTTCACGAAATGCAAACAGTATCTCAGGAGGTGGATGATGATGAGGATGATGAGACACACATCTCATCTGGCCAGCCTGCTCAGTCAGTTTATCCAGAATCCTTTGAACTGGAAGGGGTGGATGATGACACCACAGATCCTACCTGGATTGCTGAATTGCATAGCCAAGAGAGCAGCCAGGAGGACGAAAGTGGCTATGTACCACTGGCAAAATCACAAAGGCGTACTGTCTCCAGAACACAAACTGTGAGAACAGTTGCCCAAATAGCGTCAACTGTGGCACAAACTGTGCCAACTGTTGCACAAACTGCAAACACAGTTGCCCAAAATGTGTCCACAGTTGGTGTTGAACAGAGTCATCCTCCTCTTCCTCCAATTAAAAATAAAGGACGAACAGCCAGTGTGTGGCAATTTTTTAACGATAGCCCAACATTACCAAATATGGTTATCTGCAAGATGTGCCAGGCAAGGCTTAGCAGAGGCACGGTAAAAGGAAACCAGAGCACCAGCAGTATGCGCAAGCATATGTCTCTTAAGCACCCAATTCAGTGGGCACCCTATCAGGGTTCAAAATCAGTACCTTCTGATCCAAACACTTCGAGGCCACCTCAGATACATCCTTCACCAGCAAGTGTTCAGGCTTCAGCTCCTGCTCAAGCGTACTCCTCCCAAGGTGCTTTACAAGACAGACATGACAGTAGTCAATCCTCTTGTCAGTCTGGTCCAAACGTGCAGTTGTCTGTGCCACAGCTGTATGAAAGACAGCGGAAGTTCCAACCGACACACCCATATTCCCAAAAAGTGACAGCGAAAATAGCCAAGTTGTTAGCTGTGGAAATGCTGCCGTTTAGGCTTGTGGGTACAGAGTCTTTTCGGGAGTTGATGGCTGAGGCAGCACCACGATACTCTGTACCCAGCCGGTACTTTTTCTCACGTAGTGCCGTTCCCGCCTTACACCAGCACGTGGTTAACAACTTAAAACGTGCTTTAACAAATGCTGTCACCGCCAAAGTCCACCTAACAACGGACACGTGGACAAGTAGTTGTGGACAGGGCAGATACATTTCACTAACGGCTCACTGGATCAACCTGGTGGAGAGTGTCCCAACTTCTAAAACTACCATCTGACATACTTCCAACTCCACGAATAGCGGGCCCAACATCATTCCGGGTGTCTGCCTCCTCATATATGTCCAGTGCCCAATCTGCTTCTGCCACTTCCTTGTCCACTGCTGAGCCTCAAGCACCATCACCTCCGAGTTGGGAGCTTTGCAGTACTGCTTCTGCAAGGCGACAACAGGCTCTTCTGAAGCTTATCTGCCTAGGTGACACACGTCACACTGCAACAGAGTTGTGGAAAGGTCTCAAGCAACAGACCGATGAGTGGCTGGCCCCACTGGAACTACAACCAGGTCTAGTTGTGAGCGATAATGGTGCAAACCTTGTGGCGGCAATAAAGCACGGTAAACTTGTACATGTGCCTTGCATGGCTCATGTCCTGAACCTGGTAGTTCAGAAATTCCTCAAAATATACCCAGAGTTATCTGAGCTACTGGATAAGGTGAGGCGAATTTGCGCCCACTTTAGACATTCGTCCACAGCAGCTGCAAGTCTTTCTGCCCTTCAAATCCAATTTAACTTGCCGAAACACAGGCTAATTTGCGACATGCCTACGCGATGGAACTCCACCTTCCATATGCTGGCAAGGTTTAATGAGCAGCAGAAGGCAATAGCGGAATTTCAGCTGCAACATGCCCGTCAACCTGGAAGTCATACCACACACATCACTACTTTCGAGTGGGTCTGGATCGCTGACTTTTGCGAGTTGCTGGATAACTTCGAATACTGTACCAAACTTGTCAGTGGGGATCAGTCGATTATAAGTCTCACCATCCCCATGCTCTGCCTGCTCCAAGAATCCCTATTGAATCTCAAAACAGATGCTTTGAGAGCACAGCGGATGGCTATGGAGCCAGAATTGAACATCGCTGATCCTAGCCACCCTAGCCAATATCAGCAGGCTACATTGGTTCAGGAAGATGGTGATGAGGGTGATGATGAAGAAGATTTATTTTTCTCTGGTACTGATGTGAACCCTGATGGGACTCCCAACCCTACGTTTATGTCGGTACAGCATGGGTGGGCTGAAGAGGAGGAGGCGGACACCGATTTAGAGGCCACGACGCGTAGTGATCTTCATTCTGTTGTAACCGAGGAGATGAGTCTTTGCAGCTTAGCACACATGGCTGAAGTAATGTGTCAATGTGTCTCCAAAGATCCACGCGTCATACACATCTATGACAGCGACCTCTACTGGTTGTCAACATTTTTGGACCCACGGTACAAAGACAAATTTCAGTCGCTGCTGTCGCACTCATCCAGGGGCTTAACGATGGATCATGTAAAGAGGGTTCTTCTTGATATTTTGCTGGCAATATCACCGTCTGAATCCGCTATACATCGAAGAACCAGCTCTTTCCAACAGCAGCCTTTGGTTGGGACACAAACGCCATCAATGACAAGAAGAGGTGGGGGTAAGATGTCCGCCAACTGGGCGATGTTCAACAGACCTTCCAATCAAGAACGTAATTTGCCTACGGTGACCTTGAGTAGGAGACAACAATTGTCGAACATGGTGCAGCAGTATCTCAGTGACAGTACCAGCTTCCTAACCGACCCTTCTGTACCCTTTAATTACTGGGTTTCCAAGCTGCACACTTGGACTGAGCTGTCATTGTATGCCTTGGAGGTGCTGGCATGCCCAGCTGCTAGTGTGACATCAGAGCGTGTTTTCAGTGCCGCTGGGGGTATAGTCACTGATAGAAGGTCCCGCCTCACCACAGAAAATGCCGACAGGCTCACTCTAATTAAATTCAACAAGGATTGGATATCATCACAGTTCCTAAGCCCTCCTGACGACAGTACACAATCCTAGATTAACCTAATCATAATTTATATGATTGGGATATTGCGCTGTTAACAATATGCCCATTTTGGACAGGAATTAATGACAAGTCCCGTAGCTCTGTTGATTTCATTCGGCACCCAGTCCAAGCAATAATATGCTATGGGCCAAGCGCCCTGCTTTATGTAAAAAAATACTTTATTAAGCCCTTTGGGCTAATTTTTTGAGGCACCAAGCCTAGGACTGCATAGTTGGCCTTGCTTCTTCTATGCTCCTAGTCCAAGCAATAATATGCAATGGGCCAAGCGCCCTGCTTTATTTAAAAATAGACTTTATTAAGCCCTTTGGGCTAATTTTTTAAGCCACAAAGGCTAACAAGCTTATCTTGTTTTGGGAGACAACCTGGCTAACAAGCTTTTTATGGCCCTTAGGCCTACATTTATACCAAAAATGGGAAACAGCCCCTTGGGCTAATTTTTTGAGCCACCCAGGCTAACAAGCTTATCATGGTTTGGGAGACACCCTGGCTAACAAGCTTTGTATGGCCCTTAGACCTACATTTATACCAAAAATGGGAAACAGCCCCTTGGCTAATTTTTCGAGCCACACAGGCTAACAAGCTTATCATGGTTTGGGAGACACCCTGGCTAACAAGCTTTTTATGGCCCTTAGGCCTACATTTATACCAAAAATGGGAAACAGCCCCTTGGGCTAATTTGTTGAGCCACCCAGGCTAACAAGCTTATCATGGTTTGGGAGACACCCTGGCTAACAAGCTTTGTATGGCCCTTAGACCTACATTTATACCAAAAATGGGAAACAGCCCCTTGGGCTAATTTTTCGAGCCACACAGGCTAACAAGCTTATCATGGTTTGGGAGACACCCTGGCTAACAAGCTTTTTATGGCCCTTAGGCCTACATTTATACCAAAAATGGGAAACAGCCCCTTGGGCTAATTTTTTGAGCCACCCAGGCTAACAAGCTTATCATGGTTTGGGAGACACCCTGGCTAACAAGCTTTGTATGGCCCTTAGACCTACATTTATACCAAAAATGGGAAACAGCCCCTTGGGCTAATTTTTCGAGCCACACAGGCTAACAAGCTTATCATGGTTTGGGAGACACCCTGGCTAACAAGCTTTTTATGGCCCTTAGGCCTACATTTATACCAAAAATGGGAAACAGCCCCTTGGGCTAATTTTTTGAGCCACCCAGGCTAACAAGCTTATCATGTTTTGGGAGACACCCTGGCTAACAAGCTTTGTATGGCCCTTAGACCTACATTTATACCAAAAATGGGAAACAGCCCCTTGGGCTAATTTTTCGAGCCACACAGGCTAACAAGCTTATCATGGTTTGGGAGACACCCTGGCTAACAAGCTTTTTATGGCCCTTAGGCCTACATTTATACCAAAAATGGGAAACAGCCCCTTGGGCTAATTTTTCGAGCCACACAGGCTAACAAGCTTATCATGGTTTGGGAGACACCCTGGCTAACAAGCTTTGTATGGCCCTTAGACCTACATTTATACCAAAAATGGGAAACAGCCCCTTGGGCTAATTTTTTGAGCCACCCAGGCTAACAAGCTTATCATGGTTTGGGAGACACCCTGGCTAACAAGCTTTGTATGGCCCTTAGACTAGGGATGGGCGAATCTACTCGCTAGGACTCGTTACTCGGCGAGTAGTAAGGGACTCGCAGGACTCGGTACTCTGCGAGTTTCCCAGTGATTACTCGCACGAGTCCAATGCAAATCAATATCAATCCTAGTTTTGTCAGAAACGCTGACAAAACTAGGATTGCCATTGTTTGCATTAGACTCCTGCGAGTAATCACTGGCTACTGTGCCAGTGATAGCAGGGAAACTCGCAGATAACTGCTGTTTCTTTGCGAGCCGAGTCCAGCTGTCTTCTCTGTGCAGCTCCAGGGTCCTAGAGCCCGCCTGCTCACAGACATTATGTAGCAGTGCTGAGATTGTTCTCAGTCTGCTCATTCCCTGTGTACAGACATGAATGTCTGTGCACAGAGATGATGTAGCAGAGCTGAGATTGTTCTCAGTCTGCTCATTCCCTGTGTACAGACATGAATGTCTGTGCACAGAGATGATGTAGCAGTGCTGAGATTGTTCTCAGTCTGCTCATTCCCTGTGTACAGACATGAATGTCTGTGCACAGAGATGATGTAGCAGAGCTGAGATTGTTCTCAGTCTGCTTATTCCCTGTGCATAGACATCTATATTTATGCACAGGAGATGTAGCAGAGAGGACATCGCGTTTTGGACTGCGTCGGACGGAAGAGGATTTTTTTAATTAAAGATGGAGTCCCTAATGGCTTTTTTTTTTATTTCTAATAAAAAATTTTCCTTGTGTGTGTGTTTTTTTTAAAACAATTTAATAGAAATTCATGGCGGTCATGTGTAATATTGGCGTGACCGCCATAAATTTCGGGCTTAGGGCCAGCTGATAATACAAAGCTGGCCCTAACCTCTTTATTACCCAGCGTGCCACCGCTACCAGGGCCGCTGGAAGAGCGGGGTTCAGCGCCAGAGGATGGCGCTTCAATGAACGCGCCATCTTCTGGGGCGGCTGCGGGCTGCAATTTGCAGCGGGGGGTGCCCAGAAAGCTTGGGCATCCCTGCGCTGCGGATTCCAGCCCCCAGCTGCTTAGCTGTACCTGGCTAGACATAGAAATTGCGCGGAGCCCCACGCATTTTTTTTTTATTATTTCATGAATTTCAGAGTCAGAGTCTCAGAGTCAGAATCTCAGAATTTCCAAGAACTTGTCCTACAGTCCACCCTCATCTCCTCTTCCCACAACCGCATACAGGATTTCTCCCGGTAATCCGCCATGCTATGGAACTCCCTGCCCCACCTCATCAGTCAGTCGCCTACCCTCTGAACCTTAAAGATACTTCTAAAGACTCACCTCTTCCGACAGGCCTACAACCTGCCATGAGACCCCGCTACACGCCCCATGACCGACACCTTCCCCACCCTATTGTATCCCCACCCACCCCTCGTAGAATGTGAGCCCACGCGTACAGGGTCCTCTACTATTGTACCTATATGACCTTATTGTCTATGTTTATTGTACTTGTCCTTCTCTACCTTTTCCTCATGTAAAGCGCCATGGAACCTATGGGCGCTATATAAATAAATAATTATAATAATTATGATGACTTGAAGCCCAACCACAAAAAAAACTCCACATTCATTCCTTGAAAAAAGACAGACACAAAGCTGGTTTTTAAAACAGTGTTTAAAAAAAAAAAATGGCAGCACTGTTTGGACATTCCCAAACATACTACCTTTTACAATTAAGGTAACAACAACAACAACAACAAATGGAGCCCTACAGGTCCTGGTAGGTGGGCTGTCCGTCCTGCAAAAGGTCAAGGGTCCCACGTATGGCCTGGCCGAACCCTTCAGGGTGGATCCTCTGAACAGGTGTAGGGAACGGTGGTAGGTCCCTGTTAGCTGGCCACTGGCAGTGAGGCAAAGCCCTGTGGGGTGGCACATGGCTGTCCCGTGTTGTGGGCCTGCCTAGCCTGTTAGAGTTTATTTTCCACCCATCCAAATATTGGAACACATCACCTGGGTCGTTATTTGGCTGACAGGCTTCCAGCACTATCTGTAATGCTGACCTTGCCCGCAGTAGCCTGTCAAATGGAATATTATCCATGAATGGTATAATACTGCGGGCAAAGTCAGCATTACTCTGTTGCACACTTAAATGTGCTGACCCCGGGATCGGACCATAAGCTGGGCCTGCCGCTGGTGGCGTCGGTGGTGGTGCTGGCCCTGCCGCTGTTGGTGGCGGTGGTGGTGCTGGCCATGCCGCTGGTGGTGGCGGTGGTGGTGCTGGCCCTGCCGCTGGTGGGGGCGGTGGTGGTGCGGACCCTGCCGCTGGTGGCGGTGGTGGTGGTGGTGGCGGGGACGGCGGTGGTAGTGTTGATGGCCCTGCCGCTGGTGGCGGCGGTGGTGGTGCTGGCCCGGCCGCTGGTGGCGGCGGTGGTGGTGCTGGCCCTGGCGCTGCTGGCGGCGATGCTGGTGGTGGTGGTGGCGGCGGCGACGGCGGTGGTGGTGGTGGCGCCGGCCGTGGTGGTGGTGGTCGGTTTTCTCCACGCCGCCTTCTGTTTGGCGGTGGAGGGTTAACAGCACGCCGCCCTCTGTAGTAAGCTTCTCTGTGGGTAAAGTAAAAAAAAATTTGGTGAATGCATTGCATTTGGAAACAAAAACATAGGTCAAACATTAAGTTGCACGCTTTTTAGACTCTGTGTATCTGTGTATTCTTAATCAGATATTTGTTATTATTATGAAAGAATAACCAACTGTACATAACATAAAGGAATACGTGACTTTCTTTGCTAATTCCATACTAATACATAATTTTTCACCCCCTGATTACCACCCACCCCCCCCCCCATCCCATCTAATCTAGACGATCAATAACACCAATGGTTCACATGAAAAAAAAAAGTCCCCCTGACTTCACTTTTAACTTGACATACTTAATTCACAAAACTTTTAGCTTATATCATCTATATAAAGCAGGGAAGGGGTTGAAAGGTATACAATATATATATATATAATCTATTTATATAATCGGGAGTTTGAAATTCCGGCACTGTAGCCGAATCCCAAACTCCTTAGCGTCACTGCGAGTGGAGACGCGTATGCGCCTTCGCGAGCCGCAGACGCTTAACTCACACAGCCGCTATAGCGTTTTCTCGAGCGGCCTCGCGCCCTCCGCTCACAGCAAGACCTGCGCCCCTCACAGCGCCCAATCCGCCCCGGCATGCTGGCATTTGTACTTCCCCCGTCTGTGCACCCACAGGTCTTAGCAGATCACTGATGCTGACAGCGGGGGGGGGACAACACAGACAATCAAATCAGGAGGAGGTCAGTGTCAGGAGGAGATGACAGCCGCCCGCCGGGGCCTGTGACACTGCAGAGTTCACAGCGGGGCTGTGTGTGCGGACAACGGGGAGGCCGGGGGCTACGGACGTACCGGACACGTCCTCTGCTCCTGGAGATGTGCCGCGGTTCCGCGCTCGCAGCGTATCTGACACAGGAGCCGCGCTCACCATGCCCACACCACGCCCTCTGCCAAACAACCCACACCTCTCACTAACCTCCTGCAGCTAACCACACCCCATGTTTACCTTTGCCATGATGTCATTTAGCTGCGGCCGCTATCTTTAATAAGGTCAGTAATGATGGCAGTAATCGGATCTCTGCTCCCTCTAGCACGCCCCAACACTGTAGCACCATCTATTAACCCTATTCTCATCACCTATATACTCTGCTACCCACTGAGCCGCCTGTATACTCTGCTACCCACAGACCCGCCTGTATACTCTGCTACCCACAGACCCGCCTGTATACTCTGCTACCTCAGACCCGCCTGTATACTCTGCTACCCACAGACCCGCCTGTATACTCTGCTACCCACAGACCCGCCTGTATACTCTGCTACCTCAGACCCGCCTGTATACTCTGCTACCCACAGACCCGCCTGTATACTCTGCTACCCACAGAGCCGTCTTTATACTCTGCTACCCACAGACCCGCCTGTATACTCTGCTACCCACAGAGACGCCTGTATACTCTGCTACCTCAGACCCGCCTGTATACTCTGCTACCCACAGACCCGCCTGTATACTCTGCTACCCACAGACCCGCCTGTATACTCTGCTACCTCAGACCCGCCTGTATACTCTGCTACCCACAGACCCGCCTGTATACTCTGCTACCCACAGAGCCGTCTTTATACTCTGCTACCCACAGACCCGCCTGTATACTCTGCTACCCACAGAGACGCCTGTATACTCTGCTACCTCAGACCCGCCTGTATACTCTGCTACCCACAGACCCGCCTGTATACTCTGCTACCCACAGAGACGTCTTTATACTCTGCTACCTCAGACCCGCCTGTATACTCTGCTACCCACAGACCCGCCTGTATACTCTGCTACCTCAGACCCGCCTGTATACTCTGCTACCTCAGACCCGCCTGTATACTCTGCTACCCACAGACCCGCCTGTATACTCTGCTACCTCAGACCCGCCTGCATACTCTGCTACCCACAGACCCGCCTGTATACTCTGCTACCCACAGAGCCACGTGTATATTCTGCTACCCACAGAGCCGAAATGGAACCTAATGTATATATTAATAAATAATACTAAATGTACACAACTGTGCTGCAGACACATACCTTGGCATACGAGCCACCGGGTGAAGGAAGGACAGCCGGTCGTAAAAGTGGTAGTGGTTCAGCAATGGAGCGGCTCCCGGTTGTCTCTCTGAGTACTGCCGGTACTGCTTCTTATGCTGGTCCCGGCAGCTCCTCCACCGTTTTTTAAGATGGTCAACTGTGAAATGATTTGAAACCGGGTTTAGAGATGTGTAATATTTGAAACAACAAAAGTATGTGTACAAATCAACAATAACATTTTATTCATTTTCTGTGTGTAATGTGTATACAAGGCACAGTGACACGACAGTGTGGAACATCATCAACAGCATTACGGACATTGAGCTCACGTGGCCACAATCACAAATGAGGCAGGACACATGTCAACGCATAGAGAATGTAATAGTGCGGGCACCAGACTCTGGTCATTAGTGGTATTTATATACACCCAACCCCTTGGCCGAAAGAGCCAGGAGGATCATACATTAAACTCATTGTACTGTTGTGACCCCATCCAAATATAGGCAACTATGCGGTGGAGCATGATAACACATTCAGGGTCCTGTATACCCTGCTATGGGGGCCCTGTATTCCCACTGCTGGGGGCCCTGTAAACCCACTGGGCCACTGTCTACCCACTGCTGGGGGCCCTGTATACCCACTGCTAGGGGGGCCTGTACACACACTGAGGGCCCTGTATACAGGGACTGACTGGCACCCTACAGTTTGGGTCGCAACCCTCCCTCACCGGCCCGACACAGGTGAGGACGGGGGGTGGGGGGGGGGTGATGACTGGCGGCCGCCTCACAGTCACCGCAGCTCCCGCATTCTCCTATGGCTCACTCCCAGCCGCAGCCTCGCGCTCCTCACAGCCGCTCGCTAACAGTCGCAGCCGCACGCCACTCACAGACGCTCACTCCCGGACGCAGCCGCGTGCTGATGACGTCATCGCGCGGCCAGGAGCTTCCGTTTCCGCCTGCTGCTTCAGGGACATGCGGATTATTCATGCTCCTGCAGCCGCATGACCCGTGGCACCTGGGCCAGTCCGCCCCTGCCTGTATACCACAATATGGGGGCATGTATACCCATCTGGGGGCCTGTATACTCTGCAGGGGGAGGTGAATACTCTGCTGGGGGGCTGTCTACCAGTGATAGCCGCTGTATACCAGGATGGCGGTGAATATGTTTTCATAGTTTTTCGGGGCAAAAATAGGGGGGTCGGCTTATACACGGGTCGGCTTATACACGAGTATATATACAGTAAATGCAATATATAACGTGTGAACTCATTTAACTTACTTAGATTGCTCTGTTCCTCATGGTCACTCCGATGGAACGCAGGGAACATCTCTTGGGCGATCTCTCTCCAGGCTGTATTAATTTGGGTCGTATCCCCATAGTCAGGATCTGTAGGGAGCCATAGAAATGGACGAGCCTCCACAAGTGCAATAAGACGCAGTGTGTTCACCGTGCCACGTCCTGCTGCCATGATTGCACTGATGAATGGATTGCTCTGTGTGTGCGCCTGTCAGCGCGACTCGCTTCCTGTTTCCTTAAAGCATGGTGTGTGCTGGAGAATCGCTTCCCTCGCATCATCGGCTACAAGCCTCAAAATAAGAGAAAAACCAGCGAGTTTGGACTCGCACACTTTCAGAGACACATCAGCGAGTTGTAAATGTCATTATTCGCTATTACTCGGGTCCCTATTCATTAACATTGGACTCGCTGGACTCGCAACGAGTCCCGAGTCCTTGACTCGGACTCGTTGGGGTCTTGCGATTCCGAGTCTTTTAGGACTCGCCCATCTCTACTTTCTGGGACTCGAGGTGAAGACATTTGATTGCTGCCAGGACCTTAAAATGTGATTGTCTGGTAGCGATCAGCTGATGCATCACATGACGTATCACCTGATTGATACCGGCCAATCACATTTTAAGGTCCTGGCAGTGATGATCGAACGTCTTCTCTTCGGGTCCTGGACAGCTGGTGGAGAGGAAAGTATTTACTTCTTTTATTTTTAATACATGTTTTCTCTTTTATTTAGCCTTCATAGTGTATGTAGATATATTGGGAAAGCAAAACTTCAGCCCTGCAATGTCACACGGGGGAAAGAACACAGGATCCTTCCTCCCCCCATGTGACATCACATCCTGCTTTTCCTCCTGTGCCCACGCTTATAGGTGCTGGAATTGCGCATTGTCTGAACGGTGATGCGTAATTCAAGTGCTTATAATGGCGCCTATGGAGGAAAGCACGCGCATATTTGCGCAAACAATTGACAAGTTTGTTCTTTTTAAAAAGAATAGCGCAGCCAAAAAAAGCGTGTCAGTGTTCCAGGTTTTCCGGCCTGCCGTTTGACCATTTTGCCCTCAGTCAGCATGGAGATCATTGTTTTGTTTGCCCTTCTTCCTGTCTCGTTTACATAAAGACCTGGCTCAGGTGAGCATTCATTGCTTGAGTATACTGCTTCCTGGTTGCTCCTGCTCACCTGTTCTCCTTAATCCACTCACTTCTCTGGAGCTCTGTGAGATCCTGGTTCACCTTACAGCTTCCTGCATCGTGCTTCTGGTGCCGCTGCTTCTACCTTCAGGCTCGGACATTCAAGTGTGTAAGCAACTACTCGGTCTTACTCTATGTACTGTGTGCTTTTGGAACTAGTGTTACTTTATCTCCTTGGAACTTTGTTTGGACTTGTTACCCGGTCATCCGGGTGTGGGGACCTTTTGCCACGGACTATATCTTCCGGTCGTTCCAGTACCAGGACCCGTGCTACGGACTGCAGGCATCCGGTTTTGCTTGCTTTGGACTATTGGTTTTTTGGACTGTTTCCTTAAAGGACTGTGCTCAACGATACATATATATATTGGGGTCGTGTTATGTTATGTGCTTTGGCTGTGTACTGCATTCACATTGTTTTGCTGTGTATATATAAATACCTTGCACCTAAGAACCCGTCTCTGCTCTTCATTGCCCTTAAGCGATCAGACTCCTCAAACCCTATACAATAGTATTACATTGCGCAGCGTCTGAGCTGGAAAAGTGAATTTTAGTGATGGGCGAGAAGTAAAATGCTCGGGTGCTTGATGCTCAGGTCGAGTACATTGAAATGCTCAGGTGCTCGACTTGAGCACCGAGCCCAATGTTAATCTATGGGGAAACTCAAGCATTTTTCCGGCAGCACCCCCAGAGGTCTGCAGAAAGCCTAAAAATGTCACAAATGTATAAGAACAGTACCCAAATGACATGGCAACAGCATTAGGAAGACCCCTGTAAGCATTTCTGACTCCCAGTTCAATGCTGTGAACAATGTTGTCTGAGTATAAGGAGCTGGAATACACATCGCCATTCAGATAATGCCTATTCCAGTGCCTATAATCACGGGCGCAGGGGAAGTGAGATCACATGAGGGGAGGAAGAATCCTGTGCTCCTCCCCCTGTGTGACATGTGTAACATTTCGCTATAGCATTGTTAGCAGTGTTAGCTCTGCTATAGCTAACTCAATGAAAGCAATGGTGATAAAAATAGCAAAAAACGAATATGGCTCCATGTCTGGTCACTGCAAGGACATTAATCAGCTCACCGGCGACAACCGATCAGCTGATGGGTAGCACAGCAGCATCAGCTGGGCGGTTTAAACCTCCCGCCAAAACCACTCAGCTGATGTGATTGGTCACCCACCGGCAGCTAAACCAATGAGCTGACACTGTCAGTGATGAAACTATCAATGATTTAAATTGCCCTTCGGCGGCGGGTGATTTAGACCAACAGCTGACGCGGGAGGGTGACCAATAAATTGACAGCATCAGCTGTTGGTTTAAATCACCTTCAGCTGGACGATCAGAGTCAGCTGATTGGCTGTCAGCTGATTGGTCGCCCGCTGGCATAGGGCGATTTAAACCAACAGCTGATGCCGTTAGCTGATTTGCCAGCGGTGGCCAATCAGCTGACACTATCAGTGGTGACAACTGTGTATGGTATAAATCGCCTGCTGGCGGCGGGTGATTTAAACTAACAGCTGATGCGGGTGGGCAACTAATCAGCTGACAGCATCAGCTTTTGGTTTAAATCGCCCACCACCGACGGGTGACCAGTCAGCTGACAGCCAATCAGCTGACTCTAATCGCTATTCAAACCAACAGATGACACTCAGCTGATTGGTCGCCCACCGCTGGTGGGTGATTTAAACCATCAGCTGACGTGGGTGGGCAACCAATCAACTGACAATGGCAGCTGACAGTTTAAATCGCCCGCCAGTGGCGGGCGACCAATCAGCTGTTGGAGTCAGCTGATTAGTCACCCACCGGTGCCAGGCGATTTAATCCAACAGCTGACGCTGTCTGGTAACTACACTACCTAAGACACACACTAAATCTGTCACTAGCTCAGCAGCACCTCTCCCTACATTAGCTGACTGTGGGTAAGAGTGACCTGATGACCTGATGACGCTATGTGGCCAGCCACTCACTCTAATGCCACAATTAACATGGCTGTGGCAATTACAGTGTGTGGAAGCCAATCCCTACATGTGGGCTAGCTCCGTAAAGAGCACCAACATGCAGGGAGGGGGAGTCGAGCATGTGCCCGAGCATCTCGCCGATACTCGACGAGTGCCGAGCATCTCGAGTACTGAGATGCTCGGGCGAGCACCGAGTACCAGCGAGCATGCTTGCCCATCCCTAGTGAATTTCTATTTACTTAGCCGGGCAACGCAGACTCAGATGCGCTTTTGGGGAAAATGCATGCGTAAAAAGACGGAAAAAATACGCATAGTGTGAATGCAGCCTAACAGTTGCTTCGTAGAGCTTTATACCATTGTAATATAAAAACAAAAAAGTTTTTTTTTTTTTAATTCCCAAATATGTCTTTGTTACAAGGTGTATAATAACATAACAATCAACCTCAAAATCCAACTTCTCTGAAATGCGCCCAGCAAAGCAGGACATGGAAAGGAATTACCGTATATACTCGTGTATAAGCCGACCCGTGTATAAGCCGACCCACCTACTTTTGCCCCCAAATCCTGGGAAAACCTATTGACTCGTGTATAAGCCGAGGGTGGACCCCAGCACAGGTATTCAGCCCCAGCAGTGTGGTATACAGGCCCCCCAATGGTAGTATACAGCAGCCTCCCCAGTGACATATACAGGCCCCAGTAGTATATACAGCAACCCCAGTGGTATACAGCAGCCTCCCCAGTGGTATATACAGACCCCACCAGTATATACAGCAGCCCCAGTGGTATATACAGCAGCCCCAGTGGTATATACAGCAGCCCCAGTGGTATACAGGCCCCAGAAGTATATACAGCAGCCCTGGGGGTATACAGCAGCCCCCAGGGGTTATACAGAACCCCCCAGGGGTTAAACAGCAGCCCCCAGGGGTTATACAGCAGCCCCCAGGGGTAATACAGCGGCCCCCAGGGGTAATACAGCAGCCCCCAGGGGGTAATACAGCGGCCCCCAGGGGTAATACAGCGGCCCCCAGGGGGTAAACAGCAGCCCCCAGGGGTAATACAGCGGCCCCCAGGGGGTATACAGCGGCCCCCAGGGGTAAAACAGTGGCCCCCAGGGGGTATACAGTGGCCCCCAGGGGGTATACAGCGGCCCCCTGGGGGTATACAGCGGCCCACTGGGGGTATCCAGCAGCCCCCAGGGGGTACCCAGCAGCCCCCAAATGCTGGCACTCACCCCCTCTCCTGCTTATCTTACCATCCCGGTCTTCTGCTCAGCGCCGCTCCTCGGTGCTCCATTCTTCATGCTCCGTCCTCGCTGCATCCGGGATCTCCGGCCGTCGCACGATGACGTCATATGCCTGCGACGGCCGGGGATCCCGGATGTAGCTGGACGGGAGGATGAAGAACGGAGCACCGAGGAGCGGCGCTGAGCAGAAGACCGGGATGGTAATATAAGCAGCGGGGGGGGGGCCCTTACAAGGAGGGGGGTGAGTGCCAGCATTTGGGGGCATATATGAACTGCTTCCCCCTGCCGCTGATTGACAGGGGGAAGCAGTGCATATATAATGAGCGGCCCCACGTGACGGGGCCATTCATACAGCAGCCTCCCCCCGCCTCCTGCAGCCTCCACAGCCCCGGACACAGCCCCCACCACGCAGCCTACCGTATTGACCCATGTATAAGCTGAGGGGGAGACTTTTCAGCCCAAATTTTGGGCTGAAAAACTCGGCTTATACACGAGTATATGCGGTAATGCTATTTTTGAAGCACAAATTTGGATACCGTATTTAAAATTACTGTATAGCATTTGCAAAGTGCCTGAAGTGCCAGAAAGCATAATAATAATATTAATAATAATTAAAAAAAAAATAAGAACACATTTTGAAACCTGATCCAATTATGGATTTTATCTGAGATGGTATTAAATATTTTTAACCCACAGGTGTTTCACAGAATTTTAAAAGATTGTGCTGTGAAATTATTTTTTTCTAAATTGTTATTTTAGCATAAACTTTTTAATTCTCACAGTTAATAAAAAATTGACACCCATAATTTCTTATGCCATTTCTATCAAATGTGGCCATTTAAAATTTGTTTTGCCCACATAAGGGGAAATGCATAATTTGGATTTTAGACAGCAGATTTTGTTTGCCTACATTAAAGGAGCTGTTGTCAGAGCACTTGAGGTGCCAGATTAAAAACACAAATGACCCCTTTTTGGAAACTATATTGCTCATTGAATACATAAAGGGGCAATAATAATATAGTATATCTCAAATAAATGAAGAAAACATGGCTACACTCACCAGGGTAGGATCTTCATGTATTTATTGTATGTCCAGAAAGTCAGATCATAAACATACCAATTACCTGAATTACCGCTACCACAGGTCCTGACTGGCTATCTATTTTCAAATTGATATTCTTAGGCTACTTTCACATACCGATTTTGAGGGAGCCGATGCTGTCCGATATAATTCGGACAGCATCGGCTCCCTTCTGATGCCTGGAATCGGGTGCCAAATAGGCACCCGATTCCGGCATAAAATCGGAGTGAAAAAAAGAAAAAAAAAACCTTATGCTCACCTCCCCACGAGCCCCCGCCGTCTTCCGCCATCTTCTTGAAGGCTCCCGGTGGCTCCCGCAGGCTGCCGCTGTCAGCAGAGGTCGTCCTCTGCTGTTCAGGACCTGCGGTGATGTCACAGTCACGTGACCGCGGGTTCACCATGGAAACCCGCGTCACATGACTGTGACATCACCGCAGGTCCAATAAGGCAGAGGAAGCCCTCTGCTGACACCGGCAGCCTGCGGAAGCCACCAGGAGCCTCAAAGAAGATGGCGGAAGACGGCGGGGGCTCGGGGGGAGGTGAGAATAAACTTTTTTTTTTTTTTTAACCCTTATGCTCCTAGTTAGGAGCAGTTTTACTGTACTGAGCATGCTCAGTACAGTAAAACGGGGTCCGAGGAGACATCAGATGTTTCCTCGGACCCTTCTCCATAGGGCCCCATGTTATAGGGATCGGACCTAATCGGATGTGCACTAAATGCCATCCAATTTGGTCCGATCCGAATCTGTCAGATTTTATTTTCGGTGCAAAAATCGGAGCAAGCTCCGATTTTTGCACCGATAATAAAATCGGACAGAATCGGATCGGACCAAATGCGATGGCATTTAGTGCACATCCGATTCGGTCCGATGCCCATAGGGATGCATGGGGTCCAAATTCGGATCCGATGCTGTCCGATTTTGATCGGACAGCATCGGAAATCCGAAAATCGTAATGTGAAAGCACCCTTACCGTGCACATTTAAACCGGCAAGTGATAGCGAGCATTGCACTACGTGTGCTATTACCGTAAATAATCTCATATAAGGACATTTTACCATAGACTTTCTATTCGAACCGCAATTTACCATAAAGTATGCAAAAGGCAGTAGCAATCCCTTATTCATAGTAATAGTTGCTTTTCTAGACGATTACTGAGTGTTTTTTTATTCTATTTAATTACGGACTCATACTTTCAATTAATTTATAATTACACTATCTATAGTCAATTTGAAAATAGATTGGTTCAGCTTATTTTAAGAACAGCATGTTACTGCACTCTTCATTATGTTGTTTTGATATGACTTTTAATTGTTTTGAACTTAGTTTTGTGTACGCGGTAGTAATGTCCGAGTCCGGTTTATTTAATCGCCTGATGTGACGTCAGACGTCAATCAGGACCCGTGGAAGTGGTACTTCACCGAGAAATGGCAGGCTGTTGTCAGTTGTCTTTGCACTCCCCCTCCCCTGTTGGTATGTTTATGATCTGACTTTCTGGACATGCAATCAATACATGAAGATCCTACCCTGGTGAGAGCAGATATTTTTTCTCCATTTATTTGAGCTGAACTATTGATATTACAAGTCGAGCAACACCTGTAAGTAACTGTGCTGAATAGGTCACAGGAGTGATGTGACCTATCTCCGTGTTTATTCACTAGTGCCCAGCAGCTCCTATTTTTGTCAATAATATTGTACAGTCATGGCCAAAAGTTTTGAGAATGACACCAAAATTATATTTTCACATGATCTGCTGCCCTCTGGTTTTTATTTGTGTTTGTCTGATGTTTATATCACATACAGAAATATAATTGCAATAATATTATGAGTACCAAAAGGTTATATTGACAGTTAGAATGAGTTAATGCAGCAAGTCAATATTTGCTGTGTTGACCCTTCTTCTTCAGGACCTCTGCAATTCTCCCTGGCATGCTCTCAATCAACTTCTGGCCCAAATCCTGACTGATAGCAGTCCATTCTTGCAAAATCAATGCCTGCATTTTGGCAGAATTTGTTGGTTTTTGTTTGTGCACCCGTCTCTTGATGATTGACCACAAGTTCTCAATGGGATCTTGGGAGTTTCCAGGCAATGGACCCAAAATCTCTATGTTTTGTTCCCTGAGTCATTTAGTTATCCCATTTGCTTTATGGCTAGGTGCTCCATCATGCTGGAAAAGGCATTGTTGGGCGCCAAACTGCTCTTGGACGGTTGGGAGAAGTTGCTCTTGGAGGACATTCTGGTACCATTTTTTATTCATGGCTGTGTTTTTAGGCAAGACTGTGGGTGAGCCGATTCCCTTGGCTGAGAAGCAACCCCACACATGAATGGTTTCAGGATGCTTTACAGTTGGCATGAAACAAGACTGGTGGTAGCGCTCACCTCTTCTTCTCTGAATAAGTTGTTTTCCAGATGTCCCAAACAATCGAAAAGGGGATTCTTCAGAGAAAATTACTTTACCCCAGTCCTCAGCAGTCCACTCCCTGTACCTTTTGCAGAATATCAGTTGGTCCCTCATGTTTTTTCTGGAGAGAAGTGGCTTCTTTGCTGCCCTCCTTGGAACCAGGCCTTGTTCAAAGAGTCTCCGCCTCACAGTGCGTGCAGAAGCACTCACACCAGCCTGCTGCCATTCCTGAGCAAGCTCGGCACTGCTGGTAGTCTGATCCCGCAGCTGAAACAGTTTTAAGATACGGTCCTGGCGCTTGCTGGTCTTTCTTGTGCGCCCTGGAGCCTTTTGACAACAATGGAAGCTCTCTCCTTGAAGTTCTTGATGATGCGATAGATTGTTAACTGAGGTGCAATCTTTCTAGCTGCAATACTCTTCCTGTTAGGCCATTTTTGTGCAGTGCAATGAATTCTGCATGTGTTTCTTTAGAGATAACCATGGTTAACTGAAGAGAAACAATGATACCAAGCACCAGCCTCCTTTTAAAGTGTCCAGTGGTGTCATACTTACTTAATCATGACTGATTGATCGCCAGCCCTGTCCTCATCAACACCCACACCTGTGTTAATGGAACAATCACTAAAACGATGTTAGCTGCTCCTTTTAAGGCAGGACTGCAACAATGTTGAAATGAGTTTTGGGGGTTAAAGTTCATTTTCTAGGCAAATATTGACTTTGCAAGTAATTGCTGTTAAGCTGATCACTCTTTATGACATTCTGGAGTATATGCAAATTGCCATTAGAAAAACTAAAGCAGTAGACTTTGTTAAAACTAATATTTGTATCATTCTCAAAACATTTGGCCATGACTGTATATATTAGCTTTTATAGCACCACTAATTCTAAAGCCCTTTACATATATCATCAAGGGTCACGTTCCTAATCCTCAATTATTATGACTCTGGAGTGTGGGAGGGAACAAGAGTACCTGGAGGAAACCCACACAAACACATGGAGAACATACAAACTCTTTGTGGATATCATCCTTGGTGGGATTTGAACCATAATGTTATATGAGCTACAAATTTTTTCATTGTGACCAGGAGTAATAGCAACATTGAATTCCCCAATTTGTTATGCAGTTTGTCTCATACACAGCGATACCCCATATGTAATCAATAAGTATTTTTTGGCCACATGGCAAGGCTCCAAATAAAGGGAAGACATTTGACTTATGAATGTAGATTTTCTGGAAAAGTTTGGGTGCAGGTTTGTGTCCCTTCCTAACCAGCCTTGTATAACATCATTCTCTAAAATCAATGTGTTAAAAAAGCATGTATTCTCTTCATTTTTCATATGCAAATTAAGGCTTTGACTAGTTGAAAAAGAGTTATTTCCCCAGACTAGTCTGTTCTCTTTCCATGTTATCCCACCCATGTTCTCACATCATGGCCAGCCCCTTGATTACCATCCTTACAAGCCTCCATCCTTCCTGTATGTTGGTTTACAGTGCTCACTTGATTGCCAGAATGCTACATGATGTAAGGCCACGGGCTTTGAATATTGACACTGCATTGCCTGAATTATTATAATTCTCTTGTATGTAGTGACCATTCACTGCATGCTGGAAAGCAAAGGATCGAACAGCTGATGATGACGGGAGAGAAAGAAGAAAACATCCCTACGCTGATATTGTGGGTGTATGTGCTTGGATCCTGAATGTTAGATTGTGCACACTCTTACTTCACAGCAACTTGTTACACACAGAATCACACAGCAACATGCAGTTGATACACACAGGAGAGGGAGGTTTGATCACTTATACACTGACAATGTGCGCAGCCCCATTTTTCTTTACTAAAAGCATTGTCATACCTGCTGTTTTGTGATTGTGCATGTAATAATCCACTGCTATACACAGGAGAGGTATGAGTACTCGACCCTCTACACTTACACTGTACAAGGTATGATAATACGTAAGATGTCGTAGCTGCAGGGCATTATGAAGATGCCAGGGTTACAATGAAAAATGATCAATTTCCCCGATTATTACGAATTTTCATTTTAACTTAGAACTACAAGCAATAACCTCGTTATTCACACTACATGTGCTGCATATGCTATTTAACTTGTATTTGTGTTTGCAACTTGTACCATGTTACTGTTTATTTATGTATGTACCCTCCCTCCCTTCCCCCCCTTCCCCCCCCTAGTTTATTCTGTTCCCCCCCCCCCCCACTCCCCTCTCCCCCTTTTATAAAAAATTTTCAATAAAGACTTTTGGAAAACAATGAAAAATGATATTAACTTGCTCTCTGATGTTTTAGGCTATATGAGAATTAATTACGGACAAGTCTTTTTTAACTACAAGTCAAATTTTTAAATATCCAAATTTTTGTGAAACCGTGAATTTCAGGAAGTTCAACTCGATCTTTCCATGGATTGATCTGCTTATCTTTACTAGGAAGTAAAGGAATGTTCATTGTAATCATTGTAAAGACTATTACAAGGTAATCAATGGATGGATGTGTTCGTGTCATATGTACTAATAGATATATAAATAGTGCTAAACTAACCTTGGAATCATAATCTTAGAATTTATGATACACATAGTAAGTGCTACAAAGCTCTGAAATGTTTGAAAACATGTCTACTATTTGAATGTAACGAGATTATGATAAAGGACAAATATATTTGCAGAGTCTGGAATGCACATGTGGTTGAAATATATAAATATAGAAGATAAAAGCCACAATGTACTCTCAGGGAATTAAATATTCATGCATGTCAGTTTGGATGCTTGTCCAGTTAGATATTTATTTTTTCCGGTTCTTTCCATTTTTAGCTGATTAATTATTAAATATTGAATTATCTCACTAGAATTCCCTTCTGTAGGTTTGCATATGTCATGATAATATTTTATGTTTCTTGTGTAGTTTTCGATTTCCCCTTGAGTTAAAGCATTAGCTAATGTATTTCTGATGTAAGAAGTTTAGACATCAGCAAATACTTTGCATGATATTGCTTACGGCTGTGCGATAGTGTATAGACTCTACCTGCTTTCAGCTCAATAAGAACATATTAATAACTCTAAATCAATAGGATTTCAATAACAATGTGAATGTTATTATGGCTGCTGTCCTTATTTGTACCAGATTTTTTTTGCAAAAGAAAATGAACATAATATAACATTTTTTGCATGAAGTGGTAGGATGCCATCAATTCTAAGAGCTAGTAACTTCTGTTGAAAACATTATAGCTAAAGAAGTTCTTCCAGAATCTCTAAAAGGCATTTCACCTGAGTTGACATTGCATATGAAATAAACCTATTCAAATACATTGTGCTCTTATTGAAACGATATGGGTTGACTGCTGCTCTACTCCTCTACAACTGCACTAGTTATTATAATCAGTAAAGGAAATACTTAAAAAAGCACACAATTCTTGGTAATATTGCCTTAGCTAACCGATAAAGCATATTCAAAAATTTCACGTACATATACTTTAGGAAAGTATAATATATGTGATTCTATGACTAGTGCTAAGAGTTAATTATATTTATTCATCTTGATAAGTAGCTTATAATATGAATATTTCTGTAAAGTCAGTTGGTCACTCCGAAAAACATAAATAAAGTCACTTATTCATTCAAATAGTGTATTTAGTTTTCTTTAAAAAAAATCATACCTTTGGTCCAAATATCACTAATTTCATTACATTTAAAAATAATTTTATTATGACAGTTGAATGAAAATTTCAAGTCTGTGCACATTCATTTCAGATATCAGCATCCAGAATACACATAATGCAAAGATCTTCCAATAATTAAGCAAAGCAATACCGTGACCTACAAGTTCTTGTGAAATGCCGATTATGTTCGCAATCTCTCTTTGAGTCATATGACAATCATCCTGAATCAGTGTTTCAGCATTTTGCATGATTAACTCAGTGGTTGCTGTCACAGGATGTCCAACTCTTTCTTTGCCACGCAAGTCAGACTTTCGCTCTTCATCATCCTTAAGCTTACTGGCTCAATGACACACAATGCTCACATCAATACAATCACCATAAATGGCTTGCATTTTCTGATGAATTTCCTTAATGGTGACACCTTCTTTGTCAAGAATTTAATGACAACACATTGCTTAAATTGCATTGACCAAATGTCTGTGCAGGGTTCCATTCGTTACACTTTAACAACACAACCATTCCTTGCTAAAGCTTTCTGCCAACTGAAGGTCTAAAGTAGAATCTACTGAATAATTTAGTACCAGCTTCATACCAGTGCTGCCATCTTCTGAGGAGTTACAAAGCTGAAGGCATTACTTTTCATTCAACCCTTGTACATATTTGCTGCATTCAGTGCTGCACTGCACTTATATTCAAATCCATGGGGGGGCGGGGTGGTGACAGGTCCTCTTTAAGGTTTTCCTGTAGGCTGGTCAGTGTAGATTGTTAGGAAGTTTGAACACATAGTATTTGCTTCACTTTTTTTATTCTAAAATTTACAAGTTTACCTTGTCATTCGGGACTTGCAACACTGTTGCCATTAGAAGCAGATAATTATTTTGGATGCATCAGCCATTGATGTGAGGCAAGGAAAAGCTGTCACAATCTTTCATCCTGTATGGACGCATTGCCCCAAACTCCTTCTGTTACACTACTGTTTACACAATACATTGCCACAACTATCCTGTCAATAAGGACAATGTTCTTAGGGAACATCTCCCATTTTGCCTGCACCTGCTTATATTTATGAACAGCCTACGGCCTGTTGGAAAATTATAAACCAATGCACCATCCTTTTAATTTTGACCCCAATCATTTTTCTGACTGACTCAAAGTGGTATTTATATTTTCTTTGTTATTTGAATATGCTTTGGCTTGGGGCACACGAGTATAAGAAAAACATGATCCTATGATAAACACTCAAACATTCTTCTTGACCATCCATCCCACCTTTGAAAGGATGTTTGATGGAGCAGGTTGTGTACACTCAGCTGCAGTTGGTATACTCTGGCTTACACAGGGGACTTATTTTGTTAAAAATGTTGCTATCCAGTTCAGACTAGAGATGACCGAACTTTCCCTGAACATGTTTGCCGATTTCAAATTTGACACCAACATTGCAGATTTTGATCAGAATCAGAAACGAGAGCAATTTTTCAAAAATTGGCAAACATGGCTTTGATTGGGAAAAAAGTTTGAAATTGAAAATGGATCTAAAAGTTTCCCTATTTTTTTGGGAGCAAAACACTCTCCGGAAGACCTTAAGGCCAGAAACAGCACCTAACTTTACGGTTAGGAGTGTTCCAGACATCAGGTCTACCAGCGTGTATTAAGATATAGAATATTTTTGAGTTTTAAATGAATTTTTTAAGCTTCCTAGAGTTTGCAGTTCTTTTGACACCTTCAGAGTCTAATATTTGGAAACAGTATCAAATGTGGCAGCAGCTGTTAAGTTGAGGAAACTTAAAATGTTCCTTAAATATCCTTTTTAAAACAGCATTATTTTTGTATTTTTCTTATTTTATCTACTATTTTATTATTATATATGTGCGAGGCCACCTCTTCTACACTTATTTGCTAGTAATTCAGCAAAATGTGGCATAAGTATATTACTTTGTATGGATGGAATTTTACCTGACCGGTAATGAAAATACAGGGGAGCCCTTTTTTTAAATATTTCCTGAAACAAAAAAATTATGTGGAGCTTTGCCATATTTTGTGTTGCCAGCCAGGTAGAACAAGGCACCTGGGAGCTGGAATCCTCAGCGTGGGGAAGCTGAAGCCTTCTTATCCCCCACTGAAAATTGCATCCTGCAACCACCCCAGAAAATGGTGCATTCAGAGAAGTGCCATTTTCTGGCGGCGTATCCATTTCTTCCAGTTACCCTGGTGCCGAAGGCAAACTGGGTTATAAAGGGGTAATGCCAACTTTGTACTGGCAGCTGGAATCAAATCTGATGTTCCTTATGTCTGGTCAATGCCATTAAGAACCTCTAAGTAAATAGTAAATAATACACCACACAGTGACAAATAATTTATTTGGAAAAACAACACAATGACAATCCTCATTTCTATCTTTATTACTCCATTATAAACCCTCCACGATCCTCTACCATGTTCTCTCATAGCGGGACAGGAAACTGAATGATTCCGGCTACCGCTGTGAGCGAATTGACGTCACAGTTTATGTCACCTTTCAGCTACAGCTCTGAATTCAGATGACCTTTCCCACATCACCCTGCTTTGCTTTGGGTCCTGTAGGAAATGTCACTTGAGTTTAGAGTTGTAGCTGAACTCAGGTGACCCATACTGACTTATCCCACTGACAGAGGTAGCGGGAAATTAATCAGTTTCTGATCCTGCCATGAACAGACTTCAAAGAGAATCTGGAAAAGTTTATAGGGGAGTAATAAAGATGGAAACAAGGATTGATATTGTAATGTTTTTCCAAATAAATTACGTGTTTTTGTGTGGTATATTACACTGGGGAACAATTTGAAAAAAATTTTCTGTTGAGTTAGGTTTTTGAGCTCATTTATACTAAAATTGGCATGCTGATTCCAAAAATGTAGCCAGTTTTTTTCTAGCACGTCAAGTTTTTCCTCCACAACTTACCTGCCAGAGAAGCACAATTGCACTGATATCTGTAATAAGGCTTGTTATCTGATTACAATTCAACTCATATAGAGCTACGTGGCATATGATAGTGTTAAAAAACATATTTGTCATGCCTATTTCTTATATATTTCATTTTTTGTTCATATTTGTACTATTTAAAAAAAAAAAAAACACTTTTTAGGTACAGTAGTTTACATATTTTTGAGAAGACAAAAATCCTTGACATGATAGAGAAAAACTGAGATCATTTCTGGATTCAGCATCCAAAAATTAATTAAGAACAGTTGTCTGACCTAACTCCTAAAAAATTGTGTTCCCCAGTGTTATTTAGTATTTATTTAGAGGTTCTTAATGGCCAGGTTTAAAACTGGGCCAACATTTGGAACCACTGGCTTTGAGCCAACTACCAATATAAATCTGGCATTAACCCCTTTATTACCCAGTTTTCGCAGCATAGACAAGTGACTTCAGATGAGTGATGAGGCAAACTTTTTTATGAATGGTAAAGTTAACAAATAAAACCACAGCTATTAGTCTGACACTAACCCACAGTGGATAGATCCCTCGAAGACAATTGAAACACAAAACGTGATGGTATTTTGTGGTATATGGGGTACAAAGATAGTGGGGCCATTCTTCATCAAAGGAAACCTCAAATACACTGAATATCTAAATTATGCAGCAATTTTTGAGAGAGTTAATGAGATCTTCCACCTCTCCCCAAAATATCCAGACCGTAGGGCAGAACCACCACATATGCATCATCCAGCACGTGGATGAGAGTTGGGGGGAAGTAGATGCAATCTTCAAGGGGCACATATATGAATCCAACTGGATCTTTTTGATTTGCTCCAAGTGGTTAATACATGAAGAGGACTTTAGAATCCATCTAGTTGATGGTGTCCAATATACAATTGCCTCTATTTATGCACCTAAATTCTCACAGATTGGGTTCCTTAGATCCTTTCTTCAAAAATTGAAAGCCTTTGCTAAGGTTCTGAAGCTATTTGGAGGGGATTTTAACTTTCCGATGAATAGACCTCTAGCGTATGTGTAGTTTGAAAAAAAAATATTAATAACAGTGTCCTCTCAATTTAAAAAAAAATCTTGGCACTCAGAAGCGTTTATCTGTTGCTCTTTTTTATTGTAATAATTCTGATCAGTTTAGAAATGTCACAATAAAAAAACACAGCAACAGATAAACGCTTCCGAGTGCCAAGTATTTTTTTGAACAGTAATAAGGTGTGGGTACCTACTTGAGCACCACAAATGGCAAGTGCCATGTTATATAGTTCTTGAGTGTCCTCTCAGTGTCCGCTCAGATACATCACAGTGTCCTCTGGAAATGGTACGGAGATCGTGGTACAGGCATACACTGACTCTGGTGCCATTTTAATGATGTCACCATTTCTATTGCAGTGCACAGGCATCACCAGGAGTGAAATGGCGGTGAGGCATGATAATTAAATAAAGAAAGGAGGGGGCACAGCAAGAGGAGGTAGGAGGCAAAATCTATGTGGAAGACTGACCCACAATGTCCTGCCCCCTGCTGCACACATTAATCACCGCTATTCACATTTTCTTATCTTTGACAAATGTTATCTCTGCAATAGTACATCTAATCAGAAGACTGAAGGTATGGTTCATGTCACCATCCTAACACCTGAATGGTGCTGCTTTTACCTTAAACCCTCAAATCATGGTGCTTAGTTCCCTTTAAACATTGACAAATTCCTCAGGCTAGATGGAATTGATTCATGGAAATTGCGGGAATTGAGCTTAGTAATGGACAAACAGCCCTATCTCATCGTAGACTCTCTTGTAAAAGAGTTGGTGCCTCAGGATTGGCGAATAGCTGACGTGATACCAATATTTAAGAAAAGTAAAAAGGTAGATCCAGGCAACTACCATGCGGTAAGTATAACATTAGTGGTGTGCAAAGTTTTTGAGGGCATTTTAAGAGATGACAGACAAAAATTTATTCTAGTGAATAAAATAATAACTGATAACCAGCGTGAATTAATTAAAGATAACTCATGCCCAGCTACCATTTTGGGTTTCTATGAGTAGGTCAGTGCAAATGTGGATTTTTGTAATGAAGCTGATGTGATTTTTCTGGGCTTTTCAAAAGCATTTGATACTTACTACATAACAGCATTAAACTGAAGTTTAAGAAGCAGAGACTAGGGGAAACTGTATGCAGGTGGGTAAGGAATTAGGTAAGAGATAGGAAACAAAGAGTCATTGTAAATGGTACATTCTATAAATGGGCTAAAGCCAGCAGTGGGGTATCACAGTGATGTGTGCTGGGAACAATTATTTTTAATCTCTTTATTAATGACTTTGTGAGTAAAATGTGTCTTTGCCGATGACTCTAAACTATGTAGGATATTAGAAAATGACTTTGACGGTACAATGTTGCAAAATATACTGGATAAGATGTCTGAATGGGCAGACACTTGGCAAATGAGATTTAATGTTGATAAATGTAGAGTAATGAATCTAGGAAGGATTAATCCTTTGAATGCATATACATTAAATGGAAGTAAACTCGGCACTAAAGAACAGGAGAAAGGCTTGGGTATTCTGGTTACAAGTGAACTGAGCAGCAGTACTCAATATCAAGCAGCAGCGGCAAAAGCAAACAAGATTTTAGGGTCTATATAAATAGAGATAAAATCATGGGATCCCAACATGTGGTTACCCCTCTAAAAATCACTTGTAAGACCACATCTAGAATTTGGATCTGGATTTGGGCTCCACAATTTAAAAAGTTCAAAGACAGGCAAATAGACTATTACAAGGGATGATAGGCCTTCCATATGACGAGAGGCTAGAAAGGTTGGGCTTGTTTAGCTTAGAAAAAAAGAGATCTCAGAGATCTCATTTATGTGTATAAATACATGTGGGTTCAATACAAAGGACTGGCACATGACTTATTCCTTTCAAACAAAATACTAAGGACCAGGTGCACTCAATGCGAGTGGAAGAAAGGCAGTTCCAGAAGCTAAATAGAAAAGGATTCTTTACAGTTAGAGCAGTCAGACTATGCAATGCCCTACCACAAAAGATAGTAATGGCAGAAACTTTAAAGGTACCGTCATATGCCGCGATATAGTACACGATATTGCTGTCAATTCGCGAATTCTGAGATGTCGAAACCACATCGCAAGTGCATTGTGGCTTGTGACAGGGCAATCTTACGGTGAGAAATGGCTGGTGGCTTGGCATCTGATTGCACTGCACTGCTGTAAAATCAGCACTGCACTGCTGTAAAATCGGCCACGATATAGTACACGATATCGCTGTCAATTTGCGAATTCTGCGATGTCGAAACCACATCGCAAGTGCATTGTGGCTTGTGACAGGGTAATCGTATGGCGAGAAATCGCTGGTGGCGCATCGCCTGATTGCACTGCACTGCTGTAAAATCAGCACTGCACTGCTGTAAAATCAGCCATGATATAGTCCACGATATCACTGTCAATTCGTGAATTCTGCGACGTCGAAACCACATCGCAAGTGCATTGTGGCTTATGACAGGGCAATTTTACAGCGAGAAATTGCTGGTGGCACGTCGCCTGATTGCACTGCACTGCTGTAAAATCAGGTGATGTCCACCTCGCGATTTCAGTGGGTCATGCCATGTGACATGGCGATAGCGACAAAGAAAGCGATTTCAGAGATCCTGAAATCAATCCTGTAGGCGTGCCTGAGCGTGCTGTTTTCTGAGTCCGTCTGCGACGATTGATGGCTTGGTGGTAACGCAGTAGTGTAGGCCAATTGGAGTGGTGAAACACACTCTGGCATGCCTATCTCCTCGCTGTGGTCAAATACTACGTCCACATCGCTGATGTGGTTGTGGAGTGTGACACGGTGATGTGGAAAGACAAGATCGCTTCCGGTCATGGTCAGGTGATTTCTGAAACGCCTGATCGCCGGAGGTTGCACGCGACATCGCTACATGTGACATCTCCAAAGCGATCTGAGGAGAGTGCCAAAAACGTGCGCGCTCACGTCAAATCGCGGGAGATATCACAACAATATCGTGGCGTGTGACGGTACCTTAACTGTTTTTAGAAAAGAGCTGGATGATTTCCTCAGTGCACATAATATTGTCGGCTATTAACGACATAGTGACAAACACAAATATGGAGGAAGTTTGAACTTTATTAACTTTGGTCCTTTTTTCAACCTACTTTAATGTAACAAGATAACTATGTTATTAAAGTTTGAATTTTTAATATAGAAAATGCAGTGCTTACAAAAAAGATATAGACAAAAAAGTAAACCAAATGAGCAAAATAGTTACAAAATTATAAAGGAGAAACAATATAGAAACTTTAATGTTTCCATCTAAAGTTATTCTTCTTTTTACCTTAGGATAATGGAAAGAATTATGGATAACATCCAGCTGAAGCTTACCTCCACATGTCAACACGTTCCCAGAACCACCCACAAGGGGGTGAGAAGGTAAGAGTATTTTTTTCATAGTTGGTATTTATTTTTTTAAGTATTTTGATAATCTTCAAGTCAAACAAAAATACTCCTTGCAACATAAATAAAGTACAATTAATCATAAAACAAAATATATATACTGGTTGTGAATCCAGCCTTACAATTTCCATTCCATCAATGAATAGTTTAAGGTCCTATTGAATTACTACTTCACACTTTGTAGGCGAAAAAAAATACAGGGCATCATTTTCAGGGATATAAATTACCGTATTTTTTGCTTTTTAAGACGCACTTTTGTTTCCCCCAAACATTGGGGGGAAACGGGGGTGCGTCTTAAAAAGAGAATGTAAAAAAAAAAAAATATGTAAAATTTAAAATTACACATTACCGGGCCCGGGGGGTGCGGGTGCCAAGCGGGGTGCTGGGGGCACGTTCCGGAGGGTGAGGGGCACGGGTAGATGCGGGTGAGTACCGGCAGCAGTGAACGCTGGGCGCCGTCATGTTTTTTTGTGGGCGGTTGCATTCAATATGTGCAGCCGGCCAGTAGAGGTAGACACTGCAAATTGGCCGCGGGTCTCCTCTATGGCCGCGGCCATTTTGTTGAAGTCTGTGCTGCCTGCTATACATAGTGAATGCATCCGCCCAGAAATAAACATGGCGGCACCCAGCGCTCACTGCTGCCGGTACTCACCCGCATCTACGGCCATACACCCGTGCCCCTCACCCTCTGGAACCTGCCACCGGCACCCCTGCTCAGCAGCCACAATTCCACAATAGGTAAAGCCATATATAGGGAATGGGGGCATATAAAAAAGATGGGGGCACTTAACAGGATGAGGGCATATATATACAGGATAGGGATGGGATGGGGATGGGGGCATATACATAGGATGGGCGGACATATTTTCAGGATAGGGCACATGTACAGGATGGAGAACATTTAGATAATATGGGGGAATGTATATTCCAGGATGGGGACATATATACAGGATGGTGACATCTATACCAGGATGAGGGACATCTATACCAGGATGAGCGATATATGTAGCAGGATGGGGGCATATATACCAGGATGGTGACATGTATGCCAGGATAAGGGACGTATATACCAGAATGGGGGGACATATATTCCGGGATACCAGGATGGGGGGGTTTATGTACCACGATGAGGGACATTTATACTGATTATAAGACAGACACTGGCATTATAAGACGGACCCCATTTAACATTAAAAATTATTTTTTTTCTCTTTTCCTTCACCAAATTTGGGGGTGCGTCTTATAATCAGGTGCGTCTTATAAAGCGAAAAATACGGTATATTCAAAATGCTCCGAATAACAAAACCTTTCATTAATATTATATTTAGCAGGCTTGTGCCTATCTCTCTACTTACTAGAAATCATTATCACAATAGAATGATCCATAGAAACATTAGAAAAGCAATGTACGTAGATTAGCTTGAGTGTTGTAAGTGAAGCACAAAGAAAAACACATCAGATTCTTATGTGCTTTAAAAGTCTTTTTTTCAGCCAAGGATCTTAAGTTGACATCTCTCTAAATCCTTTCCTGACTTTTTGATCAATAATTAATCAATTTGCTGTCTGGAGTACTAACTGTGAAACACATAATATGTTAGTGAAGACATTCAGCCATTTTTTTTCTAACTACTTTTAAACTGTACTTTTCATGCCAACATTGTTATGCACCTAAAAGGAGTTTTTAAAATATATTAAATCAACTCCCTGTGTTTTGTAGCAAGGTATTTAAAGTGATTGTCTGACACCTAACAGAATTTAATATGATTTTCTATCTGTTTAATGTAAAAAAACAAAATACTTTACTATATACTTTTTAAAAAAAAAATCATACCATACCAGCTCTACTTTAAATTCTTATCTGTGCTTTTTTCATTTAATTCTGATAACATTCCCTTTAAGTACTGCCATGACTATGACCAGGCCTGTATAATCGCCAGATCACGCGTAGCGCTACCATTTTGCTCTGACTAGCATACAGACAGTACTCCGCTCAATTGAGAGATAGTGTGACTTTTCAAACAGGTTTTGTTGGCGTACTTTGTGTATCTAGTCCTACCCTGAGATGTATAGTCTGCTGAGGTGTGTATCTAGTCCTAGAGCTGTATGATACAGCTTTCTAATCCTAGAGCCTTGTGATACAGTCTGCTCAGTTGCATGTCTAGTCTTACAATGTGTGGTACAGTCTTCTAAGCCATGTATCTATTAATTGAGCTATGGGATATAGTGTGCTGAGCTTTGTATTAAAGCTTAGAGCTTTGTGATACAGTCTGCTGAGATGCATATCTATACCTACCTTGTGTGGTACAGTCTGATGAGATGTATATCTAATCTTAACCTTTATAGTACAGTTTGTTGAGATTTGTATCTAATCATACCCTGTTTGGTATAGTTTGCTGACCTTTGTATCTAATTCTACTCTGTGTGGTAAACTCTGCTGAATTGCATATCTAATCCTAGAGTTGTGTGATACAGATTGCTGGGCTTTGTATCTAGTCCTACCCTGAATGGTAAAGTCTGATGAGCTGTGTATTTAATTCTTCCCTGTGTGGTAGAGTCTGCTGATCATATCTTATTCTAGAGCTGTGTATAAACAGTCTACTGAGTGGCATATCTATTTCTGTCATATTTGATAGTGTCTGCTGAGCCATGCATCTAATCTGTTGGGCACTCTGTATACAGGCCATGTAATACTGTGCACTTTTTGGGGGTGAAAAAAGTTACATAAGTATTAGTGATGGGCGAGCAGTAAAATGCATGGGTGCTCGATGCTCGGGTTGAGCATATTGACATGCTCGGGTCCTCAACCCGAGCGCCGAGGCCAATGTTCACTTATTGGGAAACTCGAGCATTTTGCTGGAGGCACTACCGGAGGTCTACAGAAAGCATAAAAATGTCACAAATGTATAAGAACAGTTCTACAATTACATGGAAACAGCATTTGAAGACCCCTGTAAGCATTTATGACTCCCAAGTCACTGCTGTGAACAATGTTACGCCACTCTTACTGTTTTTAGCAGGATTGTTTGCTGTTGCTGTCCATGGTGCTGAACTTGCATTACAGGATTTTCGAGTATGCTCAGGTCTGGGAATATTAGATGTGATATTTGAAAAAACATAGTGCCGTATTTAGCTGGGTTTAATAAAACCAGGCAAAGTGCAAGGAAAGCACTAATTACAGTGCTTTCCTTGCACTTTGCCGTCATTAGAAAAACCTAGTAGGTATAGATAAAGCCAGAAGTAAATGTGAATTTATATCTCAGTGTAGCTGTTGATTAAGAGAAAAAACAGGAAAAAGATATGTGTTTACCTTATGTCATTATAACTTGGAATACACCGAGGAGTACACTCCCTATGTAGTATGTCCTAAGCTTTAAGCCCCCATCACACTAAGCAAGATCGCTAGGGAGATCACTGCTGAGTCACAAGTTTTGTGACGTAACAACAACCTCAGCAGCGATCTCGCTACGTTTGACACGTAGCAGCGACCAGGCCCCGGCTGTGAGATCGCTGATCGTTACAAACTGTTCTGGGCCATTTATTGGTCATCGCGCTCCCGCTGGGCAACATTCATCGCTGTGTTTGACAGGGACAACGACTAACGATCTCGATACTATGCTTGAGAGTGACAGGTTGCCAACGACCGCCGTATCATCCTTGCGTCGCTGATGAGGTCTAACTGTTTGACATCTCACTTTTGACCACGTAGCGATGCACCAGCGATCCCTACTAGGTCGTATTGTTGTTGGGATCGCTGGAGCATCACCAAGTGTGACGGTACCCTTAGATAAATATGTGTTTTCTGTAGAGACACAGTATGAACACCATATAATTAGACAGGTGCAAATGGTATACTTAGTTTATATATGTCTGAATAGGCGTACTCTGGTGCATTGGTACTTTTTGTTTCGTGTTATATTACTATATACTATTGTAAGTGGCATGACTTGGTATTCACAGATTTAAGTTTAATAATAAGTACAGTATGTTGCAATGAACTAATGTGACATATGAGCTTTTAACATTTCCTCTCGTTTTCTCTCTCCTTTTACAGAGAATCTCTGAGTCATAGCACAATGAGACTACCTTTCTGCATCAGCTGTTTTCATCACCTGTTTTCATACACAGTGCTTATTAGCACTGACAGACCATGTACAGCGCTTTTCAGCGCTTTAAGACCCCCCTGTACTCATATAGCACTTTTCAGCAATCATCTTCTCAGCAAAAAGCGCTACAGCCGAGCACAATACTTTCCTACTTCTGCCATGTAAGCGCAGAGAGTAATCATGTGACTGCAAGCGCTGAAGTGCCACTTGCATTCCATTATGCACTCCACTGACACTTTCGGGCGCCAATCCGCATGTGTGCGCTTGAATCACGTGACTGCTAACTTCCTCCTGATGCCGCACGGCCAGAAACAGCATCATTACCCCTCCTCCTTGCACATGAGCAGCGCTACAAGGGAATAAAGGCCTGGGGGGCCCACATCACTCCCCCTGCTCCACAACAAATGCAGCAGGTCACTCAGGACTCACTTGGGCACTCTTTCATAGCTCCTTATGCTCACTTCATTGCAACCCACCATTATCTTATTGTATCTTACTACATAGGACCATTACCTAAGGGCAGCAGTGCAAGACCCTGATTCACAATAAGGTACGCTGCCTCTACTCCTAATGTACTTTTCACTAGATACACCATCTCTAATCACTGTCTTGTCCCCCTATATTAGGTGCAAAGGACCAGCACTATATCTAACAAACCCACTCAAGAGAAAGATAACCTATGCACCAGAGTATGTCTATTCTGACATATATAAGCTAAGCATTCCATTTGCACCTCTCTAATTATATGGTGTTTATACTGTGTCCCTACAGAAAACACATATTGATCTAAAGCTTAGGACATACTACACAGGGAGTGTGTAATAGGTAACTTTACTCACTGCAAACATTTTAAAAATTTCACACTGTCACACTTTTAAAATTTCATCAATAAATAATGTTAAAAATGTTTACAAATTTCTTATATCATTTTACATAGAATCTAATAATAATGCATTATATCATATTTTATCCTATCATATTCTGATTGTCATGATATATGTGTGGCGCCCCTGCGCGTATGCGCCACAGAATGGTATTGCATTTAATATTTATATGTAATATTATTGTAAGTTGCTAGGTTAGGATTTCAATCTTATGGAGTCTATTTTTAGCACTCACTTAGGACCACACCACTTAGAGTAGGGGGAACTGGTAATATGGTAGGTTCCACAGGTGGGGGCGGAGCTTAGGATAGAGCAGAGTGACAGTTGAGAATTTACCTCAGTCGGTGCTGGGAAGGCAGACTGAGTGGTCAGGCCTGGCAGCCCAGCTGAGTGGAGGGTACCCCATCTTTATGTGGGGGCCCAGGACAGATGGCAACGGACCAGGACTGGTAGGAGCCAGCTGGTCATGTTGAGGGAACACCGGTGACACGGACTACCGAGGCAGCCAGGAGTTCATCCCTGACTGCAAAGCCGACGAGCTGCAGGCCCAACAGAACCGGGTTGCTGACAGCCCCACAAAGGTACCTCACCCCTCATGCCCAAAAGACGGTCCTACACTAGTGAGGAAAGACTGAAACCCGGTGTCAGGTGGGAAACTTGTGCATTCCTGCTGTTCCCATTTGGACCAGTATAAGTCAAGCTAAGCCTACTAGACACAGACTGCAGGACTGGCGGGTGAGCTCTTCAAAGGTGGGAAAGACTGAGAGATCTAGTGAAAGTAGAAACCCTGAAAGACAGAGAGAGAACATCTAAAGACTCCTTAAGAGAAATCCTGAGTTGGTAACAACACCATAAACCAAACTGTACCGTTGTACTGTTATGCCATCAGCCGGTACCGAGTAAAGCAAAGTTAAACTGGAAATGGTTTCTGTTATTCTTCCTGCCGCAGCTCAAAGGACTTAACATCATCAACATCAACAGCAGAGGGGTAAGAACTGCACCACATTTCCATCACTGTCCTCCCTCACCATCTCACCACAGCTGCCCTGAGGTAAAGCTCCACCTGTGGGGAGCTGTACCACACACTGTTGCCCCCTCCATCACCTCAGCGGCCAGCTGGCAGCGCTGGTACCACCTTACCGGACTCTACAGGTGGCGTCACGTTCCCCTGTAAATAACCCCTTTCACCCCCACCGTTTTACCATCAACACCTGGTATAATTGTTCGCCAGGGCACGGCACCGGGGATACCGACCATCCGTGACATCCCACACAGAAGCCCCGGTGACCGAGTCCCTCACGCACCCCAGCTCTGGTTGAAACAAATTGGCGTCACGAACAGGATGAACCAGCCTGGTATTTACCAGGTGAAGTGTGCCTAAGGACTTTATTATTGACTAACTGTGTGGATTATAAAAACTGATCCGAGCCGCCATTACACCGCCTCACAAATTCAAACTGCATCACTACAGCAGGAGAAAGAGCGGGAAGATAAGCCACGCCCCCTCCGCTCTGCCGAGGAGTGACGAAGGTAGTGGCGGGCTCCGGAAAAGCCCGAAAGGCTTGCCCATAAGAACTTTGTGGTGGGCGGGCTTAAAAGTGCATAAACAACTATGTGCCAGCCCAGGGGCGTGCCTCGGCCCCTCAGCAGACATGGGCCATTCAAGAGGCGTCAAAAAGTCTCCCCGCCCCCATTGCTCTCAATCAACCAAGGGGGCGGGTCGAGCACCGTAACGGAAGATCCAGCAAGCATGGAGCCCGGAAGAGAGGAGACTGCCGAATCGGGAAGCCTTATCCAGTTCTCCGCAGAGCCCAACCTGACTGGGGAGGAGGACCAAGAGGAAGGAACAGCCGGCGGCGCAGAGGAGGCCGGGCCCTGCGAGCTATGGAGGTTCGCGGTACCAGCACCAACAACAACGGTCAGAGGAAGGAGAGCAGCGTCCTGCACCGATAACAGCGGACATACATGGCAATCGATAGGCCGTCCCTGGTTTACCCACCTTGAACCCGACGATGAGGCTGAACGACATCGACGACGCGAGGCCTGGTATGCAAATGAACTTGAGACCTGCCAAGCTCGCGTCAGGGCTCGTAATCAGCCCCACTGCCCCTAGACCAATGTAAACGGGGGTGTGGTCACTATTTTCAATCTTAGTACCCGGTACGGGTTTGCCAAGGAGGAGGGCCTTTATCAGGAAGTCCATGTCGGTCGGAGGAATGTAGAAGAACACCTACTGCAGGGCCACCCGGACCTATCAATAAAGAGTTAACCCGGTATTGCACTGTTCAAAGTATGAGCAGAATTTGTTTCAATGCACGTTTTTGCATTATCCTGTTTTTTTTTCTTACAGCACATGATGGACAATAATCAGAAATGTATTACCTGGTCCCAGTTGGGCCAATAAGGACTAGATTATAGTCAAAGTTTGATGCAACGTTATAAGCAGTGAGCCTCCCGCAAGGGAAGAAAAGAAGCAATATTATTGTTAATACCTGTTAAAATTTAAATATGTTTCCAATAGTTTTGAACTAAGGGTGGAGGAACTGGACTAGCCCCCATGCATACTAAGTTAGGAAAAGAAAGTGCCTGGGGGTGGTTTAAGTAGAGCCAGGCCTCCTAAGCAGATACACCCTAAATGTTCAATGTTATATGTAAAATGCATTTTATTTCAGGTTTGGCTTGACACCCGCGGACGGGTGTGTTTCACCAAGGGGGTGTGGCGCCCCTGCGCGTATGCGCCACAGAATGGTATTGCATTTAATATTTATATGTAATATTATTGTAAGTTGCTAGGTTAGGATTTCAATCTTATGGAGTCTATGTTTAGCACTCACTTAGGACCGCACCACTTAGAGTAGGGGGAACTGGTAATATGGTAGGTTCCACAGGTGGGGGAGGAGCTTAGGATAGAGCAGAGTGACAGTTGAGAATTTACCTCAGTCGGTGCTGGGAAGGCAGACAGAGTGGTCAGGCCTGGCAGCCCAGCTGAGTGGAGGGTACCCCATCTTTATGTGGGGGCCCAGGATAGATGGCAACGGACCAGGACTGGTAGGAGCCAGCTGGTCATGTTGAGGGGACACCGGTGACACGGACTACCGAGGCAGCCAGGAGTTCATCCCTGACTGCAAAGCCGACGAGCTGCAGGCCCAACAGAACCGGGTTGCTGACAGCCCCACAAAGGTACCTCACCCCTCATGCCCAAAAGACGGTCCTACACTAGTGAGGAAAGACTGAAACCCGGTGTCAGGTGGGAAACTTGTGCGTTCCTGCTGTTCCCATTTGGACCGGTATAAGTCAAGCCAAGCCTACTAGACACAGACTGCAGGACTGACGGGTGAGCTCTTCAAAGGTGGGAAAGACTGAGAGATCTAGTGAAAGTAGAAACCCTGAAAGACAGAGAGAGAACATCTAAAGACTCCTTAAGAGAAATCCTGAGTTGGTAACAACACCCTAAACCAAACTGTACCGTGTATTGTTATGCCAACAGCCGGTACCGAGTAAAGCAAAGTTAAACTGGAAATGGTTTCTGTTATTCTTCCTGCCGCGGCTCAAAGGACTTAACATCATCAACATCAACAGCAGAGGGGTAAGAACTGCACCACATTTCCATCACTGTCCTCCCTCACCGTCTCACCACAGCTGCTCTGAGGTAAAGCTCCACCTGTGGGGAGCTGTACCACACACTGCTGCCCCCTCCATCACCTCAGCGGCCAGCTGGCAGCGCAGGTACCACCTTACCGGACTCTACAGGTGGTGTCACGTTCCCCTGTAAATAACCCCTTTCACCCCCACCGTTTTACCATCAACACCTGGTATAATTGTTCGCCAGGGCACGGCACCGGGGATACCGACCATCCGTGACATCCCACACAGAAGCCCCGGTGACCGAGTCCCTCAGGCACCCCAGCTCTGGTTGAAACAAATGCCTTTTCCCTGTCCGGTATTTCTGTATACTATGCCATTTGATGCGTGCAACCTCTCTCCATTTTCTATTAGATGTATACTATGCAATTTTTTGTGCTATAATTTAACATGTCTCCTTCCCCCAAGAAGTGTATTCCTGGATTGTAATGTAGTTAAGCCTTGGTCAACAGCTAGTGAAGGATCAGCCATTCTTCCTCCAGCAGGTGGCTAGTCCAATCCACATACTACCAGACACACTGGAGCTAGAGTCTCTGATGGAGCAGACCATTCAGTAGTGGGTCTGAGCCCTACACCCCTTCGCATGGGCTGATCCAGGAGCCCAGACAATACATTCATGTTTTAGGATTAGATGTGAGTCGAGCGTGGAAGTGACTGGAGCGAGACTTGAGCTGAGGCCAGATCTCGTCGTCCTTGGGATTGTGTTGGATCCATTAGACTCTTGTAAGGACTATTGCTTTTGTTTATCTGGCACAAGGAGGTGCCCCGGATCTGTTTCCTTTGTTTGGACTCATTGTGGACTCTGCAGATTTACCTTTGTGTGTTGTTCCAAATTTCTTGTATAATATACCTCCTTGGATTGATCATTGTCCGGGTGTCTCTTCCTGCTCTGTTGCACACCCCGTCACACTCCTGTTATTTGATTGTAGCTTGATGATTTTAGTGTATTCTTCCTTTATATGGGTGTTGCTTTTCACATCTAGGACACATAAATAATAATACTTTAATTATACATTAGTTCACTGCCCTGTTTTTAAGCTGGTATATTTGTTTACACAATACCATTAGTGTTAATGAAGTTTGTCCTCTCTTTCTTGTGTAGTGCTCCTGGGATTTTCTTATGGGATAATGAATGATTTTAATTATCTCATCATTTTATTTTATCCTTTCCTTTTTCCTTTTGACACCACCTGTACCTTACCTTCTAGTTAAATCTGGTTTGTTGTCCTGTTTTTTGATTTGCCTATGTCTGTCCTTTATTGATTTCTGTAAATTGCAAGGTTGATATTGTTTAATCCCTCTTTGATATTCTTTCCTATTTGTTTTAATAATTTTTTTCTAATTACCTTTTCTATTCAGTCCTTGGGATTGTCTTCTCACTTGCTATGTGGTCTTCTAATTCTATATCTGTGAGATCAGGTGGTTGTAGTAAATTACTGCTCTTTATATCCTCCCAGTATTTCCTTTTCTCTATGTTTTGTATTTACTTGTTGAATCTAACTCTGGTCCCTCCTCTACCCTTGGTTTTCACTGTGTGCTCTTTCAGGTTACAATAGGCTCCTGCCTCTGTCTTCACTGTAAAGTGAATCAGTGTTATAATGAGTCACAGTGTCTGTATGTTTCTGCACACTATATTGGTGTGCCAGTGATGTTATGGTGGGGTCTTACTTGTTTTGATGTGACTTGGGGGTCCTGGGATTGCTGCCAGGTTGTACTGTCCTCCAGTTTGTTGTCTGCGTCTCTCCCATGCTCCTCTGCTCCAGTCTCCACGTGTGCTGCAGCTCAGTGCTGACGTTTCTGGGTTGCAGCTGGGAGCTGCGCTCATGTGCCTCCTACGACTGCTATCATTAAACATGCACACAGGTAAGGTTTACATAGGGTGCCAGACATAGAGATACAATTGTGCCCAAAAGTATTGACACCCCTGCAATTCTGTTAGATAATACTCAGTTTCTTCCTGAAAATGATTGCAATCACAAATTCTTTGGTATTATTATCTTCATTTAATTTGTCCTCAATGAAAATACACAAAAAGAATTGTCCTAAAGCCAAATTGGATATAATTCCACACCAAACATAAAAAAGGGGGTGGACAAAAGTATTGGAACTGTTATGCTTCTCTAATTTGTGTAATTAACAGCACCTGTAACTTACCTGTGGCACCTAACAGGTGTTGGCAATAACTAAATCACAGTTGCAGCCAGTTGACATGGATTAAAGTTCACTCAACCTCTGTCCTGTGTCCTTGTGTGTACCACATTGAGCATGGAGAAAAGAAAGAAGACCAAAGAACTGTCTGAGGACTTGAGAAACCAAATTGTGAGGAAGAATGAGCAATCTCAAGGCTACAAGTCCATCTCCAAAGACCTGAATTTTCCTGTGTCTACCGTGCGCAGTGTCATCAAGAAGTTTAAAGCCCATGGCACTGTGGCTAACCTCCCTAGATGTGGACGAAAAAGAAAAATTGACTAGAGATTTCAATGCAAGATTGTGCGGATGGTGGATAAAGAACCTCGACTAACATCCAAACAAGTTCAAGCTGCCCTGCAGTCCGAGGGTACAAAAGTGTCAACCTGTACTATCTGTCGGCGTCTGAATGAAAAGGGACTGTATGGTAGGATACCCAGGAAGACCCCACTTCTTCCCCCGAGACATAAAAAAGCCAGGCTGGAGTTTGCCAAAACTTACCTGAGAAAGCCTAAAATGTTTTGGAAGAATGTTCTCTGGTCAGATGAGACAAAAGTAGAGCTTTTTGGGCAAAGGCATCAACATAGAGTATACAGGAGAAAAAAGAGGCATTCAAAGAAAAGAACACGGTCCCTACAGTCAAACATGGCGGAGGTTCCCTTGTGTTTGGGGTTGCTTTGATGCCTCTGGCACTGGACTGCTTGACAATGTGCATGGCATTATGAAATCAGAAGACTACCAATAAATTTTGCAGCATAATGTAGGGCCCAGTGTGAGAAAACTGGGTCTCCCTCAGACGTCATGGGTCTTCCAGCAGGACAATGACCCAAAACACACTTCAAAAAGCACTAGAAGCACTCATGCATCCAAGGACCCCTACTACTGCCTACTGTTCCCTGCTTGTGCCCTTCAGTCATCAGATTCCAGCGAGTATTCCTCCAGCATTGTAACAGTTCAAAAGTTCAAGTTGTCATTTACTTAAATGTAGTTTGTGGTTCTGGGTCAAGTTCTGGTACAGAGCCAAACTCTTTACTGTAGTTCCGCTGAATCCAGTGAACCTCTACAAGTCCGCTTATCCCTAGAAAAGTGACATTTCAGCAGGAGAGCACTCTCTTATTGACTTGAGAAATGACAAGCTGGCAAAAAATCTCTCCTGCCGGCTTGTCGCTTCTTTTTGTAACAAGAAAGGAAATGTACTGTCAATGTGCAATGAAAGTAACAAAACAGCCAGCATAGGATGTTTACTCAGCATACATCGGTAGTGACAACTTTCGAATGATATTAACCTGCAGATTAACTCCTATCTACAGGTTTATAGCATTTTTTTTATATGACAGGTTCCCTTTAATTGGCCCTGGAACATATTTGAGGTATTCTTTTTATTTTACTTATGGAAAAGTTACATGTTATCTTATTTTGGGACTCCTTTCAGTTATGTGGGTTTACACAAGTAGGATGGATTAAGTGGGAATATGGATTTGTTAACACAGATTGACATATGGCACAATACGGCTGCTAATCAGTAAACCTTTACTAATGGTCAATTTTCTGAATGCCGACCAAAGTAAAGGATATGCATGAATGATCTGCAGTATAGTTGATTTTTCAGTGTACATAAGCTGTCATTGCTCTCAAAAATGCAATGGTGATGATGCACTACCGAGAAAGATGATTTTTAATTCTTGATGAAAGATAATTTCACATGACGAAAGCGCATTTTGATCATTCATTGGGTGATCGCCCTCTTGTTTTCATGGCAAGATAATCGTGAAATAAATGTTTTTACAAATGCCCATTCCTGATTATTTTGCAACCTAAATGTCCTTTAATTTTTTTTTTTGAGAAGTATATCTCATTTAAAATCATCTCAACATAAGGATGAGCAATTGTTCCCATTGTTTGTTCAATGGTCCTCTTAATGCATATACATATACAGAAGGTTCCTTTGAAAACAGCTTCTAAGCTGCTTCACTTGTTTGTCAAAAAGACAAATGAAATGACATAGGTCAATTTTTGTTATTATTTTGCTTTTGGCTGATTTAAACTTGATTGGTCACAGACAGTTTGTAGAAAAGAATGTTGTAATTACGAAAGCTAGGAGTGACTCATTTTAAATTAGAAGTAATCAAAAGCCAAATAATATTTATATTGAAAACTCTTATGCCTATTATCTCAAAACAATTATTTTGATTCTGGATTGTTGCCTTTAGCATATTAATTGTCGTATGTTGTGTGTCTTCTATTCCATCTATCTTTGATTTACTTCTATGAAAGGAAAAACTGCTGCTGTGTTTATATTAAGTTGAATTTTGCTATTACTTTATTGTTTTGTTTGCTCTTCTTTAACACATTCTCAGTTATGATGATGTGGATTATCATTGTTATTACTATAATTATCACCAACGGTGATCACTATACATCAAGTTGAATATGTGTTCAGTCGTCCATTTGTGTGGAAATCTAACTCCCACATGTCCAAGTAAAAAACACCTGGATTGTATTGCCTTTTCATGAACAATCATATACAACCAGCCTCAATGGAATAAACTGTATTTAGCCTACATAATTTATGTGAAAAAAGCCGTCATTGCCAGGGTTGGCCACAAAATGCAGATTTACCAAACAAAATATTGTAATTTTGTGTATCAAGTTTTGCCATGTCTCACATTCTTTCTCATTTTTTGTAAAATTACATTTTACCGTGCCTGCATATTAGGTGACTTTTCCTTGTTGCAGTGCGCACAGGAACTGCACAGAGCACAAAATGATCCCCAGACTTAGAAATCTGACAGTTTTCAAAAGCAAAGGCCATGTCCACACACCTGCGCTCTAAGTATTTAGTGCTTCTGCGCTAAATACTTAGGTATTGTGAGAGAAGCGCAGGTGCGTGTGTGCCGGCGCTTCCTGGAAACGCCGTCCCTGGCTACCCGATGTGTACCGTGGTAACCAGTTCACAAACAAGGTTGCCTAGTGTCCGCTTTCCCAGAGCGGACAGGGAAATGCTGCAAGCAGCATTTCCCTGTGCGCTCGGCATAAGCATTCACTATGCAGCCTGCAGTGTGAACTGGTTACCACGATACACATCGGGTAACCAGGGACAGCGTTTCCAGGAAGTGGCGGCACACACGCACCTGCGCTTCTCTCACAATACCTAAGTATTTAGCGCAGAAGCGCTAAATACTTAGAGCGCAGGTGTGTGAACATGGCCACCGACTCCCAAATGCTAAAATTTAAACACAAGAGTTTACTTGTCAAATGTACACTTTGTGTAAAAATATTTTTGAGCCCTCTTCATTGCTCCAATCTTCTAATATTAGATGCATACACATGCCATATGAATACAGCAGCTGGTACTGTGTACTTGCTTGTGGCAAGCTATTCTTCCTACCTTTTCTGGTCTCATCCTATTTAGTAAAGGCACACTGATTTTTTATTTATATATTTATTTATTTTTTAAGAGAAAGAAAAATGACATAATCCTGAAACTTTAACACAAGTGTTCACACACTTAAGTGTGCGTGGTCTTTTGAAGGGAGTCTGTCGGGTTAAAAATCCATATGTAACACTGTTGCTGTGCTGAACTCCTTGCTTTGGGAGCACCTGTGATTCTGGATCCGTGGGTGGAGGTAGGGGCCCTCAGCCTAGGACTATTCAGGAGCTCAGGAAAACAGGGTGGAGAATCAGACCTCCTCACCATCAGAGGTACCTTCGAGAGCAGCGCGAGCCAGGGACCCCCAGTGTAAGAGTCAGATTAACTCTCCCTGAATCCCCACTCCCCTCTCACCATTCAGTTACCGCATTCCCTCACCTCCTAAGTGTGATATGTATTTATTTTATTTATGCTCACCCCCATCCTCTGTAAACTGCAAAAAAGATTCCATCTGTCAATTACAGTGAGTGATCACTTACTCCTCTGCTGCCAACTCCTCGGGGAACAAATATTAACTTGCCGATTATTTTGTTTCACCAGAAGGGTCTGTCCTGTAGCAGGATGAATTTGTCACATGGCCGTAAATTTTAGTTTTGTTACCACTTCATCAATATAGCTTGATTCATCTTGGCTCTGTAAATGGTACAAAATGCATTGTGTGACTTATAACATTTCATTTACACTGTTAAAATTATTGTTTGTTAGGTATCTGTTACGGTAAAAGAAAAAACTGAGAAGCATTTTGTTTGTCTTTTACTCATGTTAATAAAGAAACATAAAACATTACAACAGGAACATATTTGGCTCATATGTCTCTTTTTTTGTAGGTTTAAAATAATACAAATAAAAATTACAGCCATAGTAAGTCTTTATGATCCTGTAACAAGGCTAAACTAACAAATAACACCTCTGCATGCTGGTGTAGGTTGTTTGGTTACTGTTTGTGTGTTGGCCTTGTTCACATCCCTTGCTGCTATGAACATTTACCATTTCTAGAGCCTTGTGAAGGTCTTCTCGTAATCCCCTATTTTCTGCATGTGTTTCCCTATTTTGTGGCAAGGTGTGCCCCATGGTATCCTGCTGTTGTCTGGCTACAGGTACTTCTGTGGCCTGTCTCCCACTTTGCGGCATGCGCACAAAATCACCCCTCTGCTGAGCAATATGTCCACCCTGGTTCAGCTGCCTTGGTTGATGACATGCTGCCCCATACTGTGTAAGACTGTACCAATCAATGTTGTCTGGCATGGTTTGATGACCTTGTTGGTCCCATGATTGTGTCACAGATGACCGCATACCAGCTTGTTTGTGTGTGGACCTCGGATGTTCAGGGTTGTCCTGAGGTCTACTTGAGGGGCATGTTGCAAATGCTGCATTTTTCAAAATGGTGGCCACAGTAGACAAGGATTTGGTGGTCTGGCAATACTATGCAAGGCATGTGAGGATACTGAGGCTGATGGTTCTGCTGGGTGCTGGATGTCAGTCCTGTCAAGTAAGTTATTGTGCAAGTTCTGCCACTGCTCCAGCATGTTGAAGATCAATCATGGATGATTTGGTGGCACACATGCATCTAGCACTATTTGTATAGCAGCCCTTGCATGCAGCCTTAGTGGGCACGGTACCTCCCGCAAATAACTGCTGAGGCTGCGTGCAAAGACTTTCTTACCATCATCACTCACAGTTCTTACAAGGTACTACAAGAGTGTCCACATCACGCCATAGGTTGGTGGATGACAATTGCCTCTGACGCCTTGAGCAATGTGTCACCGATGAGGAAAGAGGAGACCTTGCTCTGGGGGGATGGCTCTGGCACTTTGTCCTTGCTGCCCTGTTGCTGGGGTAGGGCAGATGTCGATGGTGGCCCCTGTGAAAAATCTTATTGCACAAAACTGAGTGTGAATTATTGTTCTGTGTTGGAAACATGATTGAGTGGTGATTGACTTATTCATAAATCTGGAAAAATATTGAATACGATCCTATCATTATCACTCGTAATATATGGGACTTTTGGGAATAATCATATTATAGAGGACT